>OY757908.1:57869322-58385010 GCA_963585895.1 Sepioteuthis lessoniana
AGAAATAAATAAAAACAAAAAACCTGATAGGGCCTGTATCGGATGACAGGATACAATATACCCCAAAATTTCTTTGAATATACATCAGTCCTGGACTTAAGGTAACTTAAGGTAAAAAGAAGGATTTTTTTTATTTTATTTATTTTTATTTTTTTAAATTTTTAATTTTTATTTATTTTTTTATTCTTATTTTTATTTTTATTTATTTATTCTTTTTTTTTTCACGTACACATGGGAAGCAGCATTATGTACGTGAAGGTATTCGAATTCGCAATGCCTAACATTTCCTGAACGTGTGAGTCTTGCGGCTTAACGCTCAGGATTGTCAGTTCGATCGGGGAACTACTGCTGCTCATCTATAAGAGTGGCTTCTATAGATGAGAATAAAAAAAAGCCATCGAAAGATAACCATAACTCATACTCACACCACATGCATAAACCGCAATTCTCTCTTCGCGTGGGTAAAAAAGGGGCGCGTCCTGCTGAGGTTGGAGCCCTGGCCTCAGTGTTCGAAAAATCAGCTACAGAGCTCAAACAAAAACTACTAAAATGAAAACAAACAATACAGATAGTGACATTTAACGTTAGAACCCTAAATAGAATAGGTCAACTACCAGAGCCAACTGCATCAGCCGTAGAACATAAGATAGACATAATTTGCATACAAGAACACCAATACACTCACACCGAAGTTATCAAATATCACGAAACTGGCAATGGATGAATGCTGGTGACTGTATCGGCATGGAAAGACTCTGTCAATGCATCGGTAGGAGGGGTGGGAATGCTTATAGGACCAAGAGCATTAAAAACACTTAATAGCATTGAGAGAATACAACCTAGGATGATGGTCGCAACGTTTAATGGCAACCCCAAAGCAACAATCATCTCCTGCTACTGCCCTACCAATGTTAGCGACGAAACAGAACTAGTCACCTTCTACGAGGACCTATCCTCCCTAGTGCGTAGCATTCAGAAACACAACCTGCTAGTCATTGGCGGAGATATGAATGCACAAATCGGGAAAAACAGAAACAACAAATACAGCCTACACAACACGTCAAACAGGAATGGACAACATCTAATTGATTTCATGATAGAAAATAGATTAACATGCCTCAATACAAACTTTCAAAAAAGGGAGGGAAAATTATGGACCTACACATACGCGAATAATAGTAAAGCACAGATAGACTAGGTCTTTATAAACAGGAAATGGAAAAATAGTGCGATGAATTGCGAGGCATACTCCACTTTCGAGGGTGTGTCCTCCGATCATCGAATAGTTACGGCCAAAGTACGACTAAATCTACGAAAAAGCGCCACACGAACAGCGACAACTAAACACTATGACTGGGCCCTACTTAACAACAGAGATATTAGAGACAAATATGCATTAGAATTAAGAAACAGATTCGAAACACTACAAGAGAAGACAGAAAAAGCTACCCCAAATGACGAATATGAAAATTTTGTTGAAGCACACCTTGAGGCGGCATCAAAGTATATCCCAACAAAACCTAGAACTCAATATAGAGTCCCTTGGGAAACGTTAGCGGTTAGAGAAAAACGTGCACTCGTGAAAACTGCCTCCAAAAGCTATCGGAAGAACCCAACAAACACAAATGCCCCAAAACTAGAAAAGGCACAATATCAATTAGCAGGAATATGTCTAAAAGAACTGCAGAATACATAATGCGCATTCGAATACCTTCACGCACATCATGCTGCTTCCCAAATGATCAGTTTAGTAGAATAAGTTTACTGACCTGAGCGTTAAGCCGCAAGACTCACACGTTCAGGAAATGTTTGGCATTGCGCATTCGAATACCTTCACGCACATCATGCTGCTTCCCATGTGTACGTGTTAAAAAAAAATCCTTCTTTTTACCTTAAGTCCAGGACTGATGTATATTCAAAGAAATTTTGGCGTATATTGTATCCTGTCATCCGATACAGGCCCTATCAGGTTTTTTGTTTTTATTTATTTATTTATTTTTTTTTTTAGGTAGAGGTGGAATTCAAATTTGACTTGATTTGCTTTGTTTTCTTATTAACTGCTATGAGAGTGGGAAAACAGACTTCTAAGGATTAGAATCTTTTCTAAAAGCTCTTTGCCCTGTATATTAAAGAGTCATTAAAATTTTTAATTTTTTATTTTTTAATTTTTTTAATTTTTTATAAGATTAGAGACTCGGTGGAAGATAGACAATCCAGGATAGCCTGGCAAACAATAAACTAAGTAAGTAGGAGGAAGAGCACAGCCAAAGCAAAATTGAAAGCTGCAAGCCAACAAGAAAGGGGAAAACTGTGGGAACAGCATTTCAAAAATCTACAAGGAAACCCACCGAAAATAACGGATGAACTGATCAACAGAATTATCAGTAAACAATTTGACATTAAACTAGGTCCTTTCACCAAAGAAAAACTCGACTCAGCTCTTAAAAAAATTAAAAATAAGAAAGCTTCAGGGCTGGACGAGATCCCCCCAGAAGTGTGGAAGACTACACAATTCGACGATATACTGCTCCGGCAATGCAACGCAGTCTATAGTCAAAATAGGATAGAAAGATGGATGACGGGATGCATCCTTCCTTTCCCTAAAAAAGCGACCTCGGATTAGCCAAGAACTATCGAGGGATAACACTTACATCCATAGCAGCCAAAATCTACAATGCCCTACTACGAAACTGCACAGAACCCCAAATAGATAACATCCTTAGGAAAAACCAAAATGGCTTCCGGAGAAATAGATCCACAACCTCACAAATATTGACCATCCGTAGAATCCTTGAAGGCGTTCGGGCAAAAAACCTTCAGGCAATATTACTATTTGTCGACTTTACCAAGGCCTTCGATTCCATCCACAGAGGGAAAATGGAACAAATCCTACTAGCATACGGCCTACCAAAAGAAACCGTAGCAGCAATAATGATTCTCTATAGAAACACAAAAGTGAAAGTACGTTCACCAGATGGAGACACGGAATACTTCGACATTGTTGCAGGAGTACTACAAGGAGAAACGCTAGCCCCATACCTCTTTATCATTTGTCTTGACTACGTGCTTAGAACGTCGATCGACAAAATCGGTGAAAATGGCTTCGAGCTGACTAAGAAAAGAAGCAAAAGGTACCCCGCAAAAACAATCACGGACGCCGACTACGCTGATGAATTGGCGTTACTGGCGAATACGCCTAATCAAGCAGAGACACTACTGCATAGTTTGGAACGAGCCGCAGCAGGCATTGACCTCCATGTCAATGCACACAAAACTGAATATATGTGTTACAACCAAACGGGCAACATCACCACACTAGACGGAGCCGCTCTGAAACTAGTAGACAAATTAAACTACCTAGGAAGTAGCGTCTCATCAACCGAAAACGACATCGACACACGACTGACGAAAGCATGGACGGCTATCGATAGGCTCTCGATCATAAAGAAATCAGACCTGACCGATAAAATGAAACGCAGTTTCTTCCAAGCAGCGGTTGTATCGATACTGCTATATGGATGCACTACATGGACGCTAACTAAACGACTGGAGAAGAAGCTAGACGGCAACTACACAAGAATGTTGAGAGCAATATTGAACAAGTCCTGGAGACAACACCCCACGAGACACCAACTATACGGACACTTGCCTCCCATCACGAAATCTATACAAGTTAGACGAACCAGACACGCCGGACACTGCTGGAGAAGCAAGGACGAGCTCATAAGTGATGTACTCCTATTGACCCCCACATATGGCCAAGCAAAAGCAGGACGACCAGCTCGAACCTACATACAGCAGCTATGTGAAGACACAGGATCTAACCCTGAAGACCTGCCAGAGGCGATGAATGATAGGGAGAAGTGGCGAGAGAGGGTCAGGGATATCCGTGCTGGCGGCACGACATGAGGATGATGATGAATACTGACGTTGGTATTTATTTCTGGGTGGAAGCTATATTTTTATTCGCCATTCTGACATCAGAAAACCACAAATTATGCAAATATTTCCTGACTTTGAATCTTTCTCCGACATATTTCCCTTGAGAGTAGTAAAGGATTCTGGGACAAAAATGGCAAATTCAAATCCACGCCCAACTTTTTGGGGATGACTACAAAGAAAAGATTAGAATTAGTAAAATTCAAGTTTCAGAGGTGATTTTTCTCTACGGCAAAAGAAATCAATGAAATAAAGATTTCTTCTGAATTTTAAGAAGTCCATTTGGAGTGGATTTTAATTTTTGTACCTATCAATGAAAAGTCAAATATATAATCTTTTTGGTAATTTCTATTAATTATCTCCCTTGATAATCTGTCTTTAATAAAATCGAAAAGATCCGTTTGTTTTAAATATAAAAATTCATTCTACAACAAAACGTTCCCCTCTCTCTTTTGATGCATTGCTTTGAAAATAATTAATCAGACCAAAAGAAAAGAAGTGAGTATAAAGTCTGTTAAATTGTTCTTTTTTTTTTTTTTTTTTTTTTAGTGTTCAACTACGAAGTAGATTAACAGGACATATTTTTATCCGAATGATTTTATTGACTATAAAGTTTATCTCGAATTACGTTAATATAAAAAATAATAATTCATTGTTTTGCTTTTTCTTAGAATGACCATCGATTCATTTAAATTAAATTATTCTTTTGTGATGACTTAGTCCTTTTTAGTTTTAAAGAAGAATTTTTACGGCTTTAAACGAATCGATGAAAAAAAAACTTCGAAATTTGGACGAAAAATGAAAAAATATATCTTTGAAATCTTTGAGCATCTAATTAAAAAAAATAGGGGATATCAATACATTCTCTGTAAATATTGCAGTCAACAGAACCGTAAATATTTTGTATTCATTCAAGTTGTTTAATTTTGAAAGAAGTAATAAAAAAAAACAAGAACGGTTTGCTGAGAAAATTTACATTAGACATTATTGGTCGACAAACCCTTTGATTTTTTTTTAAATCGATTATATTCAACTATTTCGGGGAGTTTAGTGATATTTTCATAATTTATTCAGTAATAAAATAATTTTACTTTTCTTATGTTACAGCTGAGGAAAACTTCTGGAAAGGTTTTAAGTCAGACACCCCCCCTCTATTCTTTTATTGTTTTGTAATTTCTAAAAGAAAATAACTCAAACGTATATAATTACAGTCTGATCTAGATAATTACCAGGAAAAATGAAAATGATTTATTTTCTAAACTACGTTGAAACGATATAAACAGTGTGATATTTGTAAGGAATAAAAATTTCTTCTTTGAATTAAGAATATTTCTTTAACAATATAATACATACATTGTCCAAATAAGAGGAACTTTGATTAAATTGGTTTCATTTCGTTTTATAGAAAAATTATATAAAAGATGGTGTGTCTTGAATAATCAAGTTTTCTTTTTCTGTCTTCTACATCTGGTTTGTTTACGCTCCTCTCAAAACTAAAATGCTTTCGAATAATGTAATATTTCGTTTGGTTAAGGCTTGGAAATAAAATAGAAGTGTTCAGTGAAAAATATGGACTGGACGATTACGAAACTTTGTAATTATATAAACACTCTGGTTGACAAGTCAAAAATGGAAAGATTAACTCGCTCGTTTCACTCATTTATTTTCTTTTTTATTGTAGAATTAAATCTGAAAAAAAAACCGTCTGCAACTGCCAGAATTTACTCATCGGCTATAATTCTGTAGCCTTTCCTCGTTCGACCATAAAGAATAAATTGAATTATGGCAGATTTCAGATAGTAATTTACTAATGTTTTTACTTGGATGTGGCACAGGGCCATATGAATGGTGCACCCAGTGAGACTCGAACGCACTCGTGTAGATTTGCTAGTCTAGATAGCTAACTAACTATTACACCACCAGAGGTGCCCCATGACAGATTTCAGATATTTAAAATTTACAATTTAAATGTCACTGCTCAGTGAAAGAAATGAATTTAAAGTCTGAAACATTTATTTGCACAGAATGTAAGTTTAATTTATATATATTTAACAAGAATATTCTTTCTTATGCTGTTATGTCAAAGCTCTAAAACTTCATCCTTTAGGGGAAAATAATTATTACAATAACTCCCATTTCTTTTCTTGCAGATGATTTACTTACTTATTTTAGTAAAATATATTGTCGATATATTCAGATTGAAAGACAATTTTAGAGAAAATCTTTGCAAATCTTCTCAATAATTAAATAGAAATATATTAAAAAGATCATTAATAAAATGTTCGACCAATATCCTTCAATACACTTCGAATATATCATGGGATTTAGAATGCGACCCCTGGGTTTCATGGAGTTTTTTAACACAATAATCATCAGCCAGTTAATGAAATGAATTGAAAATAAAGTAAAAAAAAATCAATACTTTTATAATATATATATGCTATATTATGGAAACTTTATGTCATATAAAAAATCAAAGGAGACTTTTCTGGTGTAATGGATGTCGTCGAAAGAAACTGGCAGTCAACTCAATTTTCAATGCCCGGATGATGCTGTTTGCATTTTACAAAGTCCTAATACTCTTTAGAATGGTATGAATCGAAACAATTCCCTCCAGCAAGAGGTTACTAATAGGGCAGACTGTGCTCTTCAAATTTTGTATGCCAACCAGACTAAGAGAAAGAAAACTCTCAAATAGAACCTGTTAAACTCAACGTAAAAATTAACCATGAGTCGCATCCTGTTTGGGAGGAGGGGTAGGTAAATATATGTAACAAAAAAATCGAGGATTATTGTTAATTATGCAACGTAAATTGCGATAAATCACATTTGCCTCATTTTTTTAGTTGTTAATTTTAATAGAATATTTTTAGCCTTTTAGTTGGCAGAGATTTTTAGCCTTTTAGCTGGCAGAGATCTTTAGCTTTTTAATTGGCTGAGATTTAACGATTATAATGCTTAAACATACTATTAAAAGATAGGTGTGTGGACGGTTAATCTATTAAAACATTTTTACAAGTTTTCTATGTAAACATCTTAGAAAAACAGCGTGAAACGTGAGTTCCTAATTTTCTTTCTTCTTATAGGAGTTGATTTTTGCTATACACTGAGAAAATTCTAATACAAAAGTTCATAATTCGTGAATAATTGCTTAAAGCTAAGTGGGTTTCAAATGTTTGGTAATAAAAAATAATCCTTGTTTCCTTCAACAAAGACTTGTTACAAATAAAATTCTCTTTTCACCGAGTCATATAACTCACCGAGTTAGCATAAGTTTGTAATCGACAGTAATGAATGTAGAAGGTAAATATGAAGAAGTGATTTATGTTACTGTTTTACTTATACTTATGTCACAATATAAACACCAGTTCTTTTCGGATAGGTAAAGTTAAGGTGTCGATCATCCTGTTAAATATTTCTGTGGGTAACTATTTAGTAACATTAAGTACTCTAAGCAACACAATGCTTGTGTACTAGATCTTAGCAAAGTTTTCGTAAGTAACATTAAAGACAGGAATTGTTGTGACTGGTTTCCATCTCAAAAGAAAAACCATTTTCACGATATTAATAAAAACTTGTATATAAATCATTTTTTCTTGCTAAACAGAAGAGAAAATCTTTTCAGATATGTATAGCTCATTTCAGGAAGAAGAATACCTTTTTTTTTTTTTATTAATGAAGGTTTGATTATCAGTTAGGATGTATAAAATGGTAACTTCTGATTCTTGGCAAATTTACTTTGCTATGAAGGCAAAGTAAGTGAAAATTTGGCAACTGTAGTCGAGGGCTACGTGAAAGCTCCTTTCTCAATAGCTACAACACCGACGTGTAGTGGGAGGGCGCTACAACTCTCCTAGGATTGCTCCACTTTACCCTTGAAACGTACCTTATAGTGCTAAGTGTGAAGCAAGGAGGCATCAAGTACCACTTCTTGAGTCTTCCGTATGACTCGACATGAGATTAACCTCGGTCTCTCGGCGAACACTTTACCACTAAGCCAATGGACCATTTGAAGGAAAAGTAAAAAAATATTATTTTATTAATTATGCTTTTATCAAATTTAAACTTAAGATATTTTTCCGTGACAAAAAATGAATAAAATAAACTTTTATGATGAGTTTTTAGTTTTCCATTCTGATTGGATATTAATTTTGGAGCATATCAATGAAAAGTGAAAACAAAATATTTCAGTTCTTTAGTGATCAAAACTATTAATTATCTCCCTTAATTTTTGCTCTTTAGGAAAACTTTTATATCGATTGCAGACGACAATTGAGTTGAAATTGAAAATTTCATTCCACTAGGAAATATATTTTCCCGTTCTATTTTGGTGCATTACTTTTAAGAAAAGAAATCAAACGAAAGAAAACAAAAAAAAGTGAGTATAACATCTTCAATAAATTCTTTGTTTTTAGAAATGAAAATACATATTTAACAAAAGTGTTTAACGAACGAGGAAAATTAGCATAATATATTTTTCACACGAGAGAATTTATCCTCTCTTGAATCTAAACATTATCTGTAATTAAGTGACTATGTACTCATTATTTAATCGTTTTGTACAATCATTTCCTGATGTTCTTAGGAATAAAATTCATTAAAGTAATTGTCATTACTGGTTTTTCTAATATTTGGTGACAATAGATGATTTGATTTTTGTACATAATAACAACAAAATGAATGTCTATTATTTATGTGTTAAATGTCGGTTTCGTATATGTATGACTGAAATATTTATATTCACTTTCGAAATACGAGTAACTTTTAATCAAATGATTAAACTTACTTTTACTTGTTTGGTGAATGTAACTCATATTTAATAGAAAACTTCTCTTTTGTACAATTGGCTACGGTTTACCCAATATCGGACGATAAAAACTGCAATAAATTCCATTTCTTGTTTTGAGTCGTTTATTTTAATAACATATATCGTCATGTTTATGTTATAACAGGGCTTTTTTTAAGAAGGCTTCTTAATCATTATTCGCCATTTTTTAATTTAATAATTGATTTCTCCGTACGTTATGTTATTCTTTGTATAATAAATGAAATTTGTTAAATTTGTAGACATTTAGGAATAAAAATCTGTTTTACTCGCCGATAAATATAAAGTTTAAAGCTTGGATGGAATCTTGAATCTTCCTATCCTTTTATTAGTTACCTAAGCAAATATAACGAACCCAGTTGTTGGGCTGGGGGGAAAACTCATCAATTCTGTATTTCCTAAATGATTCATGAAGAGCAGACAATTCGCTGAGGATTTGAACATTGTGTACCGATTTTATTTCCTTCGATGATAACCGTTACGCTAAGAATTTCTACAATTTTGATGAAGAGAACTGCTAACTTGGATATTTCCTATGGATTCTACCTAATAAGCAACCACTCAACTGGATTCTGATTTCATTCTCTGATTTAATTTAAATTGTGATTAAGGTCTAGCAACATTCTGCATGACGTCATCAGCCAATGTAGAGGATTGTTCCTTTATGACTCGTCATCATGTGCTTCTGTAATTTCATTTCATTTAGATGTTCTACCATCAAGATAAATAAAATTCTGGAAGGCTTAGTGTCATGGAAGAGATGTTGTCGGGTCCCTATTGATCAACAACTACTATCAGCACAAGTATTTTTGTAAAATACTAAGACTGAACTCAACAAAACTACATTTCTCTTTTGCATAGAGACTTGGCATGTCGGGGAAATTCGAAAACCGACGCAAGTCACATTTCCTATTAATTGATTTTAACGGTATGTCAACCTATCTAGGGTTGTTCTATACCTAGAATTTGAGGAATTGCTTTCATTATACATTCATATTTCTGTGTTGTTGTTTCTTATGATTTCTTGATCATGATCAAATACAATACCAATATGTTCATTGTAGGTAACACTTAACTTTGACAAGAATAACCTCAACTAAGTACTTTACATTGTGGTTATTACACAGTTATATTTTCTTTGGTGACCTCTTTAGTTTGTATAATGCTTTGACTGGGTATAAGTGTATGCCTTCTTTTTATAAAATAGTCTTTATTTGACTCGGATTTTTGCAAATGAATCAGGGAATACAATTTTGGTTAGAAACTAAAACGGAAAATAAAACGTGTCAAATTACCTTTTAAAATATCCTGCCTTCACAATAAAAACATCAGACATACATTTTTATTTACCAACGTAGTTCCGTACATTTCTTACATAAAATCATCCTACTTATGAAGACTAAGAAACTTTTTCAAATTGATAACATTAGCTTGCGTAAAAGATCATTTCTAACAAGTAAATAGTGTAATAACGAATATCTTTTCATGATTATAAAATATTTAGGAAATGATGATACTTTTTTTTCTGATAAACTGTTATGTGTAAATGACTTCTCATGGTTGAATCAATAATCTTTTTTTTTCTTTTCAGATAAAGAATTCTTGTTTATAAAGAAATATATTTCTGCAAGTCTTAGTTTAAAGAGGAATATGCAAATATTCACGGACGAAAGACATATTCTTACGAAGTGCATGTATCTGCATTTTTTGAGAATTCTATGTTAAAGAACCAAGTAAAATGAATGGATTTTCATTTTCTCAGAATTCTGATTGAAAGGATAATGTTAAAATATATCGGGGAGAAAACGTTTATTCTTGTAAATAATTTGTATCATCATTTTCACAGAACTCTAATCTAACATCCCTTAAATTAACCATATGCAAACACACACGGGGGAAAAACCATATTCTTGTGAAGTTTGTGGGTCATCATTTTAAAGGAAATCTACTTTAACGACCCATATGAGAACACACACGGGAGAGAAACCAAATACTTATGATTTGTGTGGATAAACATTTTCAAAGAACTCTACTTTAACGACCATATGAGAACACACATGGGAGAGAAACCAAATACTTATGATTTGTGTGGATAAACATTTTCAAAGAACTCTACTTTAACGACCATATGAGAACACACACGGGAGAGAAACCAAATACTTATGATTTGTGTGGATAAACATTTTCAAAGAACTCTACTTTAACGACCATATGAGAACACACACGGGAGAGAAACCAAATACTTATGATTTGTGTGGATAAACATTTTCAAAGAACTCTACTTTAACGACCCATATGAGAACACACACGGGATAAAAACCATATTTTTATGATTTGTGTGGATAAACATTTTCAAAGAACTCTACTTTAACGACCCATATGAGAACACACACGGGATAAAAACCATATTTTTATGATTTGTGTGGATAAACATTTTCAAAGAACTCTACTTTAACGACCATATGAGAACACACACGGGAGAGAAACCAAATACTTATGATTTGTGTGGATAAACATTTTCAAAGAACTCTACTTTAACGACCCATATGAGAACACACACGGGATAAAAACCATATTTTTATGATTTGTGTGGATAAACATTTTCAAAGAACTCTACTTTAACGACCCATATGAGAACACACACGGGATAAAAACCATATTTTTATGATTTGTGTGGATAAACATTTTCAAAGAACTCTACTTTAACGACCCATATGAGAACACACACGGGATAAAAACCATATTTTTATGATTTGTGTGGATAAACATTTTCAAAGAACTCTACTTTAACGACCCATATGAGAACACACACGGGAGAGAAACCAAATACTTATGATTTGTGTGGATAAACATTTTCAAAGAACTCTCCTTTAACGACCATATGAGAATACACACGGGAGAGAAACCAAATACTTATGATTTGTGTGGATAAACATTTTCAAAGAACTCTACTTTAACGACCATATGAGAACACACACGGGAGAGAAACCATATTTTTATGATTTGTGTGGATAAACATTTTCAAAGAACTCTACTTTAACGACCATATGAGAACACACACGGGAGAGAAACCAAATACTTATGATTTGTGTGGATAAACATTTTCAAAGAACTCTACTTTAACGACCCATATGAGAACACACACGGGAGAGAAACCAAATACTTATGATTTGTGTGGATAAACATTTTCAAAGAACTCTACTTTAACGACCCATATGAGAACACACACGGGAGAGAAACCAAATACATATGATTCGTGTGGATAAACATTTTCAAAGAACTCTACTTTAACGACCATATGAGAACACACACGGGAGAGAAACCAAATACTTATGATTTGTGTGGATAAACATTTTCAAAGAACTCTACTTTAACGACCCATATGAGAACACACACGGGATAAAAACAATATTTTTATGATTTGTGTGGATAAACATTTTCAAAGAACTCTACTTTAACGACCCATATGAGAACACACACGGGATAAAAACCATATTTTTATGATTTGTGTGGATAAACATTTTCAAAGAACTCTACTTTAACGACCCATATGAGAACACACACGGGAGAGAAACCAAATACTTATGATTTGTGTGGATAAACATTTTCAAAGAACTCTACTTTAACGACCATATGAGAACACACACGGGAGAGAAACCAAATACTTATGATTTGTGTGGATAAACATTTTCAAAGAACTCTACTTTAACGACCATATGAGAACACACACGGGAGAGAAACCAAATACTTATTATTTGTGTGGATAAACATTTTCAAAGAACTCTACTTTAACGACCCATATAAGAACACACACTGGAGAGAAACCAAATACTTATGATTTGTTCGTGGATCAACATTTTCACAAACCTGTAATTTAACGAACCACATATGATTTCTCCCAGGAAAGAAACCATATTCTTGTGAAGTGTGTTCGTCATCATTTTCGCATAAGTCTAATTTAAAGCGCCATATGAAAAGACAGAGAGGGAGAAAACCATATTCTTGTGAAGTATATGGATCATTATTTTGTTAGAACTCTACTTTAACGACCTATATGAGAACACACACGGGGAGAAAACCATATTCTTGTGAAGTGTGTGCGTCATCATTTTAATAAAACTGTAATTTAACAACCCACATGCAATTGCAAACAGGAAAGAAACAATATTCTTGTAAGGTGTGTGGATCATCATATTCGGCTACGTCTTATTTAAAGCGCCATATGAAAACACACTCAGGTAGAAAACCATATTCTTGTGAAGTATGTTGGTCATCATTTTCACTGAACTCTAATTTAATGACCCATATGAGAACACACACAGGGAAAAAACCATATTCTTGTGATGTGTGTGGATCATCATTTTCACAGAAGTCTACCTTAACGAACCATATGAGAACACACACGGGAGAGAAACCATATTCTTGTGATGTGTGTGGATCATCATTTTCACAGAACTCTACATTAACAAACCATATCAGAACACACACAGGAGAGAAACCATATTCTTGTGATGTGTGTGGATCATCATTTTCACAGAACTCACATTTAACGACCCACATGCGATCACACTCAGGAATGAAACCATATTCTTGTGAAGTGTGTGGATCATCATTTTCACAGAACGCTACTTTAACGAAACATATGAGAACACACACAGGAGAGAAACCATATTCTTGTGATGTGTGTGGATCATCATTTTCACAGAAGTCTAATTTAATGACCCACATGCGATCACACTCAGGAAAGAAACCATATTCTTGTGAATTGTGTGGATCATCATTTTCGCAGAAGTCTAATTTAAAGCGCCATCTGAAAACACACTCAGGGAGAAAACCATATCCATGTGAATTATGTGGAGCATCATTTTCACAGAAAGCTAATTTAACGACCCATAGGAGAACACACACGGGAGAGAAACCATACTCTTGCGAAGTGTGTGGATCATCATTTTCACAGAGTTCTGTTTTAACGAACCATATCAGAACACACACAGGAGAGAAACCATATTCTTGTGATGTGTGTGGATCATCATTTTCACAGAACTCACATTTAACGACCCACATGCGATCACACTCAGGAATGAAACCATATTCTTGTGAATTGTGTGGATCATCATTTTCGCAGAAGTCTAATTTAAATCGCCATATGAAAACACACTAAGGGAGGAAACCATATTTTTGTGAAGTATTTGGATCATCATTTTAACTGAACTCTACTTTAACGACCCATATAATAACACACACAGGGGAGAAACCATATTCTTGTGATGTGTGTGGATCATCATTTTCACAGAACTCTACTTTAACGACTCACACGTGATCACACTCAGGGTCTGACCATCACTTAAGACATAGCAATACACTCATTAGCCCGTTCGCACGTTGAAGTACATTACGGTAACGGTTATCCGTTGGAAAATGCGGTTGACATTCCGAGTTCAAATCTTGGTTAAGGCTATTTATGTCTCACTTTGCGCTAATTCCACCAGCTACACTAAAATACTGGGTAGACAAGGTTATTTTTAGCTGAGTACGACAACTGTCACGGAGAATGAAAACTCGTAAAATAAACAGAAGGACTCGTCAGAAGAAACTAACTTGCATCTCCTCCTATCCAATGTGGAAGTGGTCGATAAATACACACATATACAATGTATGTATGTATATATATATATATATATATATATATATATATATATATATATATATATATATATATATGCATGTGCCTAAGTACATTTATAGAGGAGCATAGCTGCAACTAACAATCTTACCACTATTTAGCAAAGGACATTATAAAAACTTTCCTTAATTCCATATGATCTCGTTCATACGAACCTAGTTATTTAAAATTTTTACTTCTTTGTTTTCTCTACAATTCTAAAAAAATTTATGCGCCTTTATGTTCTTTTTTTTTTTTGGATCTGTCTTTCGTTTCTATTCTTGCTACCATTCGTTAATATAATATCTCGAATCCTCATTACAATATTCATTATCGTGTTATAATTGTCTTCTTTCTGTCATTATTTGTGTTCAAGTGAGATTTTGATTTAATAAAAATTAATTTTTCCTTTAAGCTTTTATAGTTGACTGACTAATTCGTTCCAATTGTTTATAGGGAATAAAGTTCAATTTAAAACCAAGCAAACATGGGTATAAAAACAAAGGAAATATATAATTCCTTCCATTTTGATAATTTATTAGGACATGATTTTTGATAGGATGAGGTCATACTGATAAAAAATGTTTTTATTTGATCAGTTGTGTTAAGCGGCAATTGTGTTTGGTCAAAGTGGGTGACAATTCATTAACTGCATTGATTGTAAGCGTTCTAAAACCAGTGTGCCAGATATAACCTACTCATCATTATCATCCTGTTGTGCCGCCAGCACGGATATCCCTGGTCCTCTCTCGCCACTTCTCCCAATCATTCGTCACTTCTGGCAGGTCGTCAGGGCTACATCCTGTATCCTCATACAGCTGCTGTATGTATGTTCGAGCTGGTCGTCCTGTTTTTGCTTGGCCATATGCAGGCGTCCATAGGAGTACATCACTGATTAGTTCGTCCTTCCTTCTCCAGCAGTGTCCTGCGTGTCTAGTTCGTCTAACTTGTATAGTTTTCGTGATTAGAGGCAGGTGGCCATATAGTTGGTGCCATGTGGGGTGTTGCCGCCGGGACTTGTTCAATATTGCTCGCAACATTCTTGTATAATTGCCGTCTAGCTTCTTCTTCAGCCGTTTAGTTAGTGTCCAAGTAGTGCATCCATAGAGCAGTATCGATACGACCGCAGCATGGAAGAAACGGCTTTTTATTTTATCGATCAGGTCTGATTTCCATATGATCGAGAGCCTACCGATAGCTGTCCATGCTTTCGTTAGCCGTGTATCTATGTCTTTTTCGGTTGATGAGACGCTGCTTCCTACATGCTTTGAACTTTGATCGACAAAATCAGAGAAAATGGCTTCGAGCTGACAAAGAAAAGAAGCAGAAAGTACCCCACAAAAACAATTACCAACGCCGACTACGCCGATGACAAAGCGTTACAGGCGAATACACCCAACCAAGCCGAAACACTACTGCATAGTTTAGAACAATCCGCCGCTGGCATTCGCCTCCATGTCAATGCACACAAAACTGAATATATGTGTTATAACCAAACAGGCGACATATCCACACTAGACGGAACCTCTCTGAAACTAGTAGTCAAATTCACCGACCTAGGAAGCATTTTTGATCTAACCTAAGTTTTCATAAATAACAATAAAGCCAGTCATTTTACTAAATCAATCTGTAAGTGTTCATGAATACTCTCTTTCTTTCTTTCTTTCTTTTCCAGATTAAGGACTACTAAATAGTGACTTCGATCCTCACTGGTTACAACATAAACTCTCACGAAACAACTACCTACAAGATATAAGTAGGAACATGAATTTAACATAACTCTCTAAAAAAAAACTTAGAATTAAATATCACGTGACGAGATGTCATGCTGTTAAAATCAATGAGTGTCTCTGAATCCTTCTTTCATTTCTCTTTTTTCTTTCTTTCATTGTTTCTTTTCTTTTCTTTCTTTCTTTTTTGTTGGCATATAAGGAGGGTTTTATTTCTACCAACCACCGTCTAATTATAGTGACCTTTGACCTATTTAATGCTAAAGTTGGTATTGATTTCTGGGTGATAGCTATATTTCTATCCGCCATTCTGACATCAGAAAACCACAAAATGCATGCACAAATTCCAACGAAATGTACAAATATTTCCTGTCAGTGATTCGTTCTCCAGACGTTTCCGTTGAGAGTAGTAATGGGTTCTGGGACAGAAATGCTAATTTCAAATCCATGCTCAACTTTTTGGGGATGACTGCAAAGAAGATTATATCCCTTGATCGAATGAGAATTTGTAAAATTCATGTTTCAGACTGAATTTTTCTTTTGAGAAATTAATGAAAAAAAGATTTATTATGAATTTTAAGAATTCCATTTGAATTTTTCTGCCTATCAATAAAAAGTGAAATATATAAAATCTTTTTTGGTGGTTTCTATTAATTATCTCCCTTGATTTTCTGCCTTAAATAAAATCGAAATCGCTTGTTTTAAATATCCAATTTCATTCTACAAAGAAACGTTCCCCTTTCTCTGTTGATGCATTGGTCCTTTGAAAGGAATTCATCAAACAAACAAACGAAAAAAAGAAAAGAAGTGAGTATAAAGTCTATGTTAAATTGTCTTTTTTTTCTTTTTTGAATTAGCATATCCTAAAAGTGTTCATCTAAGAAGGAGGTGAAGATGACATATTTCTATAGGAATGCATTTCATTGACTCTAAACATTTTCTCGAGTTACGTTAATATATAGAAATAATAATAATTCATCGTTTAGCTTTTTCTTAAAATGACTTTTGATTCATTTAAAATAATTCATTCTTTTTGTTATGACTTTATCCTTTTCAGTTATAAAGAAGGATGATAATGGCTTTTAACGAATTGATGAAAAAAACGTTGAAGTTTGGACGCAAAATGTTTAATTTTTCTTTAACGTCTTTGTGCATTTGATTAAAAAAAACGTAGGGCAAATTAATATATTCTCTGTAAATGTTGCAGTCAACAGAACTGAATGCATTTTGTCTTTATTGAAGTTGTTTAAATTTGAAAGAAAGAAATAAGAAAAACGAGAACGGTTTGCTGAAAGAATTTACGTTAGACACTATTTGTCGACAAACCCTCTTATTTTAAAAGTCTATTCAACTACTTCTGAGAGTTTAGTGATATTTTCAAATTTTACTCATTAATAAAATAATTTACACTTTTCTTATGTTACATCTGAGGAAAACTTTTGGAAAGGTTTTAAGTCAGACCCCCCCTCTCTCCTGATAATGTATTGTAATTTCTTACAGAAAATAACTTAGACATATATAATTACAGTTTGAGGTTTGTAAAGAATGAAAATTTCTGCTTTGAATTAAGAACATTACTTTAAAAATGTAATGCTTTCATTCATTGTCCAAATAAGAGAAACTTTGATTAAATTGGTTTCATTTCTTTTTATTGAAAAATTAAATACAAGATGATTGTGTTGACTTATCAAGATTCTAACTATCTGCTATGTTTCGTTTGTCTTGCGCTCCACTCGAAACTAAAATGATTTCCACCAATGGAATATTTCGTTTAGTTAAGACTTGGGAATAAATTAGAAAAAAATTAGTGAAAATATATAGACTGGATAATTATGAAACTTTGTGATAATAGAAAACTAAGACTAATCAAAAATGAAAAGCTTAACTCGCTCGTTTCTCTCATTTGTTTTCTTTTTTTAATGTGAAATTAAATCTGAAAACAACGTCTGCAACTCCAAGAATTTACTCCTCGGCTATATTTCTGTAGAATTTCCTCCTTCGGCCATTAAGAATGAATTGAATCATGGCAGATTTCAGATACTTAAAATTTACGATTTAAATGTAACTTCTCAGTCAAAAATTGAATTGAAAGACTGAAATCTTCTTTTGCACATTGAATATAAATTTTATTTATATATATTTAATGGAAACATTTTTTTTTGTGCTGTTTTGTCAAAACTCTAAAACTTTGCCCTCGATGGAAGAGTTATCATTTCAATAAATCCGCATTCTTTTCTTGCAGAAGATTTATTTGTTTATTTTAGTAAAATATAATGTCGATATATTCAGATTGAAAGACAATTTTGGAAGAGAACATTTTTACAAATCTTCGTAATAATTAAATAGAAATATATCAAAAATTCATTAATGAAATATTCGACAAATATCCTTCAATACACTTCGAATATATATATATAATTGATGGAATTTAGATTGCGACCCCTGGGTTTCATGGAGTTTTTTTAACACAATAATCATCAGGTAGTTAATGAAAGGAATTGAAAATACAGGGAAAAAAAATCAACACTTTCATAATATATATATATATATATATATACATATATATATATATATATATATATATATATATATATATATATATATATATATATATATATATATATATATATATATATACATGCTAAATTATGGAAACTTTATGCCATATAAAAAATCGAAGGTGACTTTTCAGGTGTAATGGATGTCGTCGAAGGAAACTGACAGCAACCCCAAGTTCAATCCCCGGATGATGCTGTTTGTATTTTACAAAGACCTAATACTCTTTAGAATGGTATGAATCCAAACAATTTCCCCCCAGCGAGAGGTTACTAATAGGGCAGACTGTGCTCTTCAAATTTCGTATGCCAACCAGTCTAAGAGAAAGAAAACTCTCAAATAGAACCTGTTAAACTCAACGTAAAAATTGACCATAGGTCGCATCCTGATTGGGAGGAGGGGTTTGTAAATATATGTAAAAAAAAAAGATTATCCTTACTTATGCAACGTAAATTGCCATAAAACACATTTGCCTCATTTTTTTAGTTAACTTAGGTAGAATATTTTTAGCTTTTCAGTTGTCAGAGATTTAACGATTATCTTAAACATAATATCAAAACGTGTGTGTGTGGTCGGTTAATCCATTAAAAAATATTTCCTTCAAGTTTTCTATGTAAACATCTTAGAAAAACAGCGTGAAACGTGAGTTTCTAATTTTCTTTCTCTTTATTCTTCATTTTTGCTATACACTTAAAAAACTTTAATGAAAAAATTCATAATTTGTGAATAATTGCTTAAAGCTAAGTGGGTTTCAAATGTTTAATAATAAAAAAAAATACTTGTTTCCTTCAACAAAGACTTGTTACCATTAAAATTCTCTTTTCGCCGAGTCAAATTTGATATTAAGTCATTTTCTACAGGGGGCTAATCAGAAATGTAGATAGAAATGTAACCGTCAAAAAAATATTCATCTTCACCTGCATTCCTCTTGAGAGGCGCCTCAGGCACTAAAACTCCAATATAAGCTTGACGACTCAAGTGATGTTAGCATACGTTTGTAATCGACAGTAATTAATGTAGAAGGTAAATATGAAGAAGTGATTCATGTTACTGTTTTTACTTATACTTAAGTCACAATATAAACACTAGTTCTTCTCAGATAGGTAGAGTTAAGGTGACGATCATCCTGTTAAATATTTCTGTGGGTAACTATTTTGTAACATCAAGTACTCTAAGCAATACAATGCTTGTGTACTAGATCTTAGCAAAGTCTTCCTAAGTAACATGAAAGACAGGAATTGTTGTGACTGGTTTCCATCTCAAAAGAAAAACCTTTTTCACGATATTAATGAAAACTTGTATATAAATTTTTTTTTCTTGCTAAACAGAAGAGAAAATCTTTTCAGATATGTATAGCTCATTTCAGGAAGAAGAATACCTTCTTTTTTTTTATTAATGAAGGTTTGATTATCAATTAGGATGTATAAAATGGTAACTTCTGATTCATGGCAAATTTATTTGGTATTAAGGCAAAGTAAGTGAAAATTTGGCGACTGTAGTCGAGGGCTACCTGAAAGCTCCCTTCTCAATAGCTGCTACACCGACGTGTAGGGGGAGGGCGCTACTACTTTCCTGGGATTGCTCCACTTTACCCTCTCGAGCTACTGACGAAATATGGATTGGACGATACCGAAACTTTGTAATTATATAAAAACTCTGATTGACATGTCAAAAATGGAAAGCTTAACTTGCTCGTTTCACTCATTTATTTTCTTTTTTAATGTAGAATTAAATCTGAAAAAAAAAACGTCTGCAACTGCCAGAATTTACTCATCGGCTACATTTCTGTAGCCTTTCCTCGTTCGGCCATAAAGAATAAATTGAATTATGGCAGATTTCAGATAGTAATTTACTAAGGCTATTTGCTAAGATGTGGCACAGGGCCATAGAAATGGGGCACCCAGTGAGACTCGAACGCACTCGTGTAGGTTTGCTTGTCTAGATAGCTAACTAACTATTACACCACCAGAGGTGCCCCATGGCAGATTTCAGATATTTAAAATTTACTATTTAAATGTCACTGCACAGTGAAAGAAATGAATTTAAAGTCTGAAACATTTATTTGCACAGAATGTAAGTTTAATTTATATATATTTAACAAGAATATTCTTTCTTATGCTGTTATGTCAAAGCTCTAAAACTTTATCCTTTAGGGGAAAATAATTATTACAATAACTCCCATTTCTTTTCTTGCAGATGATTTACTTACTTATTTTAGTAAAATATATTGTCGATATATTCAGATTGAAAGACAATTTTAGAGAAAATTTTTGCAAAGCTTCTCAATAATTAAATAGAAATATATTAAAAAAATCATTAATAAAATGTTCGACAAATATCCTTCAATACACTTCGAATATATATATATATATATATATATATATATATATATATATATATATATATATATATATAACCATGGGATTTAGAATGTGACCCCTGGGTTTCATGGAGTTTTTTAACACAATAATCATCAGGCAGTTAATGAAATGAATTGAAAATACAGTAAAAAAAATCAACACTTTTATAATATATACATGCTATATTATGGAAACTTTATGTCATAAAAAAAATCAAAGGAAACTTTTCTGGTGTAATGGATGTCGTCGAAAGAAACTGGCAGTCAACGCAATTTTCAATGCCCGGATGATGCTGATTGCATTTTACAAAGTCCTAATACTCTTTAGAATAGTATGAATCGAAACAATTCCCTCCAGCAAGAGGTTACTAATAGGGCAGACTGTGCTCTTCAAATTTTGTATGCCAACCAGACTAAGAGAAAGAAAACTCTCAAATAGAACCTGTTAAACTCAACGTAAAAATTAACCATGAGTCGCATCCTGTTTGGGAGGAGGGGTAGGTAAATATATGTAAAAAAAAATCAAGGATTATTCTTAATTATGCAACGTAAATTGCGATGAATCACTTTTGCCTCATTTTTTTAGTTGTTAATTTTCATAGAATATTTTTAGCTTTTTAGTTGGCAGAGATTTAACGATTATAATGCTTAAGCATACTATTAAAAGATAGGTGTGTGGACGGTTAATCCATTAAAACATTTTTACAAGTTTTCTATGTAAACATCTTAGAAAAACAGCGTGAAACGTGAGTTCCTAATTTTCTTTCTTCTTATAGGAGTTGATTTTTGCTATACACTGAGAAAATTCTAATACAAAAGTTCATAATTCGTGAATAATTGCTTAAAGCTAAGTGGGTTTCAAATGTTTAGTAATAAAAAAATAATCCTTGTTTCCTTCAATAAAGACTTGTTACAAATAAAATTCTCTTTTCACCGAGTCATATAACTCACCGAGTTAGCATAAGTTTGTAATCGGCAGTAATGAATGTAGAAGGTAAATACGAAGAAGTGATTTATGTTACTGTTTTACTTATACTTATGTCACAATATAAACACCAGTTCTTTTCGGATAGGTAAAGTTAAGGTGTCGATCATCCTGTTCAGTATTTCTGTGGGTAACTATTTAGTAACATCAAGTACTGTAAGCAATACAATGCTTGTGTACTAGATCTTAGCAAAGTCTTCGTAAGTAACATTAAAGACAGGAATTGTTGTGACTGGTTTCCATCTCAAAAGAAAAACCATTTTCACGATATTAATGAAAACTTGTATATAAAGAGAAAATCTTTTTAGATATGTATAGCTCATTTCAGGAAGAAGAATACCTTTTTTTTTTTTTTTTTATTAATGAAGGTTTGATTATCAGCTAGGATGTATAAAATGGTAACTTCTGATTCTTGGCAAATTTACTTTGGTATGAAGGCAAAGTAAGTGAAAATTTGGCAACTGTAGTCGAGGGCTACCTGAAAGCTCCTTTCTCAATAGCTACTACACCGACGTGTAGTGGGAGGGCGCTACAACTCTCCTGGGATTGCTCCACTTTACCCTTGAAACGTACCTTATAGTGCTAAGTGTGAAGCAAGGAGGCATCAAGTACCACTTCTTGAGTCTTCCGTATGACTCGACATGAGATTAACCTCGGTCTCTCGGCGAACACTGTACCACTAAGCCAATGGACCGTTTGAAGGTAAAGTAAAAGAATATTTTTTTATCTATTATACATTTATCAAATTTAAACTTAAAAGTTTTTTCCTTGACAAAAAAAAAATGAATAAAATAAACTTTTATGATGAATTTTTAGTTTTCCATTCTGATTGGATATTAATTTTGGAGCATATCAATGAAAAGTGAAAACAAAATATTTCAGTTCTTTATTGATCAAAACTATTAATTATCTCCCTTAATTTTTGCTCTTTAGGAAAACTTTTATATCGATTGCAGACGACAATTGAGTTGAAATTGAAAATTTCATTCCACCAGGAAATATATTTTCCCGTTCTATTTTGGTGCATTATTTTTAAGAAAAGAAATCAAACGAAAGAAAACAAAAAAAAGTGAGTATAACATCTTCAATAAATTCTTTGTTTTTAGAAAGGAAAATACATATTTAACGAAAGTGTTTAACGAACGAGGAAAATTAGCATAATATATTTTTCACACGAGAGAATTTATCCTCTCTTGAATCTAAACATTATCTGTAATTAAGTGACTATGTACTCATTATTTAATCGTTTTGTACAATCATTTCCTGGTGTTCTTAGGAATAAAATTAATTAAAGTAATTGTCATTACTGGTTTTTCTAATATTTGGTGACAATAGATGATTTGATTTTTGTACATAATAACAACAAAATGAATGTCTATTATTTATGTGTTAAATGTCGGTTTCGTATATGTATGACTGAAATATTTATATTCACTTTCGAAATAAGAGTAACTTTTAATCAAATGACTAAAACTTACTTTTACTTGTTTGGTGAATGTAACTCATATTTAATAGAAAACTTCTCTTTTGTACAATTGGCTACGGTTTCCCCCATATCGAACGATAAAAACTGCAATAAATTCCATTTCTTGTTTTGAGTCATTTATTTTAATAATATATATCGTCGACAGGTTTAAGTTATAACAGGGTTTTTTTAAGAAGGTTTCTTAATCATTGTTCGCCATTTTTTATTTTAATAATTGATTTCTCCGTACGTTATGTTATTCTTTGTATAATAAATGAAATTTGTTAAATTTGAAGACATTTAGTAATAAAAATCTATGTTTTACTCGCCGATAAATATAAAGTTTAAAGCTTGGATGGAATTTAGAATCTTCCTATCCTTTTATTAGTTACCTAAGCAAATATAACGAACCCAGTTGTTGGGCTGGGGGGAAACTCATCAATTCTGTATTTCCTAAATGATTCATGAAGAGCAGACAATTCGCTGAGGATTTGAACATTGTTTACCGATTTTATTTCTTTCGATGGTAACCGTTACGCTAAGAATTTCAGCAATTTTGATGTAGAGAACTGTTAACTTAGATATTTCCTATGGATTCTACCTAATAAGCATCCACTCGACTGGATTCTGATTTCATTCTCTGATTTAATTTAGATTGTGATTAAGGTCTAGCAACATTCTGCATGACGTCATCAGCCAATATAGAGGATTGTTCCTTCATGACTCGTCATCATGTGCTTCTGTAATTTCTTTTCATTTAGATGTTCTACCATCAAGATAAATAAAATTCTGGAAGGCTTAGTGTCATGGAAGAGATGTCGTCGGGTCCCTATTGATCAACAATTACTATCAGCACAAGTATTTTTGTAAAATACTAAGACTGAACTAAACGGAAGTTAAAATACGATAAACATATTTCCGGATAAAAATTAATCTTTTTTATGGTGCAAGGATACAGGAATGAAAAAGTATCACTTGACTAGGGAATATTGTACAAAGTCTTTGAAAAGGGAAAATATCAAATATTCTATCTGCTGTTACGTTAACTCAACAAAACTACATTTCTCTTTTGCATAGAGACTTGGCATGTCGGGGAAATTCGAAAACCAACGCAAGTCACGTTTCCTGTTAATTGATTTTAACGGTATGTCAACCTATCTAGGGTTGTTCTATACCTAGAATTTAAGGAATTGCTTTCATTATACATTCATATTTCTGTGTTGTTGTTTTTTATGATTTCTTGATCATGATCAAATACAATACCAATATTTTCATTGGAAGTTACACTTAACTTTGACATGAATAACCTCAAGTAATTACATTACTTTGTGGCTATTGCACTGTTATATTTTCTTTGGTGACGTCTTTAGTTTGTATAATGCTTTGACTGGGTATAAGTGTATGCCTTCTTTTTATAAAATAGTCTTTATTTGACTTGGATTTTTTCTAATGAATCAGGGTATACAATTATGGTTAGACACTACAACAGAAAACAAAACGTGTCAAATTACCTTTTAAAATATCCTGCCTTGATAATAAAAACATCAGACATGCTTTTTTATTTACCAACGTAGTTCCGTACATTTCTTAGATAAAATCATCCTACTTAGGAAGTCTAAGAAACTTTTTCAAATTGATAACATTAGCTTGCGTATAAGATCATTTCTAACAAGTAAATAGTTTATTCACGAATATTTTTTCACGATTACAAAATATCTACGAAATGATGATACCTTTTTTTTCTGACAAACTGTTATGTGTAAATGTCTTCTCATGGTTGAATCAATAATCTTTTTTTTTTTTTTTTTTTTTTTTTTTTTCAGATAAAGATTTCTTCCGTATCTTGTTTATAAAGAAATATATATATGTAAGTCTTAGTTTAAAGACGTATGTGCAAATATTCACGCACTAAAGCCATATTCTTACGAAGTGCGTGTATCTGCATTTTTAGAGAATTCTGCGTTTAAGATCCAAGTAAAATGAATGGATTATCATTTTCTAAGAATTCTGATTGAAAGTATCATGTTAAAATATATTGGAGAGAAAAATTTTCTTCTCGTAAATAATTTGTATCATCATTTTATCAGAACTCTAATCTAATATCCCATATGAGAAGATACACGGAAATGAAACAACATTCTTGTGAAGTATGTGGATCATCATTTTCATAGAACTCCACTTTAACGACCCATATGAGAACACACACGGGGGAGAAACCATATTCTTGTGATGTGTGTGGATCATCATTTTCTAAGAACTCGACTGTGACGATCCACATGAGAACACACACAGGGGAGATACCAAATAATTGTGATATGTGTGGATCAACATTTTCAGAAACCTGTAATTTAACGAACCACATATGACTGCACCCAGGAAAGAAACCCTATTCTTGTGAGGTGTGTGGATCATCATTTTTGCGTAAGTCTAATTTAAAGCGCCATATGAAAACACACAGAAGGAGAAAACCATATTCTTGTGAAGTGTGTGGATCATCACTTTCACAGAATTCTGCATTAACGACACATATGAGAACACACACAGGGGAGAAAACCATATTATTGTGAAGTGTGTGGGTTATCATTTTCCCAAAACTGTAATTTAACGACCCACATGCGATTGCACACAGGAAAGAAACCATATTCTTGTGAGGTGTGTGGGTCATCATTTTCACAAAACTGTAATTTAATGACCCACATGCGATTGCACACAGGAAAGAAACCATATTCTTGTGAGGTGTGTGGATCATCATTTTCGGCTGAGTCTTATTTAAAGCGCCATATGAAAACACACTCAGGGAGAAAACCATATTCTTGTGAAGTATGTGGATCATCATTTTCACTGAAATCTACTTTAATAACCCATGTGAGAACACACACAGGGAAAAACCCATATTCTTGTGATGTGTGTGGATTATCATTTTCACAGAACTCTACTTTAATAACCCATGTGAGAACACACACAGGAGAGAAACCATATTCTTGTGATGTGTGTGGATCAACATTTTCACAGAACTCTAATTTAACGACACACATGCGATCACACTCAGGAAAGAAACCATATTCTTGTGAGGTGTGTGGATCATCATTTTCGGCTAAGTCTTATTTAAAGCGCCATATGAAAACACACACAGGGGAGAAACCTTATTCTGTTGAAGTGTGTGGATCATCATTTTCACAAAACTCTACTTAACGAACAATATGAGAACACACACGGGGGAGAAACCATATTTTTGTGATGTGTGTGGATCATCATTTTCCCAGAACTCTACTTTAACGACCCACATGCGATCACACTCAGGATAGAAACCATTATCACGTGACGTGTCTTAATTATCATTTTCGGAGAAATCTCATTTATAGAGCCGTATGAAAACACACACAGGGGAGAAACCATATTCTTGTGAAGTGTGTGGATCATCATTTTCACTTAAGTGTAATTTACCGACTCATATGCGATTAAACACAGGAAAGAAACCCTATTCTTGTGATATATGTTGGTCATCATTTTCGCAGAAGTCTTATTTAAAGCGCCATATGAAAAGGCACACGGGGGGAAAACTATATTTGTATCATCATTTTCAGAGAACTCTACTTTAACGACCCATATGAGAACACACACGGGATAGAAAACATATTCTTGTCTAGTGTATGGATCATCATTTTCACAGAACTCTACTTTAACGATCCATAAAAGAACACACACGGGAGAGAGGTCATATTCTTGCAAGGTGTAGATATCATTGTAATTTAATAAGATATACGTAAATAATGAAAAAATAGTAAGAAAATATACTTATTTCCAAATAATATTTACTACTACTCTGCCAAAATATAATGTGATTCAATATTCTATTTGTCTTTCTCCCTACTCAGTGCAGTCCACTAATAAAAAAAGACGAACATTAGATTCCCAGGCTGTATATTTAATATTAGTCCTGGATTTTACGACGATAACCAAATTTTAGCGTCAATTCTCCACGGAAGTCAGCAAAAAATAAAAATACGAAAATATTTACGTATACTGTTTACGGTGAAAAACTAATATTGATGTAAAAAGAAATTTTGAAAATTAGGACTTATTGTCAAAATAACAGTTTGAAAAATATTATTTGTATTGTGTTTACATACCAAATTTAATTCATTTTTTTATAACCTTTTTTTAACATTACCCAGACGACTCCTCTTCCGCAATATTCAGCTACATTTCCTTACAAACTCGTTGCTTTTCCTTTAACTGAATTTACACTATTTTGATTCATATTTTAATCTATTTAAAAAATCAGTACATATCCTTAATCATGATACATAAACTTCGATAAAAAATCAATTTTTTTAACTGTCTTACCTATAGTAAAAGATAACCGGTCCGTCTCATTTCCTCCCAATATTATCCACTAATCATCACGAAAATTATTAGTAAACTACAATTTTGAAGATTCCATCAGATATTATGTCGTTAATATATATCAATGAGTGTTCATGAATTGTTCTTTCTTTCTCGCTTTCTTTCTTTTTTTTTTTTTCGGCATCATAGGAGGATTTTATATCTACCAAACAGCATCTACATATAGAAATTTTTGGTCCAATTTATCCTAACTTTGTTGTTGATTTCTGGGTGATATCTACAATTTGAACCACCGTTCTTACATCACTAAACCACAAAATGCCTGTATGAATTCAAAAGAAATAAGCAAATTTGCTAATGAATCAGGGAATTCAATTATGGATAGGCACTAAGAACAGAAAACAAAACATATCAAATTTCTTTGTAAAATATTACTTTACAGTAAAAGACAGCACACATATGCTTTATTTACCGACATTCTTCTGTACATTTCTGAGATAAAATAATTCTAGTCATGAGGATTAAGAAACATTTTCCAATTGATAACATTAGCATATGTAGATCCTATTTACCCAACCCCTCTGCTCGGGCAGGATATGACACATGGTCAATTTTTTAAGTAGAGTTTAGCATGTTTGAATTCAGAGTTTTCCTTCTCCTAGACTAGTTGCCTCACATAAGGCTGAAGAACCTAGTCTGCCCTACTATTTACTCATAGCTGGGGGGAGAATAATTGGATTCATACCTTTCCCAAGGGTATTAGTGCTATGTGAAATGCAATCAGTCTTGTCCAGGAATTGAACTCGTATCGCTGTGTCCATATCCTGTGACGATAACCATTACACCACGGGCACCTCCCATCAGCATATGTAGATGATCGTTTCTAACACTAGTAAAATGACGGATATTTTTTCAAGATATTAGCACATGATGATTCCTATTTTTCTGATAAATATTTTTATGTAAGTATCTTGTGATTGTTGCATCAATAACAATATTTACTTTCTTTTCAGATAAAGAATTCTTCTGAGTTTTTTTTTTATATCAAGAAACATATTAATATAAATCCAAATTTAAAAACCCACATTCGAATACTGACGTAAAGAAACCATATTCTACAAATGTGTACGAATCTGCATTTTTTTAAAATTATCATTTAAACATGTTTGTAAAACCAATAGATAATCATTTATACTGATCGACATTTTCATAGGAAACTCATTTAACGATGCACATGCGAACCCACACGGGAGAAAAACAATATTCTTTTAAAGTGAGTTGGAATTTAAAAAACACATTCGAATTCACACACGAAAGAAACTATATTCATCTCAAGTGTGTGGATCATCCTTTTCACAGCATTTTTTTAATGACCCATATGCGAATGCACATGGTTGTTGATTTCTGGGTGATATCTACAATTTGAACCACCGTTCTTACATCAGTAAACCACAAAATGCCTGTATGAATTCAAAAGAAATAAGCAAATATTCTAATGAATCAGGGAATTCAATTATGGATAGGCACTAAGAAGAGAAAACAAAACGTATCAAATTTCTTTGTAAAATATTACTTTATAATAAAAGACAGCACATATATGCTTTATTTACCGACATACTTCTGTACATTTCTGAGATAAGATAATTCTAGTCATGAGGATTAAGAAACATTTTTAAATTGATAACATTAGCATATGTAGATGATCGTTTCTAAAAATAGCTAAATGAGGAATATTTTTTCAAGATTTTAGAACCTGATGATTCCTATTTTTCTGATAAATACTTTTATGTAAGTATCTTGTGATTGTTGCATCAATAACAATATTTACTTTCTTTTAAGATAAAGAATTCTCCTGAGTTTTTTATATCAAGAAATATAATAATATAAATCCAAATTTAAAAACCCATATTTGAATACTGACGTAAAGAAACCATATTCTAAATATGTGTACGAATGTGCATTTTTAAAAATATTCTCATTTAAAAATTTTTGTAAAACCAAGAGATAATCATTTTCTCAGAATTCATATTTAAAGAATGATGTGAAAATACATCAGGAAGAGAAATCATCATCTTCAATGAGTTTAAATTTAAAGAGACATATACAAATCCGAAAGGGTAAGAAATCATATTCTTGTGATGTATACTGATCGACATTTTCATGGGAAACTCATTTAACGATGCACATGCGAACCCACACGTGAGAAAAACCATATTCTTTTAAAGTGTGTAGATCCTAATATTCAGTGAGTTGGAATTTAAAAAATACATTCGAATTCACACACGAAAGAAACTATATTCATCTCAAGTGTGTGGATCATCCTTTTCACAGAATTTTTTTTAATGACCCATATGCGAATGCACATGGGAGAGAAAACATATTCTAAGGGAGTGAGTGCATCATCATTCTCTCTGTACTCTGATTTAACAACCCACATGAACACATACACGTGTGATAAACCATATTGTTGTAAAATGTGTGGGTCATACTATTTTATGTTCTTAGAACCACGTTGCTTTTCCTTTTACTGATTTTACACTACCTCGTTTCATATTTTCGTCTCTCAAACGTGATTTGTACTCTTCTAGTGGGTCCAATGCCTGGACTTACATGACACATCACACACGAGAGATACTGATAGAAAAACACCAATCCCACTAAACATTGGTGTAATAATGCATTGGCTTTCAATATGGTAGCATTGTAAATTATCCTTGCTTAATAATAAAAAAAATAGTAGACGTACATTTTCTTCATCAACATACTTCCATACATTTCTAAGTTAAAATAATCCTAGTTATATGAACATATTTAGGGAGGGGGTGTCCTCGTGGTGTAATGGTTAAAGCGATGGACTGCGGAATCGTAGTAAGCGAGTTCATATTCCAGTCGCGCTGTTATGTTCACTTTCGGGAAAATTACCTTGGGAAAGGTATGAACCCCCTTATCCTCCCAGCTATGGGTTAAATAGTACCACAACTGTTCTTCGAGGAGAATACCTTTGGCATGAAATAAACTACAAAGGTTGATATGCCATGAAACAAAGAAACCAATCAAATCATACTTAGGGGAAAGAAATCTTTCTGTACGATGCGTGGATCATCATTTTCTGGGACTATGAATTTAAAGTGACATTTTCAAATCCGAAAGGGATAGAAACCGAATTCTTGTGAAGTGTGTGGATCATCCTTTTCACAGAATTCTCATCTAACGACCTATCGACGAACTTACACGAGAGAGAATCCATATTCTTCTGAAGTGTGTGGATCACCATTTTCATTAAGTTGGAATTTAAAGAAACATATACGAATCCACACAGGAAAAAAAACATATTCTTGCGATCTATGTGGATCATCTTTTTCACAGAACTCTTTTTTAACGACATAAGAGAACACACACGAGAGAAATGATATTCTTGTGATCTATTTGGATTATATTTTTCACAGAACTCTTTTTTAATAACGCGTATGAGAACACACAACGCAAAGTGTGTGGATCATCATTTACACAGAACAGTGATTTAACGACCAACATGAAAATCATCAAGGGATATAAACTGTATTTTTGCAAAGTGTGTGGATTATCCTTTACAGAGAACTCTGATTTAATGAAACATATAAGAAAATAGATGGAACATAAACCATATTCTTTTGAAATGTGAAGATCGTCATTTTCCCATAATTCTCATTAAAGGAGCATGTTCTAATACATGACGAGAGAAACCTTATTCTTGTGAAGTGTGTGGATCACCATTTTGAGTGCGTTACAATTTAAAGATATATATGCTAACCCGTACGGGTGAGAAATGTTATTCTTGTGATATGGGTGCTTCATCATATTCAGGGCGTGTCAAATGAAAGGCACTTCAGCAGCTTCACATTAAAGTGAAACCATATTCTTCTCTTTTGTGTGGATTATAATTTCCACGGAAATTCAAAGTTGAGAAAACACATACATCTACACACAGGAGAAAACTACTTAGTCTAGCAATATGTGTAAATGTTAATTTTATATTTTTATTTTGCACTTGAAAACAGCTTTTTTAAAGAAAACATTAATCTCGACGATTATCCTTTCCTCTAGCATCAATTTTTCTGCATTGAACAGCCTGGGTCCCAACTACTATTTAACAATCTTCCGATCACCTTTAAAATATATTCAGCCACGGCTGCAGTTCTGTCTCTAGCATTGCCCTTATAATAATTTCCCTTTTTATCCCTTTTGTTTTTCTCACTTGATATTTCTTTGTTTCAAATTAATATTTCTGTCATCGTCCCTAACGTTCGTGTTTCGTCAAATGAAAAACTAGAAAGAAAAATAATGCCCTCGTCTTCGTTTCCAAAATAAACTTGCTTATCTATTCTGCCAAAATTTAATGCGATCGATTGTTCCATTTGTCCCCGCCCTATTCAAAGCAGTCCAGTCATCAAAGAAGACAGTTGTTAGATTGCCCTAGCTTAATATAAAATATCTGTAAGGAATTTTACAACGATAGCCAAATTTTATCATCATCTATCTGCGGAAATCAACAATTAAAAAAAACAATATTAAAATATTAACGTATACTGTTCACATACAAAAATTAATATTTCTATCAAAGACATTTTGCAAATTACGACTTATTACCAAAATAACTGGTAGAAAATTATTATTTGTATACTGCTTGCTTATTGAATTTTTATTCATTTTACTTTAACCTTTCTTCACAGATCCCAGAAGACTCCTCTGCTGTAATATTGAGCTATATTTCCTTACAAACTATTTGCTATTCCTACTACCGAATTTACGCTATCTTGAATCATATTTTCGTCTGTCAAACATTACCTATAATTCTACGATAGAGTCAAATGCCAGTGATTACCTGGCACATTGCACATGTAACGTATGCAGAGGGAAACCGATATGTGTAACATAGGTGTAACAATCTTTCAATTTATCTTTAGTATTAATTTTTTTTCTCAGTGTTTCTGTTTTCATTAACGGTTTTTTCTCTCCTCTTTATGGAGTTCCAAATAACAAAACCTTTCAGATGAAAAGAAATAAAATCGTTGTTTAACCAACTCTTTTCATTGATAAATGTTTTATTTATTGTTTCTAAATCAATTTGCCCTAATTCACTTTTCATTAATCCATTAAACTTTAGATCAGTACTTCAACTAAGAACTTTCATGTAGACTCACAAGAAACCGATAATAAAATCTTTTATGCCATTAACCATTATTTTGTTGTAAAATTTACTGGCCTTTAATAATACGAAATTTAATTTTGTTTATTTACCCATAGATGGATACAAACAGATACACACACAATAAAACACACAGAGAGAAGTTAACAAAAATGCAATAAAACAAGTACATCTATGAAATCCCATGAAATCTTCAAATGTTGTTCTTTTGAATCTTTAAGTTCGTTTAAATTCTTCATCAACCAGGATAAGACGAGCCAGATCTCGAAGCCGTGTAAGTAACACTCCCTAAACATGGGGACTGATACTACTTAATTCTCTTTTATCACGAGGGGCCAACATATGCGTTCGTTCACTGAAAGAAGGAAAAACCTTAGGACATGTTAATGGATGCACTGAATGCTATTTTTAAAGTATGGAGAGAAGTCGGATATATCATATGAATGACCTGATGATTGGTTTGGATTCTGTCTATAATTTATGCTAAGAATATTTACGTCTAGTTGTAAATACATACGATTATTATCATTACTTAAATACATATAACAGTATAAAATATTAATATTTGATAGGAATCTAGTTGAGTGTTCATGAATCATTACTTTCTTTCTTAAGGCATCAAAGTAGGTTTTTAATTCTATCAACTACAATCTCAATATCAAATTGCATGATATTAAACTTTTTTCTACCATAAGACTGTATAAGTATGAAAAATTGGCCCTCAAGAAGGAAATAGAAACGATCGACATTAAACTAATTTAACCATTAAAAGCAAAGGTTATTAAGACACACCACTATTTATCGTCAATGAGTCACTAATTACTGTCATCAAGGAACATTTAATGGATATGTAATTTGACGAATCAAAGGAAATTCTTCGTGATTTCACCATTTCTTCTTGCATTAGTCAGATTAAATACGATAAAAATATTTTGAACACTTTTGTATATATATGGATTCTCCTTCATGTAACGTGATTAAGCCGTTCATGGGGGTCGAAATTTGAAAGAGAAAGGGGGGCTAATTTGAGGGGAAGATGAGTGAGAGAAGAAAAAGGAGATGAAAAAGGACACAGTCTATAGAACGGCCAGCAGACTTCTGGTGATTCATGCTAAAACACTTGTTGTCGGTCTGCTAGTCACGGGTTAATGACAAATGTAATTAAACATGACGAGAATAAGCCAAGTGTCCCAAATCTTCTGTGCTGATGTAAAACCAACGCAGATTTGAGCCTCCACCCGACTCCAGGTGGAACTAAAAGGACGACTCAATTTAAAAGTTAGTTGGCTGAGAGACGTGACGTGGTAAAGACGACAATTAAACACCAGCCACGAAGATGGGTAGACGGACGAAAGTTACGAGACCGAATTTACGATGAACTCCGAAAAGTGGTCTCACACAAGACGTGTGGCTGTACAGACGAAACCAATGAACAAGCACGTTTGAACTACAACTAGAAAACAGAAAGAAAATTCAAGGCCTGTTTCTGCTCTTTCCCCCTCTCTGTCTATTTGTCTGTCTCTCTCCTCATGATATTTTGTTTCTCTTTGTCGAGCTAACGCGGGCGACTTAGTTTTCATATTCTTTTTTTTTTCTCCCGACAACTACTTCAAAAGAATTAATTTTTTTGTTAGTAAAGTAAGAAAGAGTTATGTGTGTTCGTCACCTTTTTCTACGGTGAGGTCAAAGAAATGTCCGACTATCACTTAAGACATAGCAATACACTCATTAACCCGTTTGCACGAGGTGGTACACTTATCCTAACAGTTATCGTCTCGGGAAATTGGGTCGAAATTGTGAGTTCAACACTTGATCGAAGCGATTTGTGTTTCAATACGTGTGAATGCTACTCGTCAAAGGTAAATACTGGGTAGATTCGGTTATTTCCCTTTAGTACGGCAATTCTCAAGGAGAAGAAAAACTCTTAATATAATCAAGAGGTCTCCGCTGAAGAATTGAACTTGTATCTTCTCTTTTTAATAGTGGAGATGTTGTGTAAATACACATATGTTTGTGTTTGTGTGTGTGCGTGCATATTTAGAGGGAGATTGCAGCAGTAATTAATTGATACATGACTGGAAAATTTTTAAATACCACTCTATTTAGCATTGAAACTCTCTAAGCAAATATTTAATTATAAACATATTTACCAAAATTATCTGCCAGTTTTCTCCACTGTGTTTTTTCTTAAATAGTGTACACGTGCTCTCTTTCCGCCAAACTGTTCCTGGTTGCAATTACACAATTTAATCACTTCAAAAGTATTTCACTTCCATTAAACTATTCTTCAGACTATAAGCGAGAAGTGTTAACTTCGGAGAACCTTATCCTAGAGATATATTTACCTAATTGCTGCTGAGTCATGCTAAAGCACTCGTTGTGAATGAGCACAGGATTTAAATATCATTTAAAAAACCCGAGGGTCCAAATTATCTGCGCACTTGTGGAGTCGCCTGAAACTGATTTGTTCCTCTCTCCGACACCACCAGGAGGAAGTAAGGGACATCTTGGGTTTGAAAATTAGTTGGCTGAGTGACGTGAAATGGAAAAGAAAAAGTTGAACACGATCCACGAAGATGCGTGGACGGATGAAAGTTATGAGCACGATTTTAGCGTGAACTCCGAAAAATTTCTCACACCAGACGCGCAGCCGTGCAGACGAAGTCAGTGAACAAGCATATTAGAACTACGACTAAAAACCAGAAAAAAATTCAAGGGCTGTCTGCTCTCTCTGTCTGTCTGCCTCATTTTCTCTCCACATATTGTTTGTTTTTCGTTGTCCAGCTGATGTGTGTTACTCAATTTTCAAAATGTGTTTCTTTCTCTACTTTAAAAAAATTTTGTGTTAGGGAAAAAACACACAGTTATGTGTGTTTGTCACCTTTTCACACGGCAGGGTCCGACCATCACTTGAGACATAGCAATACACTCATTAGCCCGTTCGCACGTTGTAGTACACTTACACTATCGGTTCTCCTGTTGGAAAATGGGGTTGACATTCCGAGTTCAAATCTTGGTCAAGGCTATTTATGTCTCACTTTGCGCTAATACCACCAGCTACTGTGAAATACTGGGTAGACAAGGTTATTTTTAGCTGGGTACGACAACTGTCACGGAGAATGAAAACTCGTAAAATAAACAGAAGGACTCGTCTGAAGAAACCAACTTGTATCTCCTCCTATCCAATGTGCAAGTGGTCGATTAATACACACATATACAATGTATATATATATACATGTGCCTAAGTACATATATAGAGGAACATAGCAGCAACTAACAATCTTACCACTATTAAGCAAAGGACATTTATAAACTTTCCTTAATTCCATATGATCTCGTTCATACGAACCTTGTTATTTGAAATTTTGACTTCTTTGTTTTCTCTACAATTCTAAAAAATTTTTGAGCCTTTATGTTCTTTGTTTCGGAACTGTCTTTCGTTTTTTTCCTTGCCACCATCCAATCCTCATTACAATATTCATTATCGTGTTATAATTGTCTTCTTTCTATCATCATTTGTGTTCAAGTGAGATCTTGATTTAATAAAAATTAATTTTCTTTTAAGCTTATACAGTTGACAGATTACCTCGTTCCGATTGTTTATAGGGAATAAAGTTCGATCTAAAACCAAGCAAACACGGGTATAAAAATGAAGGAAAGATATAATTCCTTCCCTTTTTCATAATTAATAAATTAGGACATGATTTTTTGATAAGGGGGGGGTCATACTTATAAAAAAAGTTTTTATTAGATCAGTTGACTTCAGTGGCGATGTGTTTAGTCAAAGTGGGTGGCAATTCATTAACTGTACTTATTGGAAGCATTCTAAAACCAGTGTGCCAGATCTAAGCTAAGTTTTCCAACATAACAAGAAAGCCAGTCATCTTACTAAATCAATCTTGAAGTGTTCATGAATCCTTTCTTTCTTTCTTTCTTTCTTTCTTTCTTTTCCAGATTAAGGACTACTAAATAGTGACTTCGATCCTCACTGGTTACAACGTAAAATCTCATGAAACAACTACGTACAAGATATGAAGAGGAACATGAATTTAACATAACTCTATAAAAAAACACTTCGAATTAAATATCACTTGACGAGATGTCATGCTGTTAAAATCAATGAGTGTCTCTGAATCCTTCTTTCCTTTTTCTTTTTTCTTTCTTTCATTTTTTCTTTTTTGTTCTTTCTTTCTTTCTTTTTTGTTTTCATATGAGTAGGGTTTTATTTCTACCAACCACCGTCTAATTATAGTTACCTTTGACTTATTTAATGCTAAAGTTGGTATTGATTTCTGGGTGATAGCTATATTTCTATCCGCCATTCTGACATCAGAAAACCCCAAAATGCATGCACAAATTCCAACGAAATATACAAATACTTCCTGACAGTGATTCGTTCTCCAAGACGTTTCCCTTGAGAGTAGTAATGAGTTCTAGGACAAAAATGGTAATTTCAAATCCTAGCTCAACTTTTGGGGGATGACTGCAAAGAAAAGATTATATCCCTTGATCGAATTATAATTTGTAAAATTCATGTTTCAGACTGGATTTTTCTCTTCAGAAATTAATAAAATAAAGATTTATTATGAATTTTAAGAATTCCATTTGAATTTTTCTGCCCATCAATAAAAAGTGAAATATGTAAAATCGTTTTTTCGTGGTTTCTATTAATTATCTCCCTTGATTTTCTGCCTTAAATAAAATCGAAATCGCTTGTTTGAAATATCAAATTTTATTCTACAAAGAAACGTTCGCCTTTCTATGTTGATGCATTGGTCCTTTGAAAGGAATTAATCAAACAAACAAACAAAAAAAGAAAAGAAGTGAGTATAAAGTTTATGTTAAATTGTCTTTATTTTTTTTTTGAATTAGCATATCCTAAAAGTGTTAAACTAAGAAGGAGGTGAAGATGACATATTTCTATACGAATGTATTTCATTGACTCTAATCTTTTTCTCGAATTACGTTAATATGTAAAAACAATAATAATTCATCGTTTACCTTTTTCTTAAAATAACCTTTGATTCATTTAAAATAATTTATTCTTTTTGTTATGACTTAATCCTTTTCAATTTTAAAGAAGAATATTTATGGCTTTTAACGAAACGATGAAAAAATGTTTGGACGAAAACTGTTTAATTTTTCTTTAACGTCTTTGTGTATTTAATTTTTTAAAAAGTAGGGCAAATTAATATATTCTCTGTAAATATTGCAGTCAACAGAACTGTATGTATTTTGTCTTTATTCATGTTATTTAAATTTGAAAGAAATGAATAAGAAAAACGAGAACGGTTTGCTGAAAGAATTTACGTTAGACATTATTAGTTGACAAACCCTCTTATTTTAAAAGTCTATTCAACTACTTCTGAGAGTTTAGTGATATTTTCAAATTTTACTCGTTAATAAAATAATTTTTCACTTTTCTTATGTTACATCTGAGGAAAACTTCTGGAAAGGTTTTAAGTAGGACACCCCCCCCTCTCTCCTGTTAATGTTTTATAATTTCTAACAGAAAATAACTCAAACATATATAATTACTTTCTGATCTCGATAATTGCAGGAAAAATAAAATGATTTATTTTCTAAACTATTATCAAAAGATATAAAGAGTTTGAGGTTTGTAAGGAATGAAAATTTCTGCTTTGAATTAAGAACCTTACTTTAAAAATTTAATACTTTCGTTCATTGTCCAAATAAGAGAAACTTTGATTAAATTGGTTTCATTTCTTTTTATTGAAATATTAAATACAAGATGATTGTGTTGACTTATCAAGATTCTAACTGTCTGCTATATTTCGTTTGTCTTAGGCTCCACTCGAAACTAAAATGATTTCGACTAATGGAGTATTTCGTTTAGTTAAGGCTTGGGAATAAATTAGAAGTGTTCAGTGAAAAAATATAGACTGGATAATTATGAGACTTTGTGATTATATAAAAACTCTGATTGACAATTACAAAATAGAAACCTTAACTCGCTCATTTCACTCATTTGTTTTCTCTTTTTAATGTGAAATTAAATCTGAAAACAACGTCTGCAACTCCCAGAATTTAATCTTCGGCTATATTTCAATAGAATTTCCTCCTTCGGCCATTAAGAATAAATTGAATCATGGCAGATTTCAGATACTTAAAACTTACGATTTAAATGTCACTGCTCAGTCAAAAATCGAATTTAAAGACTGAAATCTTTATTTGCACATTGAATATAAATTTTATTTATATATATTTAACGGAAACATTTTTTTCTTGTGCTGTCTAAAAGTTCGCCCTCTATGGAAAAGTTATCATTTAAATAAATCCGAATTCTTTTCTTGCAGAAGATTTATTTGTTTATTTTAGTAAAAAAAAAAAATCTTCCTAATTATTAATTAGAAGTACTGAAGAATGATTATTTTCGGGGTGTCCTCGTGGTGTAATTGTTAAAACGGTGGACTACGGAATCGTTGTAAGCGAGTTCGAACTCTAGTGGTGTTATTACGTTCACTTTCGGACAAATACCCTTGGGAAAGGTATGAACTCCTTTATCCTCCCAGGTTAAATAGTACCACTATTGTTCTTCTAGGAGAATGGGATTCATCTTAAATAATCTTCAATGGTTGATATGTCATTAAACCAAGTATCCTCAAGAAGGATTAATAAAATATTCGCCAAATATCCTTCAAAATACTTCGTATATATATGCTGCACTACGGAAATTTTATGTCTTACAAAAAATCAAAGGATGCTTTTCTGGTGTAATTATTGTCGTCGAAAGAAATTGAGACGCTACCCTGAGTTCAATCCATAGATGATGATTTTTGCATTTTACAAATTCTAATATTCTTTGGTAATGTATGAATTAAAACATTCCCCCCCCCACCAGCTCGAGGTTACTCATCGGGCACACTGTGCTCTCCAAGATTTGTATGCCAACCAGTCTAGGAAAAAGAAATCTCTAAAATAGAACCTTTTAAACTCAGCTTAAAAATTGACCATATGTCACATCCTGATTGGGAGGAGGGATAGGTAAATATATATTTAAAAAATCAAAGATTGTCCTTAATCATGCAACGTAAATTGCGATGAAACGCTTTTTCCTCATTTTTTCATTGCTAATTTTTATAGAATATTTCTACCTTTTTCGTAGAGATTAAACATGATTTCAAAAGATGTGTGTTTGTGTGTATGGTCGGATAATCCGTAAAAACCTTTTTACGGCAAGTATTCTAAGAAAACATTTTACAAAAACAGTCTAAAACGTGAGTTGATAATTTTCTTTCTCCTTATAGGATTTCATTTTTGATATGCACATAGAAAATTTCATAGGCAAATATATAATTCGTGAATAATTGCTTAAGTGAGTAGGAAACGAAGCTCCTATCACTTTCAAATGTTCGCTGATCAAAAAATGTCTCTTTGTTTCAACAAAGACTTGTTACCAATACAATTCTCTTTTCGTCGACTCAAACATAAATTCTTCATCTTCATAAGCATTCTCCTTTGCCTCCACCCACTGGAGCTAAAACTCCGATATAAGCTTTCCGACTTAAGTGATGTTAGGATAAGTTTGTAATTGACAGTAATTAATGTAAAAGGTAAATACGAAGAAGTGATTCATGTTACTATTTTTACTTATACTCAAGTCACAATATAAACACCAGTTCTTCTCAGATAGGTAAAGTTAAGGTGACGATCATCCTGTTAAATATTTCTGTGGGTAACTATTTAGTAACATCAAGTAGTGTAAGCAATCCAATGTTTGTGTAATAGATCTAAGCAAAGTCTTCCTAAGTAATATAAAAGACAGGAATCATAGTAACTGGTTGCCACCTGAAAAGCAATATATTTATTTCAAGAAAACCATTTTCACGATATTAATGCAAATCTTGTAAAAGAATTTTTAGTGCTAAACAGAAGAGAAAATCTTTTCAGATATTTATAGCTCATTTCAGAAAGAAAGGGAAATTTGAAAACCATCAAGTCACATTAACTGTCGATTAATTGATTGATTTTCAACGATGTATCAACCTATCTAGTGTTGTTTTATAACTACAAGTTAAGGAATTACTTTCATCATACACTTATATTTCTATGCTGATGTTTCTTAAGTTTTTTTGTTGTTGTTTTTTAACACGGTTAAATAAGATACTAATATTTTCACTTTAGGTTACTCTTGCTTTTGACATGAACATCCTCAACTGATTACTATACATTGTGGTTATTGCACAGTTATATGGTGTCTTAATCATTGCTCAACGTTTTATTTTATATGGGGATTTCTTGGTATGGTATGTAATACTTTATATGATAAATGAAAGTTTTTATCTTTTTGGTTTGTTTGTTGTTGTTTTTTACTTAAACATCCTCAACTGATTACTATACACTGTGGTTATTGCACAGTTATATTTTCTTTGGTGTACTCGTTAGTTTGTATAATGCTTTATGTGAATATAAGTGTATGCCTTCATTTTGTAATACTGTCTTTCTTTGACTCAGAAATTTTCTAATGAATCAGGGAATTCAATTATGGATAGACACTAAAACAAAAAACAAAACGTGTGATATCACCTTTTTAAATATCATGCCTTGATAATAATAAACATAAGATATACTTTTAATTTACCAATACTTTTCAGTACATTTCTTAGATGAAATAATCCAAATTATGAAAATGAGGAATCATTTTCTAATTTAAAACATGAGTTTTCAAATGAGATCCATTTCTAACAAGTAAATAGTTTAATGACGAATATTTTTTGATCATTATAAAACATGTAAGACATGATGATTTTGTTTATTCTGATAAACTGATATATGTAAATGTCTTCCTATGGTTGAATCAATATTTTTTTTATTCTTTTCAGATAACGAATTCATCCGAAATTTGTATATAAAGAAATATATTAATATACGTTGTAGTTTAGAGTCCTATATGCAAATATTCACGGAGGGAAACCATATTCTTACATAGTGAGTGAATCTACATTTTCAGAGAATTCTCTATTAAACATCCTAGTAAAATGAATGGATCATCATATTCTCAGAATTCTGATTTAAAGAATCATGTTAAAATATATCGCGAAGAGAAATCTGATACTTGTAAAGTTCTTAGATCATCATTTTCAGAGAATTCTAACTTAAAAACTCATATGAGAAGAAAAAGAGAAAACAAACCATATTCTTGTGAAGTGTGTGGATCAGCATTTCCATGGAATTCCCATTTAACGATGCATATGCGAACCCACACGGGAGAAAAACCATATACTTGTGAAGTGTGTGGATCATCATTTTCACGAAAGTTTTCTTTAACGATCCATATGAGAATACACACGGGAGAAAAACCATATTCTTGTGAAGTGTGTGGATCATCATTTACATTAAAGTCTTCTTTAACCATCCATACGAGAACACACACGGGAGAGAAACCATATTCTTGTGAAGTGTGTGGATCACCATTTTCAAATATGTCTAATTTAACGATCCATATGAGAATACACACGGGAGAAAAACCATATTCTTGTGGAGTGTGTGGTTCATCATTTTCAAATATGTCTAGTTTAACGATGCATATGAGAACACACACGGGAGAGAAACCATATTCTTGTGAAGTGTGTGGATCATCATTTTCAATGATGTCTAGTTTAACGATGCATACGAGAACACACACGGGAGCAAAACCATATTCTTGTGAAGGGTGTGGATCATCATTTTCAAATATGTCTAATTTAACGAGGCATATGAGAACACACACGGGAGAGAAACCATATTCTTGTGAAGTGTGTGGATCATCATTTTCACGAAAGTTTTCTTTAACGACCCATATGAGAATACACACGGGCGAGAGTCCATATTCTTGTCGAATGTGTAACGCAGCTTTTTCACAAATCTCCTCTTTAACGACCCATATAAGAATACACACGAGAGAAAAACCATATTCTTGTAAGTTGTGTAGATCATCATTTTCACAGAGTTGTAATTTAAAAAGACATATGCGAATCCACAAGGAAAAGAAAAAATAATCTTGTTAATTACGTGGATCATCATTTGCACAAAACTCAGATTTAACAAAACACATGGGAATAAAAATGGGAGAGATACCATATTCTTGTAAGATGTGTACTTCATCATTTTCACGGACGTTTCATTTAACGACCCACATGCGAATCCATATAGGAGGGAAACCATATGCTTGGGAATAGTGTGGATCATCATTTTTCTGATAGTCCAGTTTATTTATATTGCACTTGATAACTGCTGTCTTAAAGAAAACATAAATCATGACAATTATCCTTTCTCTAGCATCAATTTGTCCACTGTGACCAGGCTACTACTACGTTACACTTTTCCGATCACTATTCGTATATTCAGCAGCTGCTGCAGTTCTATCTCTAGAATTGCCCTAATAATTTCCATTTTATCCCAGTTCTGTTTCTTACTTAAGAAACTTTCATTTTGGTAATTTCAAATTCATATCTCCGTCAATGTCTCTAATCATCGTGTTTTGTTAAATGAAAGAAGAAAAGAAGAAATACCTGTATCATTATTTTCAAATTTGATTTTCTGAAGTGCTCTACCAAAAAGTAATGCGATTGAACATTCTATTTGTCCTTCGCCCTACTCAGGGCAGTCCATTTGTGGGACAAATTCTGTGATGGTTTATTATTTTATGACCTTTTTTTTGTTAGGCCACGAGATTTTCAGTTAGCTCTTTGTGTCTCTTCCTAGACGCTTACAGATTCTCTCTCTCTCTCTCTCTCTCTCTCTCTCTGTATGCAGCCTGAATATCAAATTTACATGAAAAGAAATAAATTCGTTGTTTGACGAACTCTTTTCATTAATAAGTGTTTTATTGATTGTTTCTAAATCAGTATGTCCTTTTAATTCACATTTCATTAATCCCTTGAACTTTGGCCCAGTACTTCAATGCAGAACTTTCAAGAAACTTATAATAATTTTTTTTTTACCATTAACCATTATTTCGTTGGAAAATTTAGGGGCTATTATTAATACGGAATCCAATCTTGTTTTTTCATTTTTTACACAGAGCATGTAATATATCTTATACATGCATGTACTCTGATACAGACGCAATCACTCACACAGAGAAGTTTTTTAAAATGCAATAAAACAAGTAAATATATAAAAATCATGGTTATTTTTCGATTGATATTTTTCTCATAAACTGACGTTATATTTAAAGATGAATATCTGTAGTTCCCCGACTGAACTATTTGATCCATCTTTTTAACCTAAGTAGCTTCACTGTCCATCATGGTTGGTTCCATGTCTATCCGCTTTTTTTGTTCACCCGTCTTATTTCTCAGCCACCATGCTGTATACCATAATTTCAAAAGCTATACGCTTGTTCGACTCGTATAACATCATATCTTCCCCGAAAATATGTTATCAAATGACAAGTCAAAGCAAGACGAAAGAATGAATATGTAGATCTCATTTTTAATTGTCATAGAGTTAGTCATTTCCGTTACTATTCTTGCTGGCTTTTTATCATGTGAGTAATACTTCAAAGAACAAAACTTTCTTTAATCCAATTAATTTTATGTTAATTTGGTATTGAAGTTTCATTCCTTTTTTCTCGTGTAATTGACATTATTCTGATAACTTGTTTTTCGATATCACGATTATTTTTGACTCAAAACTCAACAAAATGAATGGGAACAATTATGATGTATGTTTGTGTGCTATCAAGACAAGAGAATACACAAAGCAACGGCACAGTCTCCACATTTACCCAGGCTTTATTTTGGACATATAGAAATCCGTACATTTATCCATGCCTGATGGATTAATGGCCGCAAGTGTGTAGATTTATCGAGGCCCACATTCACTACGTTCATCCAGACATGACAAATGAACGACCCACTGTAAGTACCTTCATCCAAGCATCCAGAAAGGTAAATGAACGGCTAACACTCTCGACGTTCATCCAGGCATGACAGATGAAATGCCAACCGTCTCTACTTTCATGCAGGAGAGAAAAATGAATTGACCAGTGTCTTCGTCCATCTACGCATCGCTAATGAACGGCTTACTTTCTCTACATTGATCAAAGCTTGAAAAATAACGACCAAAAGTCAGTTCAGTAGTACAGGTATGACAGATTAATCACCCAAAGTCTCTGCTTCATTCAGGAGTGACAAATGTATGGATCAGAGATTCTACGTTCAACCCAGCATAAAAAGGGAACTAATCACAGTCCTTATATTATTATCTCAACATGAATATAAATTTGTGTGATGATACCATTATGAATTTTCTGGATGCTCTCTCCATTTGTATGTTTGTTTGGTTTGTTTTTTTTGGGGGGGGGTCGATTTAGAGAGCAACAACTTCCAAATTCCCGGAATATTTCACCTTTTTTTCAGGAACATACGGTGGGGGGAAAAAATGAAAATTTCTGAACAATTCCTTTGTTGTAATTGTATTTAAGTTTTAGATCTCAAAAGAAAATTGACGTTATTTCGAAAACTTTCAGAAAATAATGTAATTTATTTTTCAAAAACAAAGTAATTTGACAAATCAAAGGATATTCTTCGTTGTTTCACAATTTTTCTAATCTTTCATTAGTCAGATTAAATACAATAAAAATTATTTTGACCACTTTTGTACATATATGGATGCACTGATATGTAACTTGATTTGGTGGCTTGAACGTGTCGAAGTTTGAAAGAGTAAGGGATGCTGATTGATGGCGAAGGAGAGAGACAGAGAAGGAAGGGAAAATATTAAGAAATAGCAGACAAATATTCTACGGAATTACCAGTTGACCTCTGGTGTGTCAAGCTAAAGTACTCATTGTCGGTTAGCTCGTCACGTGTGAATGACTACAGTAATTAAAAATGATTAGAAGAAACCGGGAGTTTGAAATGCGCAGGTGTAGAACCACCAGAAACGAATATGGTCTTCCCTTCGACAACAGACGGAAGTAAGGGACGACTTAAGTTATATCTAGATGGCTGAGAGACGTGACGACGTAAATACAACAGTTGAACTCAAGCCACAAAGATTCGAACACGGACGAAAATTATGAGCCCTAATTTGTAGTGAGCTCCGAAAAAGAGTCCCCACACCAGTCGCGCAGCTGTGGAGACGAAACCTGTGAACTAGTATGTTAGAACTACATCATAAACCAGAAAAGAAATTTGATGTTTGTGTCTGCTCTCTCTCTCTCTCTCTCTCTCTCTCTCTCTCTTCTGGAAAGAACTTCTACAACTATCGAGTATTTACTCATCTGCTATTTTTTCCAGTCTTTCCTCCCTCGGCCACTGAGAATAAATAAATGGCAGATTTCAAACGTTTAAAATTAAGTATTGATCCGTCAATGAAATGAATTTAAAGACTGAAAATTACTTTTACTTGAAAAGTGATTGTAAATTTTACTTATAAATCTTTAACGGAATATTATTTCTTGTGCTATTTTGATGAAACTCTAAAATCTCGCCTTTTATTGAACAATAATTACTTCAATAAATCCTTATTATTTTGCTGCTTAAAAATTAGTTGGTGATTTTAATAAATGTTACCGTTGATATATTTAGGTTAAAACTGAAGTTGGGATGAGACCATTAATTAGAAATAATCAAGACTTATAACAAATCAAAATTAGGAAAGATATCCTTATAATGCACTTCATATATATATATATATATATATATATATATACGAAATGATGAAAAGCACGTTAGAACTACAACTAAAAACCAAAAAGGAAATTCAAAGTCTGTGCCCTCTCTCTCTCTCTCTCTCTCTCTCTCTCTCTCTCTCTCTCTCTCTCTCCTCACGATATTTGTTTCTGTTGTCCAGCTAATACGGAGTATTCAGATTTCAAACTCTGTTTCTTTCTCGCAACGACTTTTTAAAAGTGTACTTGCGAATAAACTTTTGTGTTTGGGAACAAACACACTCTTATGTGTGTCTGTCTCCTTTTTCAACGGCGAGATTACAGCAGGGTCCGACCAGTACCTACGACCTAGCAATATATGCATTAGCCCGTTCGCACGTGATAGGCCAGTTGGCGTAACGGTATTCGTGTTGGAAAATGGGTTTGACATTCCGAGTTCGAATCTTGGTCAACACTTATGTCTCCCTTTACGCTAAAGCCTTCACCTAGACAGAAATACAGGGTAGACTCGGTTATTTAAGCTGAGTGCAGCAACTGTCAAGGAGAAGGAAAACTCTTAATATAAACAGTAGGACTCGTCTGAAGAAACTAACTTCTATCTCCTCCTATCCAATGTAGAGGTGTTCAATATATAGACACATACACAATGTATATATGTGAATGTGTGTGAGTACATATATTGAGGGAGATAGTAGCACCTATTAATATATGAACTGCTAAAAAGGTTTTAAATATCTTTCCTTCCATATCAGGAATTTATAATTTCTTGTAAAACGTTTCACAATCACTAGATAGGATTACCCAACTCTATAGCATTGAAACTCTCTTAGCAAAAATCTAAGTATAAGAACTTTTACCAAAAGTAGCAGCCATTTTTCCCATTGTGCGTTTTACCTCTATAAACATGATTACATTTCGGCCAAACAGATCCAAGTCGCAATAAAACTTCTTCATCTCTTCACATGTAAATAAATAATCTCTTTTTTGTTGGTATATTAGGAGGGCTTTATTTCTACCAACCATTGTCTAAATATAAGTGACATTAGGAAGACGAACCCATAAAAGAAAGAAGGATTTCTTGTCCACCCCTCTCTCTCTCTCCCTCTCCCTCTCTCTCTCTGTCCACCCCCCCACTTGATGACCATGATATAGGAGTAGAATTTTAATATAAATGCTAGTAAAATTAGTAATATCCTAGCGAGCATTTGTTAAAATAGTATGCATATGTTGGAAGTGATTCCGTTTCCAGAAGTCTCAGAGAGGTCAGTAAATTTATTCTACTAAACTGTTCATTTAAAAATGCACATATTTGATTTAAAATAGTTATGTCTTAAATCACCGCTGTATTCTGTGTTGTTTAAATGAAGAATGAAAATACTTTCTCGGCGTTTATTTCAGGGAAAACTATACTATTGGAAGACGAACCTCTAAATTTGCCAAAATAAAAAAAACACGCCATAATTCCCCCCTCTCCCCCAAAAAACACCTCAAATGTAGCTTAACACGTGCTAAGATGAACCCTTAAAAGAAAGAAGGATTTCTTGTCCACCTCTCTTTAATATACAGGGAAAAAAGCTTTTAGAAAAGATTCTAATCCTTAGAAGTCTGTTTGCCCACCCTCTTAGCAGTTAATAAGAAAACAAAGCAACTCAAGTCAAATTCGAATTCCACCTACCTGAAAAAAAAAAAATAAATAAAAACAAATAACCTGTTAGGGCCTGTATCGGATGACAGGATATAATATACTCCAAAATTTCTTTGACTATACATCAGTCCTGGACTTAAGGTAACTTAAGGTAAAAAGAAGGATTTTTTTTAACACGTACACATGGGAAGCAGTATGATGTGCATGAAGGTATTCGAATGTGCAATGCCTAACATTTCCTGAACGTGTGAGTCTTGCGGCTTAGCGCTCAGGATTGTCAGTTCAATCGGGGAACTACTGCTGCTCATCTATAAGAGTGGCTTCTATAGATGAGAATAAAAAACAGCCATCGAAAGATAACCATGACTCATATTCAAACCACATGCATAAACCGCATCGCTCTTCGCGCGGGTAAAAAAGGGGCGCGTCCTGCTGAGGTTGGAGCCCTGGCCTCAGTGTTCGAAAAATCAGCTACAGAGCTCAACCAAAAACTACTAAAATGCAAACAAACAATACAGATAGCGACATTTAACGTTAGAACCCTAAATAGAATAGGTCAACTACCAGAGCTAACTGCATCAGCCGTAGAACATAAGATAGACATAATTTGCATACAACAACACCGTTACACTCACACCGAAGATATCAAATATCACGAAACTGGCAATGGATGGATGCTGGTGACTGTATCGGCATGGAAAAACTCTGTCAATGCATCGGTCGGAGGGGTGGGAATGCTTATAGGACCAAGAGCGCAAAAAACACTTAATAGCATTCAGAGAATACAACCTAGGATGATGGTCGCAACGTTTAATGGCAACCCCAAAGCAGCAATCATCTCCCGCTACAGCCCTACCAATGTTAGCGAAGAAACCGAACTAGTTACCCTCTACGAGGAGCTATCCTCGCTAGTGCGTAGCATTCAGAAACAAAACCTGCTAGTTATTGTCGGAGATATGAATGCACAAATCGGGAAAAACAGAAACAACAAATACAGCCTACACAACACGTCAAACAGGAATGGACAACATCTAATTGATTTCACGATAAAAAATAGATTAACATGCCTCAATACAAACTTTCAAAAAAGGGAGGGAAAATTATGGACCTACACATACACGAATAATAGTAAAGCACAGATAGACTACGTCTTTATAAACAGGAAATGGGAAAATAGTGCGATGAATTGCGAGGCATACTCCTCTTTCGAGGGTGTGTCTTCCGATCATCGAATACTTACGGCCAAAGTACGACTAAGCCTACGAAAAAATGCCACACGAACAGCGACAACTAAGCACTATGACTGGGCCCTACTTAACAACAGAGATATTAGAGACAAATATGCATTAGAATTAAGAAACAGATTCGAAACACTACAAGAGAAGACAGAAAAAGCTACCGCAAATGACGAATAGGAAAATTTTGTTGAAGCACACCTTGAGGCGACATCAAAGTGTATCCCAACAAAACCTTGAACTAAATATAGAGTCCCTTGGGAAACGTCAGCGGTTAAAGAAAAACGTGCACTCGTGAAAACTGCCTCCAAAAGCTACCGGAAGAACCCAACAAACACAAATGCCCGAAAACTAGAAAAGGCACAATATCAATTAGCAGGAATATATCTAAAAGAATAGGCAGAATACATACAAAATCAGATAGATAAGATTAGAGACTCGGTGGAAGATAGACAATCCAGGATAGCCTGGAAAAAAATAAACGAAGTAAGTAGGAGTAAGAGCACAGCAAAAGCAAAACTGAAAGCTGCAAGCCAACAAGAAAGAGTAAAACTGTGGGAACAGCATTTCAAAATCTACTAGGAAACCCACCGAAAATAACGGATGAACCGATCACCAGAATTATCAGTAAGCAATTAGACATTAAACTAGGTCCTTTCACGAAAGAAGAACTCGACTCGCTTCTTAAAAAAATTAAAAATAGGAAATCTGCAGGGCTGGACGAGATCCCCGCCCCCCAGAAGAGTGAAAGACTAGACAATTCGACGATATACTGCTTCGGCAATGCAACGCGGTCTATAGTCAAAATAGGATAGAAAGATGGATGAAAGCGACCTGGAATTAGCCAAGAACTACCGAGGGATAACATTTATATCCATAGCAGCCAAAATCTACAATGCCCTACTACGAAACCGCATAGAACCCCAAATCGACAACATCCTTAGGAAAAACCAAAATGGCTTCCGGAGAAATAGATCCACAACTTCACAAATATTGACTATCCGTAGAATCCTTGAAGGCGTTGGGGCCAAAAAACTTCGGGTGACATTACTATTTGTCGACTTTACCAAGATCTTCGATTCCATCCACAGAGGGAAAATGGAACAAATCCTACTAACATACGGCCTACCAAAAGAAACCGTATCAGCAATAATGATCTTCTACAGTAACACAAAAGTGAAAGTACGTTCACCAGATGGAGACACGGAATACTTCGACATTGTTGCAGGAGTACTACAAGGAGACACGCTAGCCCCATACCTCTTTATCATTTGTCTGGACTACGTGCTTAGAACGTCGATCGACAAAATCAGAGAAAATGGCTTCGAGCTGACTAAGAAAAGAAGCAAAAGGTACCCAGCAAAAACAATCACAGATGCCGACTACGCTGATGACTTGGCGTTACTGGCGAATACGCCTAACCAAGCGAAAACACTACTGTATAGTCTGGAAGGAGCCGCAGCAGGCATTAGCCTCCATGTCAATGCACACAAAACTGAATATATGTGTTACAACCAAACGGGCAACATCACCACACTAGACGGAGCCTCACTGAAACTAGTAGACAAATTCACCTACCTAGGAAGTAGCGTCCCATCAACCGAAAACGACATCGACACACGGCTAACGAAGGCATGGACAGCTATCAATAGGCTCTCGATCATAGGGAAATCAGACCTGACCGATAAAATGAAACGCAGTTTCTTCCAGGCAGCGGCTGTATCGGTACTGCTATATGGATGCACTACATGGACGCTAACTAAACGGCTAGAGAAGAAGCTAGACGGCAACTACACAATAATGTTGAGAGCAATATTGAACAAGTCCTGGCGACAACACCCCACGAGACACCAACTATACGGACACTTGCCTTCCATCACGAAAACTATACAAGTTAGACGAACCAGACATGCAGGACACTGCTGGAGAAGCAAGGACGAGCTCGTAAGTGATGACTCCTATGGACCCCCACATATGGCCAAGCAAAAGCAGGACGACCAGCTCGAACCTACATGCAGCAGCTATGTGAAGACACAGGATGTAACCCTGAAGACCTGCCAGAGGCGATGAATGATAGGGAGAAGTGGTGAGAGAGGGTCAGGGATATCCGTGCTGGCGGCACGACATGATGATGATGATGATGATGGTGAATACTGCCGTTGGTATTTCTTTCTGGGTGAAAGCAATATTTTTATCCGCCATTCTGACATCAGAAAACCACAAATTATGCAAATATTTCCTGACTTTGAATCTTTCTCCGACATATTTCCCTTGAGAGTAGTAAAGGATTCTGGGACAAAAATGGCAAATTCAAATCCACGCCCAACTTTTTGGGGATGACTACAAAGAAAAGATTAAAATTAGTAAAATTCAAGTTTCAGAGGTGATTTGTCTCTTCGGCAAAAGAAATCAATGAAATAAAGATTTCTTTTTAATTTTAAGAATTCCATTTGGAGTGGATTTTAATTTTTGAAAAGTGAAATATATATAATCTTTTTGGTAATTTCTATTAATTATCTCCCTTGATAATCTGTCTTTAATAAAATCAAAAAGATCTGCATGTTTTAAATATAAAAATTCATTCTACAAAGAAACGTTCCCCTTTCTCTTGTGATGCATTGCTTTGAAAATAATTAATCAGACTAAAAGAAGAGAATGGAAGTGAGTATAAAGTCTATGTTAAATTGTTCTTTTTTTTAAGTGTTCAACTACGAAGTAGATTAACAGGACATATTTTTATACGAATGTATTTTATTGAGTCTAAACTTTATCACGAATTACGTTAATATAAAAAATAATAACTCATTGTTTTGCTTTTTCTTAGCATGACCATCGATTCATTTAAATTAATTTATTTTTTTGTGATGACTTAGTCCATTTTAATTTTAAAGAAGAATTTTTACAGCTTTAAACGAATCGATGAAAAAAAAACCTCGAAATTTGGACGAAAAATGAAAAAATATATCTTTGAAATCTTTGAGCATCTAATTAAAAAAACGTAGGGGATATCAATACATTCTTTGTAAATATTGCAGTCAACAGAACCGTGAGTATTTTGTCTTTATTGTAGTTGTTTAATTTTGAAAGAAGTAATAAAAAAAAACAAGAACGGTTTGCTGAGAAAATTTACATTAGACATTATTAGTCGACAAACCCTTTGATTTTTTTTAAATCGATTATATTCAACTATTTCGGGGAGTTTAGTGATATTTTCATAATTTATTCAGTAATAAAATAATTATACTTTTCTTATGTTACTGCTGAGGAAAACTTCTGGAAAGGTTTTAAGTCAGACATCCCCCCTCTTTTTATTTATTGTTTTGTAATTTCTAAAAGAAAATAACTCAAACATATATAATTACAGTATGATCTAGATAATTACTAGGAAAAATGAAAATAATTTATTTTCTAAACTACTGTGAAACTATATAAACAGTGTGATATTTATAAGGAATAAAAATTTCTTCTTTGAATTAAGAATATTTCTTTAAAAATATAATACATAATACTCCCAGAATTTACTCATCGGCTATATTTCAATAGCATTTCCTCCTTCGGCCATAAAGAATAAATTGAATTATGGCAGATTTCAGGTACTAAAAATTTGTTATTCACTGCTCAGATATTAAAAATTTACTATTCCCTGCTCAGTGAAAGAAATGAATTTAAAGACTGAAACATTTATTTGCACAGAATGTAAGTTTAATTAATATATATTTAACGGGAATATTCTTTCTTATGCTGTTATGTCAAAGCTCTAAAACTTCATCCTTTAGGGGAAAATATTTATTTCAATAACACCCATTTCTTTTCTTGCAGATGATTTACTTGTTTATTCTATTGAAATATATTGTCGATATATTCAGATTGAAAGAAAATTCTGGATATATATATATTATATATCTTCGTAATAATTAAATAGAAATATATCAAAAAATCATTAATAAAATGTTCGAAAATATCCTTCAATACACTTCGAATATATATGTATATAATTCATGGAATTTAGATTGCGACCCTGGGGTTTCATGGTTTTTTTTTAACACAATCAGGTAGTTAATGAAAGGAATTGAAAATACAGTAAAAAAAATCGACACTTTTATAATACACACACACACATATATATATATATATATATATATATATATATATATATATATATATATATATATGTATATGCTAAATTATGGAAACTTTATGCCATATAAAAAATCAAAGGTGACTTTTCAGGTGTAATGGATGTCGTCAAAAGAAACTGACAGGCAAGCCAAAGTTCAATCCCCAGATGATTCTCTCTAGAATGGTATGAATCCAAACAATTTCCCTCCAGCAAGAGGTTACTAATAGGGCAGACTGTGCTCTTCAAATTTCGTATGCCAACCAGTCTAAGAGAAAGAAAACTCTCAAATAGAACCTGTTAAACTAAACGTAAAAATTAACCATGAGTTGCATCCTGTTTGGGAGGAGGGGTAGATAGTATATGTAAAAAAATCAAAGATTATCCTTAATTATGCAACGTAGATTGCGATAAAAATTTTGCCTCATTTTTTTAGTTGTTAACTTTAATTGAATATCTTCAGCTTTTCAGTTGTCAGAGATTTAACGATTATATTAAACATAATATTAAAAGATATGTGTCTGGTCGGTTAATCCATTAAAACATTTTTACTACAAGTTTGCTATGTAAACATCTTAGAAAAACAGCGTGAAACGTGAGTTTCTAATTTTCTTTCTCCTTATAGGAGTTGATTTTTGCTATACACTGAGAAAATTCTTATACAAAAATTCATAATTCGTGAATAATTGCTTAAAGCTAAGAAGGGTTTCAAATGTTTAGTAATAAATAAAAATACTTGTTTCCTTCAACAAAGACTTGTTACCATTAAAATTCTCTTTTCACCAAGTCAAATTTGATATTAAGTCATTTTCTACAGGGGGCTAATCAGAAATGTAGATAGAAATGTGACCGTCACAAAAAATATTCCTCTCCACCTGCATTCCTCTTGAGAGGCTCCTCAGGCACTAAACTCCAATATAAGCTTGACGACTCAAGTGATGTTAGCATACGTTTGTAATCGACAGTAATTAATGTAGAAGGTAAATATGAAGAAGTGATTTATGCTACTGTTTTACTTATACTTATGTCACTATATAAACACTAGTTCTTCTCGGATAGGTAAAGTTAAGGTGACGATCATTCTGTTCAGTAATTCTGTGGGTAACTATTTAGTAACATCAAGTACTGTAAGCAATACAATGCTTGTGTACTAGATCTTAGCAAAGTCTTCGTAAGTAACATGAAAGACAGGAATTGTTGTGACTCGTTTCCATCTCAAAAGAAAAACCTTTTTCACGATATTAATGAAAACTTGCATGTAAATTTTTTTTCTTGCTAAACAGAAGAGAAAATCTTTTCAGATATGTATAGCTTATTTCAGGAAGAAGAATACCTTTTTTTTTTACTGAAGATTTTATTATCAATTAAGATGTATAAGATGGTAACTTCCGATTCTTGGCAAATTTACTTTGGTATGAAGGCAAACTAAGTGAAAATTTTGCGACCGTAGTCGAGGGCTACCTGAAAGTTCCTTTCTCAATAGCTACTACACCGACATGTAGGAGGAGGGCGCTATAACTCTCCTGGGATTGCTCCACGTTACCCTTGAAACGTACCTTATAGTGCTAAGTGTGAAGCAAGGAGGCATCAAGTACCGCTTCTTGAGTCTTTCGTATGAGTCGACATGAGATTAACGTCGGTCTCTCGGGCTATTGGGGAACACTTTACCTATAAGCCAGTGGACCGTTTGAAGGAAAAGTAAAAGAATATTATTTTATTAATTATGCTTTTATCAAATTTAAACTTAAAATATTTTTCCTTGACAAAAAATGAATAAAATAAACTTTTATGATGAATTTTTAGTTTTCCATTCTGATTGGATATTAATTTTGGAGCATATCAAGGAAAAGTTAAAGAAATACTTCAGTTATTTATTAATCGCCTCTAATAGTTACCTCCCTTTATTTTTTGCTCTTCAGAGAAACTTTTATATCGATCGCAGACGACAATTGAGTTGAAATTGAAAATTACATTCCCCCAGGAAAGATATTTTTCCGTTTTATTTTGGTGCATTGCTTTGAAGAAAATAAATCAAACGAAAGAAAACAAAAAAAAAGTGAGTATAACATCTTCAATAAATTCTTTGTTTTTAGAAATGAAAATACATATTTAACGAAAGTGTTTAACGAACTAGGAAAATTATCATAATATATTTTTCACACGAACGATTTTATCCTCTGTTGAATCTAAATATTATCTGTAATTAAGTGACTATGTACTCATTATTTAATCGTTTTGTACAATCATTTCCTGAAGTTCTTAGGAATAAAATTCATTAAAGTAATTGTCATTACTTGTTTTTCTAACATTTAGTGACAATAGATTATTTGATTTTTGTACATCATAACAACAAAATGAATGTCTATTATATATGTGCTAAATTTCGGTTTCGTATATATATGAGGGAAATATTTATATTCCCTTTCGAAATAAGAGTAACTTTAAATCAAATGACTAAAACTTACTTTTACTTGTTTGGTGAATGTAACTCATATTTAATAGAAAACTTCTCTTTTGTACAATTGACTACGTTTTCCCCCGTATCGAACGATAAAAACTGCAATAAATTCCATTTTTTGTTTTGTGTCGTTTATTTTGGTAATATATATCGTCGACATGTTTAAGTTATAACAGGGTTATTTATTTCCTTCGATGATAACCGTTACGCTAAGATTGTCCACAATTTTGATGTAGAGAACTGTTAACTTGTATATTTTATATGGATTCTACCTAATAAGCATCCACTCGACTGGATTCTGATTTCATTCTCTGATTTAATTTAGATTGTGATTAAGGTCTAGCAACGTTCTGCATGACGTCATCAGCGAATATAGAGGATTGTTCCTTCATGACTCGTCATCATGTGCTTCTGTAATTTCTTTTCATTTAGATGTTCTACCATCAAGATAAAGAAAATTCTGGAAGGCTTAGTGTTATGGAAGAGATGTTGTCGGGTCCCTATTGATCAACAACTACTATTAGCACAAGTATTTTTGTAAAATACTAAGACTGAACTAAACGGAAGTTAAAATACGATAAACATATTTCCGGATAAAAGTTAATCTTTTATATATGATATGGTGCAAGGATACAGGAATGAAAAAGTATCAGTTGACTAGGAAATACTGTACAAAGTCCTTGAAAAGGGAAAATACCAAATATTCTATCTGCTGTGACGTTAACTCATCAAAACCTACATTTCTCTTTTGCATAGAGACTTGGCAAGTCGGGGAAATTCGAAAACCGACGCAAGTCACATTTCCTGTTGATTGATTTTAACGCTATGTCAACCTATCTAGGGTTGTTTTATACCTAGAATTTAAGGAATTGCTTTCATTATAAATTAATATTTCTGTGTTGTTGTTTCTTATGATTTCTTGATCATGATCAAATACAATACCAATATTTTCATTGTAGGTTACACTTAACTTTGGAATAACCTCAACTAATTACTTTACATAGTGGTTATTGCACAGTTATATTTTCTTTGGTGAACTCTTTAGTTTGTATAATGCTTTGACTGGGTATAAGTGTATGCCTTCTTTTTATAAAATAGTCTTTATTTGACTCTGATTTTTGCTAATGAATCAGGGAATACAATTATGGTTAGAAACTAAAACAGAAAAAAAAACGTGTCAAATTACCTTTTAAAATATCCTGCCTTGATAATAAAAACTTCAGACATACTTTTTTATTTACCAACGGAGTTCCGTACATTTCTTAGATAAAATCATCCTACTTATGAGGACTAAGAAACTTTTTCAAATTGAAAATATGAGCTTGCGTATAAGATCATTTCTAACAAGTAAATAGTTTATTAACGAATATTTTTTCATGATTATAAAATATTTAGGACGTTATGATACTTTTTTTTTAATGATAAACTATAATGTGTAAATGTCTTCTCATGGTTGAATCAATAATTTTTTTTTTCTTTTCAGATAAAGAATTCTTCCGAATCTTTTATATAATGAAATATATTTATATAAGTCATAGTTTAAAGACGATTTTATTCTCGTAAAGTACTTGTATATTCATTTTCACAGAACTCTAATCTAACATCCCATATGAGAAGATACACGGAAAAGAAACGATATTCTTGTGAAGTATGTGGATCATCATTTTAACAGAACTCTACTTTAACGACCCATATGAGAACACACACTGGGTAGAAAGCACATTCTTGTGTTGTGTGTAGATCATCATTTGCAAAGAACTTTACTTTAACGAACCATATGAGAACACACACAGGGAGTAAACCATATTCTTGTGATGTGTGTGGGTCATTATTTTCACAGAACTCTACTTTAACGACCCATATGAGAACACACACAGGAGAGAAACCATATTCTTGTGATGTGTGTGGATCATCATTTTCACAGAACTCTAATTTGACGACCCACATGCGATTGCACACAGGAAAGAAACCATATTCTTGTGAAGTATGTGGATCATCATTTTCGCAGAAGTCTACTTTAATGACCCATATGAGAACACACACAGGAGAGAAACCATATTCTTGTGAAGTGTGTGGATCATCATTTTCGCAGAAGTATTATTTAAAGTGCCATATGAAAACACACTCAGCGAGAAAACCATATTGTTGTGAAGTATGTGGATCATCATTTTTACGGAACTCTACTTTAATGACCCATATGAGAACACACACAGGGGAGAAACCATATTCTTGTGAAGTGTGTGGATCATCATTTTCACAGAACTCTACTTTAATGACCCATATGAGAACACACACAGGAGAGAAACCATATTCTTGTGAAGTGTGTGGATCATCATTTTCACAGAACTCTACTTTAATGACCCATATGAGAACACACACAGGAGAGAAACCATATTCTTGTGAAGTGTGTGGATCATCATTTTCGCAGAAGTATAATTTAAAGCTCCATACGAAAACACACTCAGGGAGAAAACCATATTCTTGTGAAGTATGTGGATCATCATTTTTACGGAACTCTACTTTAACGACCCATATGAGAACACACACAGGAGAGAAACCATATTCTTGTGAAGTGTGTGGATCATCATTTTCGCAGAAGTATTATTTAAAGTGCCATATGAAAACACACTCAGGGAGAAAACCATATTTTTGTGAAGTATGTGGATCATCATTTTTACGGAACTCTACTTTAACGACCCATATGAGAACACACACGGGAGAGAAACCATATTCTTGTGAAGTATGTGGATCATCATTTTTACGGAACTATACTTTAACGACCCATATGAGAACACACACAGGGGAGAAACCATATTCTTGTGATATGTGTGGATCATCATTTTCACATAGATCTACTTTAACGACCCATATGAGAACACACACCGGAGATAAACCATATTCTTGTAATGTGTGTTGGTCATCATTTTCGCAGAATTCTGCCCTAAAATGCCATATGAAAAAGCACACAGTGGGAATACCATATTCTTGTTAAGTGTGTGGATCATTGTTTTCACAGAATTCTGCTTTAACAACCCATATGAGAACACACACGGGAGAGAAACCATATTCTTAGGAAGTGAGTAGTTCATCATTTTTACAGAATTCTACTTTAGCGATCCATAAAAGAACCTACACGGGAGAGAGGCTATATTCTTGCAAGGTATAGATATCATTGTAATTTAATAAGATATACGTAAATAATGTAAAAATAGCAAGAAAAAAATACTTTTTTCCAATTTAAATTTCCTGTACTATTCTGCCAAAATGTAATGTGATTGAATATTCTATTCGTCTTTCACCCTACTCAGGGCACTCCACTTATCAAAGAAGACAGATTTTAGATTCCCAGGCTGAACATTAAATATCAGTCCGGGATTTTACGACGATAACCAAATTTTAGCGTCACCTCTCCACGGAAGTCAGCAAAAAATAAAAATACGAAAATATTTACGTATGCTGTTCACGTTAAAAAACTAATATTCATGTATAAAGAATTTTTGCAAATTATGACTTATTGTCAAAATAACAGTTATAAATATATTATTTGTATTGTGTTTGCATACCAAAATTCATTAATTTTTTGAAACCTTTTTGAACATTACCCAGACGACTCCTCTTCCGCAATATTGAGCTACATTTCCTTACAAACTCGTTGCTTTTCCTTTAACTGAATTTACACTATTTTGATTCATATTTTCATCTATTTAAAAAATCAGTACATATCCTTAATTATATACATAAACTTCGATAAAAAGATCAATTTTTTTTAACTGTCTTACCTATAGTAATAGGCAACCGGTCCGTGTCATTTCCTCCCAATATTATCCACCAATTATCACAAAAATTCTTAGTAAACTACGATTTTGAAGATTCCATTGATTGAGTTATCATTCTACCAATTGTAATCGGCAGATTCATCAATCCTATTATCTTGAATTTGATCAAGTGATAATCAACAACTCCTGTTAGTCTTGCTCCAAGTATAATGCATCCGTTTTATTTCTACACAAACTACAATAGATAAAGAGAGAATAATAAAATCCTATAATTGTTTACATTTTATCCTTGTTTTTATTCAATTGTACAATAGAATAGTGGCTTCGATCCTAGCTGCGTACCTCATATACCCTCATGAAACATCTAGATATTTGATATAAATATAAAGATAACATAATTACATAAAACTCTTGGCATAAAATATCCCTACATCGGATATCATGTCGTTAAAATCAATCAATGGGTGTTCATGAATTTTTCTTTCTTTCTCGCGTTCTTTCTTTCTTTTTTCTGCATCTAAGGAGGATTTTATATTTACCAAACAGCCTCTACATATAGAAATTTTTAGTCCAATTAATCCTAACGTTGTTGTTGATTTCTGGGTGATATCTACAATTCTAACCACCGTTCTTACATCAGTAAACCACAAAATGCCTGTATGAATTCAAAAGAAATAAGCAAATTTTCTAATGAATCAGGGAATTCAATTATGGATAGGCACTAAGAACAGAAAACAAAACATATCAAATTTCTTTGTAAGATATTACTTTACAATAAAAGACAGCACACATATGCTTTATTTACCGACATACTTCTGTACATTTCTGAGATAAAATAATTCTAGTCATGAGGATTAAGAAACATTTTCAAATTGATAACATTAGCATATGTAGATCCTATTTACCCAACCCCTCCGCTCGGGCAGGATATGACACACGGTCAGTTTTTTAAGCGGACTTTAGCATGTTTTCCTTCTCCTAGACTAGTTGCCTCACATAAGGCTGAAGAACCTAGTCTGCCCTACTATTTACACATAGCTGGAGGGAGAATAATTGGATTCATACCTTTCCCAAGGGTATTAGTGCTATGTGAAATGCAATCAGTCTTGTCCAGGAATTGATCTCGTATCGCTGTGTCCATATCCTGTGACGATAACCATTACACCACGGGCACCTCCCATCAGCATATGCAGATGATCGTTTCTAACACTAGTAAAATGATGGATATTTTTTCAAGATATTAGCACATGATGATTCCTATTTTTCTGATAAATATTTTTATGTAAGTATCTTGTGATTGTTGCATCAATAACAATATTTACTTTCTTTTCAGATAAAGAATTCTTCTGAGTTTTTTTTATATCAAGAAACATATTAATATAAATCCAAATTTAAAAACCCACATTCGAATACTGACGTAAAGACACTATATTCTAAAAATGTCTACGAATCTGCATTTTTTTTAAATTATCATTTAAACATGTTTGTAAAACCAATAGATAATCATTTTCTCAGAATTCATATTTAAAGAATGATATGAAAATACATCGGGAAAAGAAATCATCATCTTCAATGACTTTAAATTTAAAGAGACATATGCAAATCTAAAAGGGAAAGAAACCGGATTCTTGTGATGTATACTGATCGACATTTTCATAGGAAACTCATTTAACGATGCACATGCGAACCCACACGGGAGAAAAACAATATTCTTTTAAAGTGAGTTGGAATTTAAAAAACACATTCGAATTCACACACGAAAGAAACTCTATTCATCTCAAGTGTGTGGATCATCCTTTTCACAGAATTTTTTTTAATGACCCATATGCGAATGCACATGGGAGAGAAAACATATTCTAAGGGAGTGAGGGCATCATCATTCTCTCTGTACTCTGATTTAATAACCCATATTAAAACACACACGAGAGATAAACCATATTATTGTAAAGTGTATGGGTCATACTATTCTATGTACATATATATAGGAACATAGCAGCAACTAACAATCTTATGTGGGTCATACTATTCTATGTACATATATATAGGAACATAGCAGCAACTAACAATCTTATGTGGGTCATACTATTCTATGTACATATATATAGGAACATAGCAGCAACTAACAATCTTATGTGGGTCATACTATTCTATTTTCTTAGAAACTCGTTTCTTTTCCTTTTACTGATTTTACACTACCTCGTTTCATATTTTCGTCTCTCAAACGTGATTTATAGTCTTCTAGTGGGTCCAATGCCTGGACTTACCTGACACATCACCCACGAGAGATACTGATAGAAAAACACCAATCCCACTAAATATAGGTGTAATAATCCATTGGCTTTCAATATGGTAGCATTGTAAATTATCCTTGCTTAATAATAAAAAAAAATAGCAGACGTACATTTTCTTCATCAACATACTTCCATACATTTCTAAGATAAAATAATCCTAGTTATATGAACATATTTAGGGAGGGGTGTCGTCGTGGTGTAATGGTTAAAGCGATGGACTGCGGAATCATAGTAAGCGAGTTCATATTCCAGTCGCGCTGTTATGTTCACTTTCGGGCAAATAACCTTGGGAAAGGTATGAACCCCCTTATCCTCCCAGCTATGGGTTAAATAGTACCACAACTGTTCTTCTGGGAGAACCCTTTGGAATTAAATAACCTACAAATTTTGACTCAAAGTAACCAACCAAACCATACTTAAGGAAAAGAAATCTTTCTGTACTATGCGTGGATCATCATTTTCAGTCACTATGAATTTAATGCGACATTTTCAAATCCGAAAGGGATAGAAACCACATGTGAAGTGTGTGGATCATCCTTTTCACAGAATTCTCATTTAACAACCTATTTACGAACCCACACGGCAGATAATCCATATTCTTGTGAAATGTGTTCATCACTATTTTCATTAAATTGGTATTTAAAGAAACATATACGAATACACACAGGAAAAAAACATATTCTTGTGATCTATGTGAATCATCTTTTTCACAGAACACTTTTTTAACGACATAAGAGAACACACACGAGAGAAATGATATTCTTGTGATCTATGTTGATTATATTTTTCACAGAACTCTTTTTTAATAACGCGTATGAGAACACACAACGCAAAGTGTGTGGATCATCATTTTCACAGAACAGTGATTTAACGACCAACATGAGAATCATCAAGGGAGATAAACCGTATTTTTGCAAAGTGTGTGGATTATCCTTTTCGGAAAATACATGGAACATAAACCATATTCTTTTGAAGTGTGCAGATCGTCATTTTCCGATAATTCCCATTCAAAGGAGCATGTTCTAATCCATGAGGAGAGAAACTTTATTCTTGTGAAGTGTGTTGATCACCATTTTGAGTGGGTTACAATTCAAAGATATATATGCTAATCCGTACGGGTGAGAAACGTTATTCTTGTGATATGGGTGCATCATCATTTCCAGGGCGTTTCAACTGAGAGGCACTTTGGAGACTTCACATTAAAGTGTAACCATATTCTTCTCTTGTGTGTGGATTATCATTTCCACGGAATTCAAACTTGATAAAACTCATGCATCTACACACAGGAGAAAACTACTTAGTCTTGCAATATGTATATATGTTAATTTTATATATTTATTTTGCACTTGAAAACAGCTTTCTTAAAGAAAACATTAATCTCGACGATTATCCTTTCCTCTAGCATCAATTTACATTGGTGTAACACTCTTTCAATTTATTTTTAGTATTAATTTTTTTTTCTCAGTGTTTCTGTTTTCATTAACGGTTTTTTCTCTCCTCTTTATGGAGTTCAAAATCACAAAACCTTTCAGATGAAAAGAAATAAAATCGTTGTTAAACCAACTTTTTTCATTAATAAATGTTTTATTTATTGTTTCTAAATCAATTTGCCCTATTTCACTTTTCATTATCCCTTGAACTTTTGATCAGTACATCAACTAAGAACTTTCATGCAGACTCACAAGAAACCGATAATAAAATGTTCTATGACACTAACCATTATTTTGTTGTAAAATTTACTGGCCTTTAATAATAGGAAATTTAATTTTGTTTATTAATCCATAGATGGAGACACACAGATACACACACAATAAAACACACGGAGAGAAATTTACAAAAATGCTATAAAACAAGTACATCTATGGAATCTCATGAAATCTTCAAATGTTGTTCTTTTGAATCTTTAAGTTCTGTGAGTTAATTTTCTGTGAGTTATTTTGGTAATAAGTCGTAATTTGCAAAATGTGTTGGATAGAAATATTAATTTTTGTATGTGAACAGTATACGTTAATATTTTAATATTGTTTTTTTAATTGTTGATTTCCACAGACAGTTGATTATGAAATTTGGGTATCGTCGTAAAATTCCTTACTGATATTTTATATTCAGCTAGGGCAATCTAACAACTGACTTCTTTGATGACTGGACTGCTTTGAATAGGGCGGGGACAAATGGAATAATCGATCGCATTAAATTTTGGCAGAATAGATAAGCAAGTTTATTTTGGAAATGAAGACGAGGGCATTATTTTTCTTTCTAGTTTTTCATTTGACGAAACACGAACGTTAGGGATGATGACAGAAATATTAATTTGAAACAATGGAAATATCAACCAGAATAAGATGAGCCAGATCTCGAAGCAGTGTAAGTGACACTCCCTAAACATGGGGACTGATACTACTTAACTCTCTTTTAGCACGAGAAGCCAACGTATGCGTTCGTTCACTAAAAGAAGGAAAATCTTAACGACATTTTCATGGACGCACTGAATGCTATTTTTGAAGTATGGAGAGAAGTTTGATATATCATATGAATGACCTGATAATTGGTTTGGATTCTGTTTATAATTTGTGCTAAGAATAGTTACGTCTAGTTGTAAATACATACGATTATTTTCATTACTTGAATACATATAACTGTATAAAATATTAATATTTGATAGGAATCTGGTTGAGTGTTCATGAATCATTACTTTCTTTCTTAAGGCATCAATCAAAGCGATTTTGATTTTGATCGAAGGAATTGATCGAAGCGATTTGTGTTTCAATACGTGTGAATGCTACTCGTCAAAGGTAAATACTGGGTAGATTCGGTTATTTACCTTTAGTACGGCAATTCTCAAGGAGAAGAAAAACTCTTAATATAATAAAGAGGTCTCCGCTGAAGAATTGAACTTGTATCTTCTCTATTTAATAGTGGAGATGTTGTGTAAATACACACATATGTTAGTGTGTGTGTGTGTGTGTGTGTGTGTGTGTGTGTGTGTGTGTGTGTGTGTGTGTGTGTGTGTGTGTGTGCATATTTAGAGGGAGATTTCTGCAGTAATTAATTAATACATGACTGGAAAATTTTGAATACCACTCTATTTAGCATTGAAACTATAAGCAAATATTTAATTATAAACATATTTACCAAAATTATCTGCCAGTTTTCTCCACTGTGTTTTTTCTTAAATAGTGTACACGTGCTCTCTTTCCCGCCAAGCTGTTCCTGTTTGCAATTACACTATTTAATCACTTCACAAGTATTTCACTTCCATTAAACACTTCTTCAGACTAGAAGCGAGAAGTGTTAACTTCTGAGAACCTTATCCTAGAGATATATTTACCGAATTGCTGCTGTGTCATGCTAAAGCACCCGTTGTGAATGATCACGGGATTTAAATATCATTTAAAAAACCCGAGGGTCCAAATTATCTGCGCACTTGTGGAGTCGCGTGAAACTGATTTGTTCCTCTCTCCGACACCACCAGGAGGAAGTAAGGGACATCTTAGGTTTGAAAGTTAGTTGGCTGACTGACGTGAAGTGGAAAAGAAAACAGTTGAACACTATCCACGAAGATGCGTGGACGGACGAAAGTTACGAGTACGATTTTAGCGTAAGCTCCAAAAAGTTCTCACACCAGACGCGCAGCTGTGCAGACGAAATCAGTGAACAAGCATATTAGAACTACGACTAAAAACCAGGAAAAAAATTCAAGGGCTGCCTGCTCTCTCTGTCTGTCGGTTTCTCTCTCTCTCTCTCTCTCTCTCTCTCATTTTCTCTCCACATAATATTTGTTTTTCGTCGTTCAGCTAATGTGGGTTACTCAATTTTAAAAATGTGTTTCTTTCTCTACTTTAAAAAAAATTGTGTTTGGCAAAAAACACACAGTTAAGTGTGTTTGTCACCTTTTCCCACGGCAGAGTCCGACCATCACTTAAGACATAGCAATACACTCATTAGCCCGTTCGCACGTAGTAGTACACTTATGCTAACGGTTCTCCTGTTGGAAAATGGGGTTAGATTCCGAGTTCAAATCTTGGTCAAGGCTATTTATGTCTCACTTTGCGCTAATGCCACCAGCACCTGTTAAATACGGGGTAGGCAATGTTATTTTTAGCTGAGTACGACAACTGTCATGGAGAATGAAAACTCGTAAAATAAACAGAAGGACTCGTTTGAAGAAACTAACTTGTATCTCCTCCTATCCAAAGTGGAAGTGGTCTATAAATACACACATATACAATGTATTTATATATGCATGTGCCTAAGTACATATATAGAGGAACATAGCAGCAACTAACAATCTTACCACTATTAAGAAAAGGACATTTTAAAGACTTTCCTTAAATCCATATGATCTCGTTCATACGAACCTAGTTATTTAAAATTTTTACTTCTTCTTTTTCTCTACAATTCTAAAAAAATTTATGCGCTTTTATGTTCTTTGTTTTGGAACTGTATTTCGTTTCTATCCTTGCTACCATCCGTTCATATAATATCTGGAATCCTCATTACAATATTCATTATCGTGTTATAATTGTCTTCTTTCTGTCATTATTTGTGTTCAAGTGAGATTTTGATTTCATAAAAATTAATTTTTCCTTTAAGCTTATATAGTTGACTGACTAATTCGTTCCGGTTGTTTATAGGGAATAAAGTTCAATTTAAAACCAAGCAAACACGGGTATAAAAACACAGGAAATATATAATTCCTTCCATTTTGATAATTTATTAGGACATGATTTTTTGATAGGATGAGGTCATACTGACAAAAATTTTTTTTATTTGATCAGTTGAGTTAAGCGGCGACGTGTTTGGTCAAAGTGGGTGGCAATTCATCAACTGCAGTTATTGTAAGCTTTCTAAAACAAGTGTGCCAGATCTAAGTTAAGTTTTCCTACATAACAAAAAAGCCAGTCATCTTACTAAATCAATCTATAAGTGTTCATTAATCCTTTCTTTCTTTCTTTCTTTCTTTCTTTCTTTCTTTTCCAGATTAAGGACTACTAAATAGTGACTTCGATCCTCACTGGTTACAACATAAACTCTCATGAAACAACTACGTACAAGATATAAATAGGAACATGAATTTAACATAACTCTCTGAAAAAAACAGTTGACATTAAATATCACGTGACGAGATTTCATGCTGTTAAAACCAATGAGTGTCTCTGAATCCTTCTTTCCTTTTTCTTTTTTCTTTCTTTCATTTTTTCTTTTCTTTTCTTTCTTTCTTTTTTGTGGGCATATAAGGAGTGTTTAATTTCTACCAACCACCGTCTAAATACAGTTACCTTTGACCTATTTAATGCTAAAGTTGGTATTGATTTCTGGGTGATAGCTATATTTCTATCCGCCATTCTGACATCAGAAAACCCCAAAATGCATGCACAAATTCCAATGAAATATACAAATACTTCCTGACAGTGATTCATTCTCCAAGACGTTTCCCTTGAGAGTAGTAATGGGTTCTAGGAAAAAAAATGGTAATTTCAAATCCATGCTCAACTTTTTGGGGATGACTTCGAGGAAGATTATATACTTCGATCGAATAAGAATTTGTAAAATTCATGTTTCAGACTGGATTTTTCTCTTCAGAAATTAATGAAATAAAGATTTATTATGAATTTTAAGAATTCCATTTGAATTTTTCTGCCTATCAATAAAAAGTGAAATATATAAAATCTTTTTTTCGTGGTTTCTATTAATTATCTCCCTTGATTTTCTGCCTTAAATAAAATCGAAATCGCTTGTTTTAAATATCAAATTTCATTCGACAAAGAAACGTTCTCCTTTCTCTGTTGATGCATTGGTCTTTTGAAAGGAATTAATCAAACAAACAGACAAAAAAAGAAAAGAAGTGAGTATAAAGTCTATGCTAAATTGTCTTTTTTTTTTCTTTTTTTTGAATTAGCATATCCTAAAAGTGTTCATCTAAGAAGGAGGTGAAGATGACATATTTCTATACGAATGTATTTCATTGACTTTAAACTTTTTCTCGAATTACGTTAATATGTGAAAAAAAATAATAATTCATCGTTTAGGTTTTTCTTAATATAACGTTAGATTCATTTATAATAATTTATTCTTTTTGTTATGACTTAATCATTTTCAGTTTTAAAGAAGGATAATTATGGCTTTTAACCAATCGACGAAAAAAAGTTTGGCCGCAAAATGTTTAATTATTCTTTAATGTCTTTGTGTACTTAATTTAAAAAAAAACGTAGGGCAAATTAATATTTTCTCTGTAAATGTTGCACTCAACAGAACTGTAAGTATTTTGTCTTTATTCAAGTTGTTTAAATTTGAAAGAAATAAATAAGAAAAACGAGAACGGTTTGCTAAAAGAATTTACGTTAGACATTATTAGTCGACAAACCCTCTTATTTTAAAAGTCTATTCAACTACTTTTGAGTGTTTTGTGATATTTTCGAATTTTACTCATTAATAAAATAATTTTTCACTTTTCTTATGTTACATCTGAGGAAAACTTCTGGAAAGGTTTTAAGTAGGACACCCCCCTCTCTCCTGTTAATGTTTTATAATTTCTAACAGAAAATAACTCAGACATATATAATTACTGTCTGATCTCGATAATTAGCAGGAAAAATAAAATGATTTATTTTCTTAACTATTGTGAAAAGGTATACACAGTTTGAGGTTTGTAAGGAATGAAAATTTCTGCTTTCAATTAAGAACATTACTTTAAAAATTTAATACTTTCATTCATTGTCCAAATAAGAGAAACTTTGATTAAATTGGTTTCATTTCTTTTTAATGAAAAATTAAATAAAAGATGATTGTTTAGACTTATCAAGGTTCTAATTATCTGCTATATTTCATTTGTCTTAGGCTCCACTCGAAAATAAAATGATTTCGCCTAACGGAGTATTTCGTTTAGTTAAAGCTTGGGAATAAATTAGAAGTGTTCAGTGAAAAAATATAGACTGGATAATTATGAAACTTTGTAATTATATAAAACTCTGATTGACAATTCAAAAATAGAAACCTTAACTCGCTCATTTCACTCATTTGTTTTCTCTTTTTAATGTGAAATTAAATCTGAAAACAACGTCTGCAACTCCCAGAATTTACTCCTCGGCTATATTTCTGTAGAATTTCCTCCCTCGGCCATTAAGAATTAATTGAATCATGGCAGATTTCAGATACTTAAAATTTACGATTTAAATGTCACTGCTCAGTCAAAAATCGAATTTAAAGACTGAAACCTTTATTTGCACATTGAATATAAATTTTCTTTATATATATTCAAAGGAAACATTTTTTTTCTTGTGCTGTTTTGTCAAAACTCTAAAAGTTCGCCCTCTATGGAAAAGTTATCATTTCAATAAATCCGAATTCTTTTCTTGCAGAAGATTTATTTGTTTATTTCAATAAAATATACTGTCGATATATTCAGACTGAAAGACAATTTTGGAAGAGAACATTTTTACAAATCTTCGTAATTAGTAATTAGAAGTACTGAAGAATGATTATTTTCGGGGTGTCCGCGTGGTGTAATTGTTAAAGCGGTGGACTACGGAATCGTAGTAACCGAGTTCGAACTCCAGTCGTGTTATTACGTTCACTTTCGGACAAATACCCTTGGGAAAGGTGTGAACTCCTTTATCTTCCCAGGTTAAATAGTACCACTATTGTTCTTCTAGGAGAATAGCATTCATCTTAAATAACCTTCAATGGTTGATATGCCATTAAACAAAGTATCCTCAGGAAGGATTAATAAAATATTCGCCAAATATCCTTCAAAATACTTCGTATATATATGCTGAACTACGGAAATTTTATGTCTTACAAAAAATCAAAGGATGCTTTTCTGGTGTAATTATTGTCGTCGAAAGAAATTGAGACGATACCCTGAGTTCAATCCATAGATGATGCTTTTTGCATTTTACAATTTCTAATATTCTTTGGTAAGGTATGACTTAAAACATCCCCCCCCCAGCTCGAGGTTACTCATCGGGCACACTGTGCTCTCCAAGATTTGTATGCCAACCAGTCTAGGAAAAAGAAAACTCTAAAATAGAACCTTTTAAACTCAGCTTAAAAATTGACTATATGTCATATCCTGATTGGGAGGAGGGATAGGTAGATATATATTTAAAAAATCAAAGATTGTCCTTAATCATGCAACGTAAATTGCGATGAAACGCTTTTTCCTCATTTTTTCATTGCTAATTTTTATAGAATATTTCTACCTTTTTCGTAGAGATTAAACATGATTTCAAAAGATGTGTGTTTGTGTGTATGGTCGGATAATCCATAAAAACCTTTTTACGGCAAGTATTCTAAGAAAACATTTTACAAAAACAGTCTAAAACGTGAGTTGATAATTTTCTTTCTCCTTATAGGATTTCATTTTTGATATGCACATAGAAAATTTCATAGGCAAATACATAATTCGTGAATAATTGCTTAAGTGAGTAGGAAAGGAAGCTCCTATCACTTTCAAATGTTCGCTGATCAAAAAATGTCTCTTTGTTTCAACAAAGACTTGTTACCAATACAATTCTCTTTTCGTCGACTCAAACATAAATTCTTCATCTTCATAAGCATTCTCCTTTGCCTCCACCCACTGGAGCTAAAACTCCGATATAAGCTTTCCAACTTAAGTGATGTTAGGATAAGTTTGTAATCGACAGTAATTAATGTAAAAGGTAAATACGAAGAAGTGATTCATGTTACTGTTTTTACTTATACTCAAGTCACAATATAAACACCAGTTCTTCTCAGATAGATAAAGTTAAGGTGACGATCATCATGTTAAATATTTCTGTGGGTAACTATTTAGTAACATCAAGTAGTGTAAGCAATCCAATGTTTGTGTAATAGATCTAAGCAAAGTCTTCCTAAGTAATATGAAAGACAGGAATCGTAGTAACTGGTTGCCACCTGAAAAGCAATATATTTATTTCTAGAAAACCATTTTCACGATATTAATGCAAATCTTGTATATGATTTTTTTAGTGCTAAACAGAAGAGAAAATCTTTTCAGATATTTATAGCTCATTTCAGAAAGAAAGGGAAATTTGAAAACCATCAAGTCACATTAACTGTCGATTAATTGATTGATTTTCAACGATGTATCAACCTATCTAGTGTTGTTTTATAACTACAAGTTAAGGAATTACTTTCATCATACACTTATATTTCTATGCTGATGTTTCTTAATTTTTTTGGTTTTTTTTAACACGGTTAAATAAGATACTAATATTTTCACTTTAGGTTACTCTTGCTTTTGACATGAACATCCTCAAATGATTACTATACATTGTGGTTATTGCACAGTTATATGGTGTCTTAATCATTGCTCAACGTTTCATTTTATATGGGGATTTCTTGGTATGGTATGTAATACTTTATATGATAAATGAAAGTTTTTATCTTTTTGGTTTGTTTGTTGTTGTTTTTTACTTAAACATCCTCAACTGATTACTATACACTGTGGTTATTGCACAGTTATATTTTCTTTGGTGTACTCTTTAGTTTGTATAATGCTTTGAGTGAATATAAGTGTATGCCTTCTTTTTGTAATACTGTCTTTCTTTGACTCAGAAATTTTCTAATGAATCAGGGAATTCAATTATGGATAGACACTAAGAACAGAAAACAAAATGTGTGAAATCACCTTTTGAAATATCATGCCTTGATAATTATAAACATCAGATATACTTTTAATTTACTAATACTTTTCAGTACATTTCTTAGATGAAATAATCCAAATTATGAAAATGAGGAATCATTTTCTAATTTAAAACATGAGTTTACATATGAGATCCATTTCTAACAAGTAAATAGTTTAATGACGAATATTTTTTGATCATTATAAAACATGTAAGACATGATGATTTTGTTTATTCTGATAAACTGATATATGTAAATGTCTTCCTATGGTTGAATCAATATTTTTTTAATTCTTTTCAGATAAAGAATTCATCCGAAATTTGTATATAAAGAAATATATTAATATACGTTGTAGTTTAAAGTCCTATATGCAAATATTCACGGAGGGAAACCATATTCTTACATAGTGAGTGAATCTACATTTTCAGAGAATTCTCTATTAAAGATCCTAGTAAAATGAATGGATCATCATATTCTCAGAATTCTGATTTAAATAATCATGTTAAAATATATCCCGAAGAGAAATCTGATACTTGTAAAGAGAATTCTAACTTAAAATCTCATATGAGAAGAAAAAGAGGAAACAAACCATATTCTTGTGAAGTGTGTGGATCAGCATTTCCATGGAATTCCCATTTAACGATGCATATGCGAACACACACGGGAGAAAAACCATATACTTGTGAAGTGTGTGGATCATCATTTTCACGAAAGTTTTCTTTAACGATCCATATGAGAATACACACGGGAGAAAAACCATATTCTTGTCAAGTGTGTGGATCATCATTTACATTAAAGTCTTCTTTAACCATCCATACGAGAACACACACGGGAGAAAAACCATATTCTTGTGAAGTGTGTGGTTCATCATTTTCAAATATGTCTAGTTTAACGATGCATATGAGAACACACACGGGAGAAAAACCATATTTTTGTGAAGTGTGTGGATCATCATTTTCAATGATGTCTAGTTTAACGATGCATACGAGAACACACACGGGAGCAAAACCATATTCTTGTGAAGTGTGTGGATCATCATTTTCAAATATGTCTAATTTAACGAGGCATATGAGAACACACACGGGAGAGAAACCATATTCTTGTGAAGTGTGTGGATCATCATTTTCACGAAAGTTTTCTTTAACGACCCATATGAGAATACACACGGGCGAGAGTCCATATTCTTGTCGAATGTGTAACGCAGCTTTTTCACAAATCTCCTCTTTAACGACCCATATGAGAATACACACGAGAGAAAAACCATATTCTTGTAAGTTGTGTAGATCAGCATTTTCACAGAGTTGTAATTTAAAAAGACATATGCGAATCCACACGGAAAAGAAAAAATAATCTTGTTAATTACGTGGATCATCATTTGCACAAAACTCAGATTTAACAAAACACATGGGAATAAAAATGGGAGAGATACCATATTCTTGTAAGGTGTGTAGTTCATCATTTTCACGGACGTTTCATTTAACGACCCACATGCGAATCCATATAGGAGGAAAACCATATGCTTGGGAATAGTGTGGATCATCATTTTTTCGATAGTTCCAGTTTATTTACATTGCACTTGATAACTGCTGTCTTAAAGAAAACATTAATCATGACAATTATCCTTTCTCTCGCATCAATTTGTCCACTGTGACCAGGCTACTACTACGTTACACTTTTCCGATCACTATTCATATATTCAGCAGCTGCTGCAGTTCTATCTCTAGAATTGCCCTAATAATTTCCATTTTATCCCAGTTCTGTTTCTTACTTAAGAAACTTTCATTTTGGTAATTTCAAATTCATATCTCCGTCAATGTCCCTAATCATCGTGTTTTGTTAAATGAAAGAAGAAAAGAAGAAATACCTGTATCATTATTTTCAAATTTGATTTTCTGAAGTGCTCTACCAAAAAGTAATGCGATTGAACATTCTATTTGTCCTTCGCCCTACTCAGGGCAGTCCATTTGTGGGACAAATTCTGTGATGGTTTATTATTTTATGACCTTTTTTTTGTTAGGCCACGAGATTTTCAGTTAGCTCTTTGTGTCTCTTCCTAGACGCTTACAGATTCTCTCTCTCTCTCTCTCTCTCTCTCTCTCTCTCTCTCTCTCTCTCTCTCTCTCTCTCTGTGTATGCAGCCTGAATATCAAATTTACATGAAAAGAAATAAATTCGTTGTTTGACGAACTCTTTTCATTAATAAGTGTTTTATTGATTGTTTCTAAATCAGTATGTCCTTTTAATTCACATTTCATTAATCCCTTGAACTTTGGCCCAGTACTTCAATGCAGAACTTTCAAGAAACTTATAATAATTTTTTTTTTACCATTAACCATTATTTCGTTGGAAAATTTAGGGGCTATTATTAATACGGAATCCAATCTTGTTTTTTCATTTTTTACACAGAGCATGTAATATATCTTATACATGCATGTACTCTGATACAGACGCAATCACTCACACAGAGAAGTTTTTTAAAATGCAATAAAACAAGTAAATATATAAAAATCCTGGTTATTTTTCGATTGATATTTTTCTCATAAACTGACGTTATATTTAAAGATGAATATCTGTAGTTCCCCGACTGAACTATTTGATCCATCTTTTTAACCTAAGTAGCTTCACTGTCCATCACGGTTGGTTCCATGTCTATCCGCTTTTTTTGTTCACCCGTCTTATTTCTCAGCCACCATGCTGTATACCATTATTTCAAAAGCTATACGCTTGTTCGACTCATATAACATCATATCTTCCCCGAAAATATGTTATCAAATGACAAGTCAAAGCAAGACGAAAGAATGAATATGTAGATCTCATTTTTAATTGTCATAGAGTTAGTCATTTCCGTTACTATTCTTGCTGGCTTTTTATCATGTGAGTAATACTTCAAAGAACAAAACTTTCTTTAATCCAATTAATTTTATGTTAATTTGGTATTGAAGTTTCATTCCTTTTTTCTCGTGTAATTGACATTATTCTGATAACTTGTTTTTCGATATCACGATTATTTTTGACTCAAAACTCAACAAAATGAATGGGAACAATTATGATGTATGTTTGTGTGCTATCAAGACAAGAGAATACACAAAGCAACGGCACAGTCTCCACATTTACCCAGGCTTTATTTTGGACATATAGAAATCCGTACATTTATCCATGCCTGATGGATTAATGGCCGCAAGTGTGTAGATTTATCGAGGCCCACATTCACTACGTTCATCCAGACATGACAAATGAACGACCCACTGTAAGTACCTTCATCCAAGCATCCAGAAAGGTAAATGAACGGCTAACACTCTCGACGTTCATCCAGGCATGACAGATGAAATGCCAACCGTCTCTACTTTCATGCAGGAGAGAAAAATGAATTGACCAGTGTCTTCGTCCATCTACGCATCGCTAATGAACGGCTTACTTTCTCTACATTGATCAAAGCTTGAAAAATAACGACCAAAAGTCAGTTCAGTAGTACAGGTATGACAGATTAATCACCCAAAGTCTCTGCTTCATTCAGGAGTGACAAATGTATGGATCAGAGATTCTACGTTCAACCCAGCATAAAAAGGGAACTAATCACAGTCCTTATATTATTATCTCAACATGAATATAAATTTGTGTGATGATACCATTATGAATTTTCTGGATGCTCTCTCCATTTGTATGTTTGTTTGGTTTGTTTTTTTTGGGGGGGTCGATTTAGAGAGCAACAACTTCCAAATTCCCGGAATATTTCACCTTTTTTTCAGGAACATACGGTGGGGGAAAAAAATGAAAATTTCTGAACAATTCCTTTGTTGTAATTGTATTTAAGTTTTATATCTCAAAAGAAAATTGACGTTATTTCGAAAAACCTTCAGAAAATAACGTAATTTATTTTTCAAAAACAAAGTAATTTGACAAATCAAAGGAAATTCTTGGTTGTTTCACAATTTTTCTTATCTTTCATTGGTCAGATTAAATACAATAAAAATTATTTTGACCACTTTTGTACATATATGGATGCACTGATATTTAACTTGATTTAGTGGCTTAAACGTGTCGAAGTTTGAAAGAGTAAGGGATGCTGATTGATGGCGAAGGAGAGAGACAGAGAAGGAAGGGAAAATATTAAGAAATAAAAGTAAAGTTAGCGGCCATAGTCGAGGGTGACCCGAAGGCTCCCTTTTCGATAGCTACTACACCAAGGTGTAGGGGAGGGCGCTACTCCATTCCCAGGATTGCTCCACTTTACCCTTGAACCGTACCTTATAATGCTGAGTGTTAAGCAAGGTGGTATCAAGTTCTATTTTTAAAGTCTTTGGTATGACTCGACCTGGGATTGAACCCAAGTCTCCCGGGCCATTGGCGAACACTCTAATCGCTGGGCCAATGTCCGGGACTAGCAGACAAATATTCTACGGAATTACCAGTTGACCTCTGGTGTGTCAAGCTAAAGTACTCATTGTCGGTCAGCTCGTCACGTGTGAATGACTACGGTAATTAAAAATGATGAGAAGAAACCGGGAGTTTGAAATGCGCAGGTGTTGAACCACCAGAAACGAATCTGTTGTTCACTTCGACAACAGACGGAAGTAAGGGACGACTTAAGTTATATTTAGATGGCTGAGAGACGTGACGACGTAAATACAACAGTTGAACTCAAGCCACAAAGATGCGAACAGGACGAAAATTATGAGCCCTAATTTGTAGTGAGCTCCGAAAAAGAGTCCCCACACCAGTCGCGCAGCTGTGGAGACGAAACCTGTGAACTAGTATGTTAAAACTACATCATAAACCAGAAAAGAAATTTGATGTTTGTGTCTGCTCTCTCTCTCTCTCTCTCTCTCTCTCTCTCTCTCTTCTGGAAAGAACTTCTACAACTATCGAGTATTTACTCATCGGCTATTTTTTCCAGTCTTTCCTCCCTCGGCCACAGAGAATAAATAAATGAACTTATGGCAGATTTCAAACGTTTAAAATTAAGTATTGATCTGTCAATGAAATGAATTTAAAGACTGAAAATTACTTTTACTTGAAAAGTGATTGTAAATTTTACTTATAAATCTTTAACGGAATATTATTTCTTGTGCTATTTTGATGAAACTCTAAAATCTCGCCTTTTATTGAACAATAATTACTTCAATAAATCCTAATTATTTTGCTGCTTAAAAATTAGTTGGTCATTTTAATAAAAGTTACCGTTGATATATTTCGGTTAAAACTGAAGTTTGGATGAGACCATTAATTAGAAATAATCAAGACTTATAACAAATCAAAATTAGGAAAGATATCCTTATAATGCACATCATATATATATATATATATATATATACGAAATGATGAAAAGCACGTTAGAACTATAACTAAAAACCAAAAAGGAAATTCAAAGTCTGTGACCTCTCTCTCTCTCTCTCTCTCTCTCTCTCTCTCTCTCTCTCTCCTCACGATATTTGTTTTTGTTGTCCAGCTAATACGGGGTATTCAGATTTCAAACTCTGTTTCTTTCTCGCAACGACTTTTTAAAAGTGTACTTGTGAATAAACTTTTGTGTTTGGGAACAAACACACTCTTATGTGTGTCTGTCTCCTTTTTCAACGGCAAGATTACAGCAGGGTCCGACCAGTACCTACGACCTAGCAATATACGCATTAGCCCGTTCGCACGTGATAGGACAGTTGGCGTAACGGTATTCGTGTTGGAAAATGGGTTTGACATTCCGAGTTCAAATCTTAATCAAGACTGTTTATGTCTCCCTTTATGCTAAAGCCTTCGCCTAGACAGAAATACTGGGTAGACTCGGTTATTTAAGCTGAGTGCAGCAACTGTCAAGGAGAAGGAAAACTCTTAATATAAACAGTAGGACTCGTCTGAAGAAACTAACTTCTATCTCCTCCTATCCAATGTAGAGGTGTTCAATATATAGACACATACACATGTATATATATGAATGTGTGTGAGTGCATATATTGAGGGAGATAGTAGCACCTATTAATATATGAACTGCTAAAAAGGTTTTAAATATCTTTCCTTACATATCAGGAATTTATAATTTATTTTAAAACGTTTCACAATCATGCCAGTTATAATTAGATAGGATTACCCAACTCTATAGCATTGAAATTCTCTTAGCAAAAATCTAAGTAGAAGAACTTTTACCAAAAGTAGCAGCCATTTTTCCCATTGTGCGTTTTACCTCTATAAACATGCTTACATTTCGGCCAGACAGATCCAAGTCGCAATTAAACTTCTTCATCACTTCACAAGTAAATAAATAATCTCTTTTTTGTTGGTATATTAGGAGGGCTTTATTTCTACCAACCATTGTCTAAATATAAGTGACATTAGGAAGACGAACCCATAAAAGAAAGAAGGATTTCTTGTCCACCTCTCTCTCTCTCTCTCTCTCTCCACCCCACTCGATGACCATGATATAGGAGTAGAATTTTAATATAAATGCTAGTAGAATTAGTAAAATCCTAACGAGCATTTGTTAAAAGAGTATGCAAACGTTGGAAGTGATTCCGTTTCCGGAAGTCTCAGAGAGGTCAGTAAATTAATTCTACTAAACTGTTCATTTAAAAATGGACATATCTGATTTAAAATAGTTATGTCTTAAATCACCGCTGTATTCTGTGTTGTTTAAATGAAGAATGAAAATACTTTCTCGGCGTTTATTTCAGGAAAAACTATACTACTGGAAGACAAACTTCTAAATTTGCCAAAAAAACCACCCCAAAATTCCCCCTCCCCCCAAAAAACAAAACACCTCAAATGTAGCTTAACACGTGCTAAGACGAACCCATAAAAGAAAGGATTTCTTGTCCACCTCTCTCTCTCTCTCTATCTGTCCACCTCCTCGATGACCATGATATAGGAGTAGAATTTCAATATAAAAGAGTATGCAAACGTTGTTAAAAGAGTATGCAAACGTTGGAAGTGATTCCGTTTCCAGAAGTTTCAGAGAGGTCAGTAAATTTATTCTACTAAACTGTTCATTTAAAAATGCACATATTTGATTTAAAATAGTTTTGTCCTAAATCTCTACAATATTGTGTTCTCAAATGAGGAATATAGTGTATTTTACATGTGGACATGATTAGCCGTTAAAATAATTAAATAAAATTTTTTTTTTTTAATTTTATGACTCCGGTCGAATACTTTAATATACAGGGAAAAAAGCTTTTAGAAAAGATTCTAATCCTTAGAAGTCTGTTTGCCCACCCTCTTAGCAGTTAATAAGAAAACAAAGCAACTCAAGTCAAATTCGAATTCCACCTACCTGAAAAAAATAAATAAATAAAAACAAATAACCTGTTAGGGCCTGTATCGGATGACAGGATATAATATACTCCAAAATTTCTTTGAATATACATCAGTCCTGGACTTAAGGTAACTTAAGGTAAAAAGAAGGATTTTTTTTTTTAACACGTACACATGGGAAGCAGCATGATGTGCGTGAAGGTATTCGAATGCGCAATGCCTAACATTTCCTGAACGTGTGAGTCTTGCGGCTTAGCGCTCAGGATTGTCAGTTCGATCGGGGAACTACTGCTGCTCATCTATAAGAGTGGCTTCTATAGATGAGAATAAAAAACAGCCATCGAAAGATAACCATGACTCATATTCAAACCACATGCATAAACCGCATCGCTCTTCGCGCGGGTAAAAAAGGGGCGCGTCCTGCTGAGGTTGGAGCCCTGGCCTCAGTGTTCGAAAAATCAGCTACAGAGCTCAACCAAAAACTACTAAAATGCAAACAAACAATACAGATAGCGACATTTAACGTTAGAACCCTAAATAGAATAGGTCAACTACCAGAGCTAACTGCATCAGCCGTAGAACATAAGATAGACATAATTTGCATACAACAACACCGTTACACTCACACCGAAGATATCAAATATCACGAAACTGGCAATGGATGGATGCTGGTGACTGTATCGGCATGGAAAAACTCTGTCAATGCATCGGTTGGAGGGGTGGGAATGCTTATAGGACCAAGAGCGCAAAAAACACTTAATAGCATTCAGAGAATACAACCTAGGATGATGGTCGCAACGTTTAATGGCAACCCCAAAGCAGCAATCATCTCCCGCTACAGCCCTACCAATGTTAGCGAAGAAACCGAACTAGTTACCCTCTACGAGGAGCTATCCTCGCTAGTGCGTAGCATTCAGAAACAAAACCTGCTAGTTATTGTCGGAGATATGAATGCACAAATCGGGAAAAACAGAAACAACAAATACAGCCTACACAACACGTCAAACAGGAATGGACAACATCTAATTGATTTCACGATAAAAAATAGATTAACATGCCTCAATACAAACTTTCAAAAAAGGGAGGGAAAATTATGGACCTACACATACACGAATAATAGTAAAGCACAGATAGACTACGTCTTTATAAACAGGAAATGGGAAAATAGTGTGTCTTCCGATCATCGAATACTTACGGCCAAAGTACGACTAAGCCTACGAAAAAATTCCACACGAACAGCGACAAATAAGCACTATGACTGGGCCCTACTTAACAACAGAGATATTAGAGACAAATATGCATTAGAATTAAGAAACAGATTCGAAACACTACAAGAGAAGACAGAAAAAGCTACCCCAAATGACGAATATGAAAATTTTGTTGAAGCACATCTTGAGGCGACATCAAAGTGTATCCCATCAAAACCTTGAACTAAATATAGAGTCCCTTGGGAAACGTCAGCGGTTAAAGAAAAACGTGCACTCGTGAAAACTGCCTCCAAAAGCTACCGGAAGAACCCAACAAACACAAATGCCCGAAAACTAGAAAAGGCACAATATCAATTAGCAGGAATATATCTAAAAGAACAGGCAGAATACATACAAAATCAGATAGATGAGATTAGAGACTCGGTGGAAGATAGACAATCCAGGATAGCCTGGCAAACAATAAACGAAGTAAGTAGGAGTAAGAGCACAGCTAAAGCAAAACTGAAAGCTGCAAGCCAACAAGAAAGAGTAAAACTGTGGGAACAGCATTTCAAAATCTACGAGGAAACCCACCGAAAATAACGGATGAACCGATCACCAGAATTATCAGTAAGCAATTAGACATTAAACTAGGTCCTTTCACCAAAGAAGAACTCGACTCGCTTCTTAAAAAAATTAAAAATAGGAAAGCTGCTGGGCTGGACGAGATCCCCCCCCCCCAGAAGAGTGAAAGACTAGACAATTCGACGATATACTGCTTCGGCAATGCAACGCGGTCTATAGTCAAAATAGGATAGAAAGATGGATGAAGGCGACCTGGAATTAGCCAAGAACTACCGAGGGATAACATTTATATCCATAGCAGCCAAAATCTACAATGCCCTACTACGAAACCGCATAGAACCCCAAATAGACGACATCCTTAGGAAAAACCAAAATGGCTTCCGGAGAAATAGGTCCACAACTTCACAAATATTGACTATCCGTAGAATCCTTGAAGGCGTTGGGGCAAAAAAACTTCGGGTGACATTACTATTTGTCGACTTTACCAAGATCTTCGATTCCATCCACAGAGGGAAAATGGAACAAATCCTACTAGCATACGGCCTACCAAAAGAAACCGTATCAGCAATAATGATCTTCTACAGAAACACAAAAGTGAAAGTACGTTCACCAGATGGAGACACGGAATACTTCGACATTGTTGCAGGAGTACTACAAGGAGACACGCTAGCCCCATACCTCTTTATCATTTGTCTGGACTACGTGCTTAGAACGTCGATCGACAAAATCAGAGAAAATGGCTTCGAGCTGACTAAGAAAAGAAGCAAAAGGTACCCAGCAAAAACAATCACAGATGCCGACTACGCTGATGACTTGGCCTTACTGGCGAATACGCCTAATCAAGCGAAAACACTACTGCATAGTCTGGAAGGAGCCGCAGCAGGCATTAGCCTCCATGTCAATGCACACAAAACTGAATATATGTGTTACAACCAAACGGGCAACATCACCACACTAGACTGAGCCTCACTGAAACTCGTAGACAAATTCACCTACCTAGGAAGTAGCGTCCCATCAACCGAAAAAGACATCGACACACGGCTAACGAAGGCATGGACAGCTATCAATAGGCTCTCGATCATATGGAAATCAGACCTGACCGATAAAATGAAACGCAGTTTCTTCCAGGCAGTGGCTGTATCGGTACTGCTATATGGATGCACTACATGGACGCTAACTAAACGGCTAGAAGAAGAAGGTAGACGGCAACTACACAAGAATGTTGAGAGCAATATTGAACAAGTCCTGGCGACAACACCCCACGAGACACCAACTATACGGACACTTGCCTTCCATCACGAAAACTATACAAGTTAGACGAACCAGACATGCAGGACACTGCTGGAGAAGCAAGGACGAGCTCGGAAGTGATGACTCCTATGGACCCCCACATATGGCCAAGCAAAAGCAGGACGACCAGCTCGAACCTACATACAGCAGCTATGTGAAGACACAGTATGTAACCCTGAAGACCTGCCAGAGGCGATGAATGATAGGGAGAAGTGCCGAGAGAGGGTCAGGGATATCCGTGCTGGCGGCACGACATGATGATGATGATGATGATGATGAATACTGCCGTTGGTATTTATTGCTGGGTGAAAGCAATATTTTTATCCGCCATTCTGACATCAGAAAACCACAAATTATGCAAATATTTCCTGACTTTGAATCTTTCTCCGACATATTTTCCTTGAGAGTAGTAAAGGATTCTGGGACGAAATTGACAATTTCAAATCCACGCCCAACTTTTTGGGGATGACTACAAAGAAAAGATTAAAATTAATAAAATTCAAGTTTCAGAGGTGATTTGTCTCTTCGGCAAAAGAAATCAATGAAATAAAGATTTCTTTTTAATTTTAAGAATTCCATTTGGAGTGGATTTTAATTTTTGAAAAGTGAAATATATATAATCTCTTTGGTAATTTCTATTTATTATCTCCCTTGATAATCTGTCTTTAATAAAATCAAAAAGATCTGCATGTTTTAAATATAAAAATTCATTCTACAAAGAAACGTTCCCCTTTCTCTTGTGATGCATTGCTTTGAAAATAATTAATCAGACTAAAAGAAGAGAATAGAAGTGAGTATAAAGTCTATGTTAAATTGTTCTTTTTTTTAAGTGTTCAACTACGAAGTAGATTAACAGGACATATTTTTATACGAATGTATTTTATTGAGTCTAAACTTTATCACGAATTACGTTAATATAAAAAATAATAATTCATTGTTTTGCTTTTTCTTATAATGACCATCGATTCATTTAAATTAATTTATTATTTTGTGATGACTTAGTCCATTTTAGTTTTAAAGAAGAATTTTTACGGCTTTAAACGAATCGATGAAAAGAAAACTTCGAAATTTGGACAAAAAATGAAAAAATATATCTTTGAAATCTTTGAGCATCTAATTAAAAAAACGTAGGGGATATCAATACATTCTTTGTAAATATTGCAGTCAACAGAACCGTGAGTATTTTGTCTTTATTCAGGTTGTTTAATTTTGAAAGAAGTAATAAAAAAAACAAGAACGGTTTGCTGAGAAAATTTACATTAGACATTATTGGTCGACAAACCCTTTGATTTTTTTTAAATCGACTATATTCAACTATTTCGGGGAGTTTAGTGATATTTTCATAATTTATTCAGTAATAAAATAATTATACTTTTCTTATGTTACTGCTGAGGAAAACTTCTGGAAAGGTTTTAAGTCAGACATCTCCCCTCTTTTCATTTATTGTTTTGTTATTTCTAAAAGAAAATAACTCAAACGTATATAATTACAGTCTGATCTAGATAATTACTAGGAAAAATGAAAATAATTTATTTTCTAAACTACTGTGAAACTATATAAACAGTGTGATATTTGTAAGGAATAAAAATTTCTTCTTTGAATTAAGAATATTTATTTAAAAATATAATACATTCATTGTCCAAATAAGAGAAACTTTGATTAAATTGGTTTCATTTCTTTTTATAGAAAAATTATATAAAAGATGGTGTGTCTTGAATAATCAAGTTTTCTTTTTCTGTCTTCTACATCTGGTTTGTTTACGCTCCTCTCAAAACTAAAATGCTTACGAATAATGTAATATTTCGTTTAGTTAAGGCTTGGAAATAAAATAGAAGTGTTCAGTGAAAAATATTGACTGGACGATAACGAAACTTTGTAATTATATAAAAACTCTGATTGACAAGTCAAAAATGGAAAGCTTAACTCGCTCGTTTCACTCATTTCTTTTCTTTTTTAATGTAAAATTAAATCTGAAAAGAACGTCTGCAACTCCCAGAATTTACTCATCGGCTATATTTCAATAGCATTTCCTCGTTCGGCCATAAAGAATAAATTGAATTATGGCAGATTTCAGGTACTAAAAATTTGTTATTCACTGCTCAGATATTAAAAATTTACTATTCCCTGCTCAGTGAAAGAAATGAATTTAAAGACTGAAACATTTATTTGCACAGAATGTAAGTTAAATTAATATATATTTAACGGGAATATTCTTTCTTATGCTGTTATGTCAAAGCTCTAAAACTTCATCCTTTAGGGGAAAATATTTATTTCAATAACACCCATTTCTTTTCTTGCAGATGATTTACTTGTTTATTCTATTGAAATATATTGTCGATATATTCAGATTGAAAGAAAATTCTGGATATATATATATTATATATCTTCGTAATAATTAAATAGAAATATATCAAAAAATCATTAATAAAATGTTCGAAAATATCCTTCAATACACTTCGAATATATATGTATATAATTCATGGAATTTAGATTGCGACCCTTGGGTTTCATGGGTTTTTTTTAACACAATCAGGTAGTTAATGAAAGGAATTAAAAATACAGTAAAAAAAATCGACACTTTTATAATACACACACACACACACACACATATATATATATATATATATATATATATATATATATATATATATGCTAAATTATGGAAACTTTATGCCATATAAAAAATCAAAGGTGACTTTTCCGGTGTAAAGGATGTCGTCAAAAGAAACTGACAGGCAAGCCAAAGTTCAATCCCCAGATGATGCTGTTTGTATTTTACAAAGTCCTAATTCTCTCTAGAATGGTATGAATCCAAACAATTTCCCCCCAGCATGAGGTTACTAATAGGGCAGACTGTGCTCTTCAAATTTCGTATGCCAACCAGGCTAAGAGAAAGAAAACTCTCAAATAGAACCTGTTAAACTAAACGTAAAAATTGACCATAGCCTTATCCTGTTTGGGAGGACGGGTAGATAATATATGTAAAAAAAATCAAAGATTATCCTTAATTATGCAACGTAAATTGCGACAAAAATTTTGCCTCATTTTTTTAGTTGTTAACTTTAATTGAATATTTTCAGCTTTTCAGTTGTCGGAGATTTAACGATTATATTAAAAGATATGTGTGTGGTCGGTTAATCCATTAAAACATTTTTACAACAAGTTTTCTATGTAAACATCTTAGAAAAACAGCGTGAAACGTGAGTTTCTAATTTTCTTTCTCCTTATAGGAGTTGATTTTTGCTATACACTGAGAAAATTCTTATACAAAAATTCATAATTCGTGAATAATTGCTTAAAGCTAAGAAGGGTTTCAAATGTTTAGTAATAAATAAAAATACTTGTTTCCTTCAACAAAGACTTGTTACCATTAAAATTCTCTTTTCGCCGAGTCAAATTTGATATTAAGTCATTTTCTACAGGGGGCTAATCAGAAATGTAGATAGAAATGTAACCGTCAAAAAAATATTCATCTTCACCTGCATTCCCGGCACTAAACTCCAATATAAGCTTGACAACTCAAGTGATGTTAGCATATGTTTGTAATCGACAGTAATTAATGTAGAAGGTAAATATGAAGAAGTGATTTATGCTACTGTTTTACTTATACTTATGTCACTATATAAACACTAGTTCTTCTCGGATAGGTAAAGTTAAGGTGACGATCATTCTGTTCAGTAATTCTGTGGGTAACTATTTAGTAACATCAAGTACTGTAAGCAATACAATGCTTGTGTACTAGATCTTAGCAAAGTCTTCATAAGTAACATGAAAGACAGGAATTGTTGTGACTGGTTTCCATCTCAAAAGAAAAACCTTTTTCACGATATTAATGAAAACTTGTATATAAATTTTTTTTTCTTGCTACCCCGCAAAAACAATTACCGACGCCGACTATGCCGATGAAAAAGCGTTACTGGCGAATACACCCAACCAAGCCGAAACACTACTGCATAGTTTAGAACGAGCCGCCGAAGGTATTGGCCTCCATGTCAATGCACACAAAACTGAATATATGTGTTATAACCAAATAAGTGACATTTCCCCACTAGACGGAACCTCTCTGAAACGAGTTGACAAATTCACCTACCTATGAAGCATTTGAGATCTAACCTAAGCTTTCATAAATAACAATAAAGCCAGTCATCTTACTAAATCAATCTATAAGTGTTCATAAATCCTCTCTTTCTTTCTTTCTTTCTTTCTTTTCCAGATTAAGGACTACTAAATAGTGACTTCGATCCTCACTGGTTACAACATAAACTCTCATGAAACAACTACGTACAAGATATAAATAGGAACATGAATTTAACATAACTCTCTAAAAAAACACTTAGCATTAAATATCACGTGGCGAGATGTCATGCTGTTAAAATCAATGAGTGTCTCTGAATCCTTCTTTCTTTTCTCTTTTTTTCTTTCTTTCATTTTTTCTTTTCTTTCTTTCTTTTTTGTTGGCCTAAAAGGAGGGTTTTATTTCTACCGACCACCGTCTAATTATAGTGACCTTTGACCTATTTAATGCTAAAGTTGGTATTGATTTCTGGGTGATAGCTATATTTCTATCCGCCATTCTGACATCAGAAAACCACAAAATGCATGCACAAATTCCAACGAAATATACAAATATTTCCTGTCAGTGGTTCGTTCTCCAGACGTTTCCTTTGAGAGTAGTAATAGGTTCTGGGACAGAAATGGTAATTTCAAATCCATGCTCAACTTTTGGGGGATGTCTCCAAAGAAGATTATATCCCTTGATCAAATAAGAATTTGTAAAATTCATGTTTTTGACTGGATTTTTCTCTTCAGAAATTAATGAATGAAGATTTATTATGAATTTTGAGAATTCCATTTGAATTTTTGTGCCTATCAATAAAAAGTAAAATATATAAAATCTTTCTTTGGTGGTTTCTATTAATTATCTCCCTTGATTTTCTGCCTTAAATAAAATCGAAATTGCTTGTTTTAAATATCAAATTTCATTCGACAAAGAAACGTTCCCCTTTTTCTGTTGATGCATTGGTCCTTTGAAAGGAATTAATCAAACAAACAAACAAAAAAAAGAAAAGAAGTGAGTATAAAGTCTACGTTAAATTGCCTTTTTTTTTTTTTTTTTTTTTTTGAATTAGCATATCGTAAAAGTGTTCATCTAAGAAGGGGGTGCAGATGACATATTTCTATACGAATGTATTTCATTGACTTGAAATTTTTTCTCGAATTACGTTAATATGTAAAAAAAATAATAATTCATCGTTTAGCTTTTTCTTAAGATGACCTTTGATTTATTTTAAATAATTTATTCTTTTTGTTATAACTTTATCCTTTTCAGTTTTAAAGAAGGATGATTATGGCTTTTAACGAATCGATAAAAAAAACGTCAAAGTTTGGACGAAAATGTTAATTTTTCTTTAACGTCTTTGTGCATTTAATTAAGAAAAACGTAGGGCAAATTAATATATTCTCTGTAAATGTTGCACTCAACAGAACTGTATGTATTTTATCTTTATTCAAGTTGTTTAAATTTGAAATAAATTAATAAGAAAAACGAGAAAGTCCATTCAACTACTTCTGAGAGTTTAGTGATATTTTCGAATTTTACTCCTTAATAAAATAATTTTTCACTTTTCTTATGTTACATCTGAGGAAAACTTCTGGAAAGGTTTTAACTCTCTCCTGATAATGTTTTGTAATTTCTTCCAGAAAATAACTTAGACATATATGATTACTGTCTGATCTCGATAATTAGCCGGAAAAATGAAAATGATTTATTTTCTAAACTATTGTGAAAAGACATAAACAGTTTGAGGTTTGTAAGGAATGAAAATTTCTGCTTTGAATTAAGAACATTACTTTAAAAATGTAATGCTTTCATTCATTGTCCAAATAAGAGAAACTTTGATTAAATTGGTTTCATTTCTTTTTATTGAAAAATTAAATACAAGATGATTGTCTTGACTTATCAAGATTCTAACTATCTGCTATGTTTCGTTTGTCTTGCGCTCCACTCGAAACTAAAATGATTTCGACCAATGGAATATTTCGTTTAGTTAAGGCTTGGGAATAAATTAGAAAAAAACTAGTGAAAAAATATAGACTGGATAATTATGAAACTTTGTAATTATATAAAACATAGAGTAATCAAAAATGGAAAGCTTAACTCGCTCGTTTCTCTCATTTGTTTTCTTTTTTTTAATGTGAAATTAAATCTGAAAACAACGTCCGGAAATGATGAAATCACTATAGCATTGACCGGCTGCCCTATTGAAGAAAGGAAAAACTCTACCTTTTTTCAACATTAACAGTAACAATCTTTCGAAAGTCACTCTATCAAAATAAAGTAGACTATCTTCAAAAGGCTATCTCAGGCTAAAAAGGACTGTATTTTCACTTATATTCTCATAGACAAACTTTCCATTCTCGCGGCCCTGTGGTGTGATATGAACATCGCTCTTTATAGACAAGCCTCTTTCAGCAGTCAAATCGGCTCTCCCGCTGGTTCGGGCACAGGCCAACAAAAGCCGTAAGGCCCCGGCTTTGTCTGGACCATCTTCGGGTGGGTGGGCTGCATCATAATCCGGCAGGGCTCGAACCCCAGCTCATGCCTGACCTTCTCCTCCCCTAAATCCCCACTATAATCGACCTTCGGGTCATTAACCTTGTGTCAAGTCCTGTCTGGTGGGACGCAATGACAAATATCCGGCTCCCCCATTGGTGTGAGCACAGTCCAACAAAGGCAGACTTGAGGCGGTAAGGCCTCTGGCTTCGGCTGGGCTGCCTTCAGGTGGGCGAGCTGCATCATAACCCAGCAAAGCTCTAGCCTCGGCTCGTGCCCGACTTTCACATCCCCTAAATCCCTACTATAATTTGCTTCGGACGAAGGCACGGCAGCCTTAGCCACGGTTTCCTCGTCAGTTCGCTCGGCTTCGCAGAGCTAAGACACGGCCATCTTAACCATGATACTCGTTCCTCTGGTCCGCAGTGCTGAAACACAGTAGTCTTGGCCACGACACTCGTTCGTTCGCTCTTCGCCACCGCAACGCTGTTATACGATAGTCTTAGTTACTCGTTCATCCGTCCGTTTGTTCGTCCCTAGCCTACGTGAAGCTAAGACACGGCAGTCTGAGCCCACTTGTTCGATCTTACCCGACCCAGCTACCAGCATCAACGGCAGACCAGCTCCAGTATTGCTGCATCTAGTCCTCGTACGACTCACCGTATGGACTAGCGTCAACATTTGAGACACTCCCAGGTTAAACCAAAGTATTGCACCCCCGGGACATCGATCAACCAGCTGTCTCCCTACCAACGACGACGATCATCCAACTGACTCTTCCAACATCGACGACCACCAGCTGTCTTCACCTTCAACGACTATTCCACGAGTCGTCTTTGCTATTCCAATTGTAAATACGAGTACAAATTGTAACCTTTCGACAAAAATAAATTGTCATTTGTTGTTAGACTGTTATCTCACCTTTAATTTCTTTATTGTCTACCGGCTGTCAATTTACTCACACGCTTAATACAAAAAATATAATTTTTATTGGTCCCGCAACAAAGATAAATATAAAAATCAAAGTATTTCCTTTACCATGCTACAAAAACAGCGATAAAATACTTTTTGCTAATTTTTAGTCATTAATTTTATAAAATATTTTAGCTTTTAAGTAATCAGAAATTTCATGAGCTTTTAAAGATATTTTTTTGAAAAAATTGTGCATGGAAAATTGTACCTTGAAACATTTTTACTCCAAATTATCAATGGAAACATTTAACAAAAATGTCTGGAACGTGTGTTTGTTTATAATTTTCTTTTTCCTTATTTGAGTTTATTTATACCCTACACTTAGAAAATTTACAACACAAATACAAATTTCAAGAATAATTGCTAATTGCCATAATAATACCTAAAATATATTATTTGTTATACTATGTCTTAGCTTTTATTATAATTCACATAAGCATTGTCCTTTTATCATAGTGCAAGGAAGACTCCTCTACCACAATATTAAAATATACCTCTTTACAAAGACGTTATGCACAATTTGCAGAGTTCTTACAACCCTCGTAACATTTCTTTGAAAGAAAATTCCAATCGGCAATACCCTGAATTAATCGATATGCTCATGACAATGAAAACCGGTTTCTTCCTTTCTACTTTTTTCTGATATATTTGCCATCACTTTGATCTCTGGTTTAAAGTGGAGAAGCATATCCCTATCACCGGTCGAAAACCGACATCTTTCACCTTCTTTTCTAATAGCACGCTTTTCTTCATCGACATTCTATACGATTCCATCACCCGTGTAAATCTCGATTATTCCCGTCGGGTTTTTTAACCAATTATCTCTACTTCCGACATCTGTACACCATCCTCTCTAACACCACTCTTTTCTACATAAGCATTCAATATGGTCCCATGTTTATCAGTAGCTGTTCCCGCCGTGTCTTTCTCCTACGCTTCTCTCTGGTTCATGTAATTTACAAAGCGCTTTGCTTTGATGTGGCACAAGGCCGAATGAATGGGGCGCCCAATGAGACTCGAACTCACTCGTGTAGGTCTGCTAGTCTAGCTTGCTAACCGTTACACCACCAGAGGTGCCCCACTTCTCTCTGGTTCATGCCCAGTTGGTTATCCAAGTAAACCATTACATGCTTAGTTTCATAACCCTTGTGTTTATTTACACTTGAATTGTCAAAGGGCAAATATTTTTTTATCCATAATGTCTATTTCTTTCACCCTTGGTTATTCTCTGTATCTCTCATGGGATCTGACCTTCATTCATTTCCCTGGGTGACTCTTTTATTCCCATTTGTACAAATGGAAGGCACGAGGCCTTGAGGTTTTTTTTGGGGGGGAAGGGAGCGGTCTTGCATTGTCTATATATTCTAAGGGAACCTAGCTAGCCACATTCGCCGACCCATTCAACAGTACAATATATAACCATTCATCCATCGCTATGTGCGCAGCAACCATCAAAATACCACATTTACTCTATGAAAAAGACCTACTTAAAACCCCGAAAGTGATGTATGATTTTATTTACAATTTATGATTTATTTACAATGAAATGTATATGATGGGAATGGGAGAAAAACCCCGAAATATACACAAACGAAAACCAAGGGAAAATTCCCCGTTTGGTTGCCCTCCCATCCCCCCGTCTACGAAAATGGAGGCCGACTGTTTTCCGGTGTCCGAAAACTAGCCGGACCTACCCTAGGGGGAACGGGGGGCCATAGTCTAGTGGGACAAAGAAATACAGGGTTGGGCGCGGTTTGGGTCGATAGAAGCAGGTAGTATGATTTTTATACATGTGAACTTTCAAGATCTTCAACAAAAGCCTGCTGGAGTATGGGTTGAGATACAAGAATAATGGGGATGGGGAAGATCTTGAGAACTAAATTTCCCTGGGTGACTCTCATGATTTTTATTTCTTCCAACCACCGTCTAAATATAGTGACCTTTGCTGATGGTAGGGTCACTTTAAGAAGAAATGCCTTCATTTAATTTCGACAAATCTACAACAGATATACGATGCAATATAGCACCGTTAAGTCGAACAAGTTTGCCACTGCAATTTAATTTTAGAAAAATGTTTTATTTGACAAAATAAAAAACATCAAAACATCACAGATCAAAGGAAATTCTTCACAATATTTTTTTTTGATTTGTCGAGTTAAAAACAATAAAAATATTTTGATCACCTTCGTATATATATGGATGCGCCCTTATAAAACGTGATTAAGCTGCTTATGAGCATCGAAGTTCGAAAGAGAAAGGAAAGCTAATTTATGGGAAAGAGAGTGAGAGAGAAGAAAAACAATAAGAAGTTAAATGTGGATCATCATTTCCACAGAAGTCTCATTTAATGACCTATATGAGAACACACACGGGTGATAAATCTTATTCTACTAAAAGAACTGAAACGAAAAGAAATTTGTCCACTTTTGAAATTTAGTTTAGGAATGTTAAACGACTTTTGGTAACTGACCAATTCTTAATATCTGCACTCATTAGGACACGATAAATAAGTATGTAAATTTGGCGATCATACTCGAGGGTAACCCGAAGGCTCCCTTTTCAATAGCTACTACACTGAAGCGTTGGAAAGGGCGCTACTCCATTCCCTGGATTGCTCCACTCTACCCTTGATCCATACCTTATAGTGCTGAGTGTTAAGCAAGGCAGCATTAACTACCATTTTTTGAGTCTTTAGTGTGACTCAACATGTTTTTTCCCCGTGTTTCTGTTTTCATTTATCTCAGACCATTGGCAAACATTAGTCTTTCAATGATATCAAATTCTATGATATTAAATTCATAAAAGATTGAAAAAGAAACAATAGTCACTAATCTAAGTTAACCACGAAAAGCAAATGTCTTTAAGAGATGCCACTATTTATCCTGAATGAGCCCATGATTATTGTCATCCAGGAATACTGAATGAATATGATTTGTTCAGATTTTAAACAATATTTCTTAAGACTGAATGTACCGTTCGAAAAATGTCTCTCATCCAGACTCAAAAATGTATTGGTATCTATAACTACATTCATATAAAGATGAATACCAGACAAGAAAAGAAACAGTTAAAAGACTAAAAATTATTACATTCATCCAGACATAAGATTTGTGTTGCCCACACCCAGGCAATGTAATATAAGAGCCGAGGGATTTCGGTTCATGCCTTTGGGTTTAGTTAGGCTGAGAACCTTTCGGCTCAGCACATGGGTTAGTTATGTGCAAACAGTGATGTGGGTGTTAACGCGGGCGCGCGCGGGCGGACGAAGGTGACACTCAGAGATGTGACAATAGTCCGAGACGAAACGGGTGACGGAGTGCGAGTGACATCACGCACCGGAAGCGCGCAGAGGTTTGTGGGAGATTTGAAGAAAGTCAGGAGAGTTGGAAACTAGACGCCGAACGAGGAGGCTCGACTTTTGGGGCTCGCTGAGGCGAGACGAATTTGCGCGACGTGGATGCCGCACGAAATAGGGGCCTAATGAATAAGACGGCATAGCGAGATTGTGTCTCTCCTCCTCATGTCGAAACCTTTAACTCAAAGTTAATAAAAAGGTTTCGTATCTGAACAAGAAGTCGTTACGTGTTTTCAAATTTCGAGATTCCTATGTTCTTTATATGTTCTATCGTTATGAAAAATTATATATCTATTTCGCACATGGCGTTAATTGTGGCTATAGTACAGCAAGATAAATGACTACTTTTATCAGTTTATTCAGACATAAAAAGAAACGAGCCAGAGTCTTTACAATCATTCAGATATGATTAATGAATGGCTTAAAGAATCTATATTAAATCAGGCATGACAAATAAACAGTGCATAGTCTGTACGTTCATCAAAATGTGACAAATAAATGGATAACCGTCTCCTCGTTCATCCAGGCATGACAAAGTAACAGACCATATTCTTTAAAGAAAGTACTATCCACCTCAATATCTCTTCAATCTCACATGAAGTGACGCAAGCATCTATGTCAACATATATATATATATATGTCACACATATATATATATATATATATATATATATATATATATATTTGTGTGTGTGTGTGTGTGTGTGTGTGTGTGTGTGTGTGTGTGTGCTATCAAGTGTACCAAATGAAACTTCTTTCTTCATCCAAAGAGGAAAATAAACTAAGGAGCGGCACAAGGTCTCCACATTTACTCACGCCTAACTTTTGAGCATGCAAAAATCCATATATTTATCCAAGTCTGTACATTTACCGAGGCCCACATTCTCTACGTTTCGCCAGACATGACAAATGACTGCCACACAGTCTCTACATTCATGTAGAAGTGACGAATTGATCACTGTGTCTACGTTCATTCAGGCATCATTAATGAGCGGCCAACTTTCTCTACATTGATCCTAGCTTAAATATGAACGACCAAAAATCACTTCATTAGTTCAGTCATGACAAATGAAACACCCAATCTCTTGTACATTCAGGAGTGACAAATGTATTGAGATTCTACGTTCAACTAATCACAGTCTTTATATTATTATATCAACAATAATAAAATTTTGTGTGATGATACCATTCTGAATTTTCAGGATGCTCTGTCCATTTGCAGTTCGATTAAGAGAGCAACAACTTTAAAATTGTCGGCATTTTTTACTCTTTTTCTTTAGCTCTTTTCGCGAAAATCTAAAGCACGAAAAAACTGAATAATTCTGAATAATTCCCTTGTCATAACTAAGCTTTAGGTTGTCGATCTCAAAAGAAAATTGACGTTATATCCAAAACCTACAGAAGATGATGCCAGTTTTTTTTTTTTTTAATTAAGTAATTTCACAGATCAAAGGAAATTCTGTGTTGTTTTACAATTTTTTTTTTTTTTTTGATTTGTCAGGTTAAAAACAATACAAAATATTTTGAACATCTTCGTATATATATGGATGCACTCTTATGTAATTTGATTAGGCCGCTTATGGGAATTGAAGTTAGAAAGAGAAAGGAAGGCTAATTTATGGGGAAAGAGAACGTTAGAGAAGAAAAACAATAAGAAGTAAAGCCAGACAGAGAGTCTTTGGAGCGGCCAGCTAACGTCTGCTAAGTCATGCTAAAGCACTCGTTGTAGGTCAGCCTGTGACGCATGAATGATCAGGGGAATTAAATATCATTTTTAAAAAACTGTGGGTCCAAATTTTCTGCGCAGTTGTGGAACCACCGGAAACTGATTTGTTCCTCCCTCCGACACCAGGAGGAAGTAAGGGACGACTTGGGTTTGAAAGTTAGTTGGCCGAGTGACGTGACGAGGGAAAGAAAACAGTTGAACACCATCCACAAAGTTGCAAAGACGGACGAGAGTTAGGAGCACGATTTCGGCGTGATCTCCGAAAAGAGGTCTCACACAAGACGCACAGCTGTGCAGACAAAATTAGTGAACAAGCACGTTAGAACTAAAAACCAGAAATTAAATTCAAGGTCTGTGTCTGCTCTCTCTCTCTCTCTCTCTCTCTCTCTCTCTCTCTCTCTCTCTCTCTCCTCATGATATTTGTTTCTCGATGTCCAACTCATGCGGGAGAATCAGTTTTCATACACTGTTTATTTCTCCTGGCGTCTTTTTTAAAAGCATACTAGCGAAAAAATTTTTGTGTCTGGGAACAAGCACTCAGTTATGTGTATTCGTCACCTTTTTTCACGCAGAGGTTACAGCTGGGTTCTACCAACACTTACGACGAAGCAATGCACTCATTAGCCCGTTCGCACGTGGTAGTACACTTTGCTTAACGGTTATCGTGTTGGGAAATGGGGTTGACATTCCAAGTTCAAATCTGGGTCAAGGCTATTCATTTCTCCCTTTGCGCTAATGTCACCAACTACAGGGAAATACTGGGTAGGCTAGGTTATTTGTATTAAGTACAGCATCTGTCAAAGAGAATAAAAACTCGTAATACAGAGTGGAACGATAAAATTGTCGTCCTAAAGAAAACAACACTACAGTTTTATTTTAAAACTTTTATTAAAAAAATCAATTCAGGTAACTTGATTATGTAGTAGAGCTGACATCTATTCTATGTAGCTAATTTCAGTCTCAATCACCGCCTCGATACTGATCCGGAACTGGGAGCATGCCTTTTCCACAAGCGCAAGCGGGAGCTCGGTGAATACTCGGCAGATGGCGGGAATCAGGCGGGCTTTGGTGTTGTGGGAGGTCATGTTGGTGATGTTCTCGACGTATGACCAAACGAAGTAGTCCAGCGGGTTCAGGTCGGGAGAGGAGGGAACCAGTGAGAGAAGGGTACAAAGTCGTAGCACTCCTTCTGAAGCCAAGCCTGGGTCTCTTTGGACTTGTGGGTAAGCGCCGAGTTCTACTGCCACACCCAGGGTCTGCCACCGGCCACCTGATTGCACCAGGGGATCACCACACTCTTCAACACATCCAGGTACACTTTGGTGTTGACTTTCAAGCCGACTTCGAAGATGTGAGGTTGCATGATGTGGCCCTCACTTGAAACCACACCAAAGACCATAACTGTAGCCGAAAACTTTGTTTTCATCACCCTGGGCACGTCCTGGTTATTCGTGGCAATCCAGATTTGCATTTTGAGGGTGCAGGCAATGGCCCTGTTGTCATAACTTGGATCGGTAGAGAGCATGAGTTGTATAGCGGTGCATCTCTGATCTCACACATTGAACATTGTGGCACTTTCAGACATGATAGAAAGCTCCTATCGCTCTTGGGATTTGTACACAACTGGCCAACTTGTAGATGGTCTGCAACATTAAAAAAAGAAACCCGGTTTTCATTAAACGGAAATGGAATCATGTCGTCTTTTCTAGGGTGACAATTTTATCGTGCCACCCTATATATATATATATATATATATATATACTAAACTCTGGAAATTGTATGTCTTACAAAAAATCAAAAGATGCTTTTTTGGTGTAATGGATGTCGGCGAAAGAAATTGACGAGCCTCTCCGAGTTCAGTCACCGGATAATGCTGTTTACATTTTACAAACTCCTAATACTCTTCAAAAAGGTATGAATCCAAACATTTTCCCTCCAGCTATAAGTTACTAGTAGGGCAGACTGGCTCTTCAAATTTGGTATGCCAACCAATCAAGGAGAATGAAAACTCTCAATCAGGACGTGTTAAACACAGCTTAAAAATTATTTCGTGATGAAAAAAAAAACATAATTCGTGAGTAATTGCTTATGGTTAAGTTGGTTGGTAATGAAGCTTCTATCGCTTTTGGTGATCAGAAAAAAATAATTGTTTGCATCAACAAAGATGTTAACAATTCAATTCTCTTTTTGCAGTGTCAAATTTGATATCAAGTCATTTTTTACTGGGGGGCCAATCGCAAATCTAGATAGGAATGTGGCCGTCACAAAAATATTCATCTTCACCTGCATTCCTCTTGAGAGGCGCCTCAGGCACTAAAACTCCAATATAAGCTTGACGACTCAAGTGATGTTAGCATACGTTTGTAATTGACAGTAATTAATGTAGAAGGTAAATATGAAGAAGTGATTTATGTTACTGTTTTACTTATACTTATGTCACTATATAAACACCAGTTCTTCTCGGATAGGTAAAGTTAAAGTGACGATCATCCTGTTCAGTATTTCTGTGGGTAACTATTTAGTAACATCAAGTACTCTAAGCAATACAATGCTTGTGTACTAGATCTTAGCAAAGTCTTCGTAAGTAATATGAAAAACAGGAATTGTTATGGCAGGTTGCCACCTCAAAATTGATATATTTATTTTTAGGAAACCCTTTTCATGATATTAATGCAAAACTTGTATATAAATTTTTTTCTTGCTAAATAGAAGAGAAATTTTTTTCAAATATTTATTGCTCATTTCAGAAATAAGATTTCTGTTTTTTTAACGAACGGTTGATTATCAATAAGGGTGTATAAAATGGTAACTGCTGATTTTTGGCAAATTTACTTTGGTATGAAGGTAAAGTAAGTTAGAAGTTGGCGACCATAGTAGAGGGTTACCCAAAAGCTCCCTTTTCAATAACTACTAAACCGAGCTGTAGGGGAGGGCGCTACTCCTTTCCCTGGATTGCTCCACTTTACCCTTGAAACGTACCTAATAATGCTAAGTGTTAAGCATAGAGGTACCAACTACCACTTTTTGAATCTTTGGTATGACTCGACCTGAGATTGAACCCTGGTTTCACTGGGCCATTAGCGAACACTCTACCACTAAGCCAATGGGTCGGTTGAGGGCAAAGTAAAAGAATATTAATTCATCAATTATGCATTTATCAAATTTAAACTTAAAAGTTTTTCGTTGACAAAAAAAAATGAATAAAATAAAGTTTTAATATGAATTTTTAGTTTTCCATTCTGATTGGATATTAATTTTGGAGCATATCAATGAAAAGGGAAAACAAAACATTTCAGTTCTTTATTTGTTGCATTTATCAATTATCTCCCTTGATTTCTGCGCATTAGAAAAACTTTTATATCGATCGCAGACGACAGCTGAGTTGAAATTGAAAATTTCATTCCACCAGAAATTACATTTTTCCTTTCTACTTTGGTGCATTGCTTGGAAGAAAATAAATCAAACGAAAGAAAACGCAAAGAAATGAGTATAACATCTACTTTCAGGCAAATCGCAAATTCTAATAATTTATTATCAAGTAATGCTTGAATCCCCAGTTCCAACCAGATCATGAAAGTTAAGCAACAATGAAACTGTTCAGTATTTAAATGGGTGACCACTTAAGAAGAGCAGATACCAGAAGAAGCTTGAAACCTGTCTACTAGACTAAACAAAGCTTAGTAAATTCTAATTTACAAATGCCAATATCTTTAATCCAAACAGTTTAAAATATGCTGCGCATTTGTGCAACTAAGCTATTGCAGTTTAGTTTAGTCCTTACAATGCTAAAAAGATACAAGTTTGTTTTTTTTCACTAGCATTGGCCCTTTTCAACAATTAGCTTTCTGTTAATGTAAGCCACCGTTAGTCAGTTCATCATCTCTATAAATGCAGCGGGTGTCCTCGTGGTGTAATGGTTAAAGCGATGGACTGCGGAATCCTAGTACGCGAGTTCGTACTCCAGTCGTGCTATTACGTTCACTTTCGGGCAAATACCCTTGGGAAAGGTATGAACCCCCTTATCCTCCCAGCTGTGGGTTATATAGTACCACTACTGTTCTTCTAGGAGAATAGCATTGGCATTAAATAACCTACAACTGTTGATATGCCATTAAACAAAGAAACCAAACCAAACCTATAAATGCATCATTAATCTAACTTTTCTTAACAATATTCTTATAATAATTCCCCATCTGTCTATCCATTGTATGTTATGTTTTATATAAAACTCTGATTGAAATAAGTATAACATCAACTATAAATTCTTTCTTTTTTTAGAAATAGATATTTACTGAAAATGCCAAATACTCTATCTGCTAAGACGTTAATTCAACAAAACTAGATTTCACTTTTGCAGAGAGACTTGGAATGTCGGGGAAATTTGAAAACCGGCACAAGTCACATTTCCAGCTGATTGGTTGATTTTAACGGTATGTCAATCTATCTAGGGTTTGTTTTATACCTAGAACTTAAGGAATTGATTTCATTATACATTCATATTTCTATGTTGATGTTTAAGATTTCTTGAACACGGTCAAATACAATACGAATATTTTCATTCTTGTTTACACTTGGCTTTGACATGAACATACTCAACTGATTACTTTACATTGTGGATATTATATTACATATTTATATTTTCTTTGGTGGACTCTCTAGTTTCTATAATGTTTTGACTGGCTATGAGTGTATATCTTCTTTTGGTAAAATAGTCTTTATTTCACTTGGACATTTTCAAATGAACCAGAGAATTCAATTATGGATTGCCACTAAGAACAGAAAACAAAACGTGTGAAATTACTTATTGAAATATTTCGCCTTGACAATAAAAACATCAGACATACTTTTTTATTTACCTACATACTTCCGTACATTTCTTAGATAAAATAATCCTACTTATGAGGACTAAGAAATTTTTTCAAATTGATAATATTAGCTTGCGTATAGGATCATTTCTAACTAATAAATAATTTAATGACGAATATTTTTTCCTGATTGTAAAATATGTAGAACTTGATGGTACATTTTTTCTGATAAACTGTTATATGTAAATGTCTTCTTTTGGTTGAATAATTTATTTTTTTTCAGATGAAGAATTCTTCCGAATTTTGTATATAAAGGAATATATTTATATAAGTTGTAGTTTAAAGACCTATATGCAAATATTCATGGAGGAAACCATATTCTTAGAAAGTGTGTGAATCTGCATTTTCAGAGAACTCTCAAATAAAGATCCTAGTATAATGAATGGATCATCATTTTGTCAGAATTCTGAATGAAAGAATCACGTTAAAATATATTGAGAAGAGAAATTTTATTCTTGTAAATTTCTTGTATCATCATTTTCACAGAACTCTAAATTAACATTCCATATAAGAACATTCTCAGAAAACAAATCATATTCTTGTGAAGTGAGTGGATCATCATTTTCACAGAAGTGTCAGTTAACGACCCATATACAAATACACATGGGATAGAAATCATATTCTTGTGTAGTGTGTGGATTATCATTTTCACGGAAGTCTACTTTAACGAAGCATATGGGAACACACACAGGAGACAAACCATATTCTTGTGAAATGTGTGGATCATCATTTTCACAAAACTCTGCTTTAACGACCCATGGGAGAACACACACGGGGGAAAAATCATATTCTTGTGAAGTGTGTGGATCATCATCTTCACATAAGTCTACTTTAATGACACATATGAGAACACACACGGGAGATAATCCATATTCTTGTGAAGTGTGTGGATCATCATTTTCACAGAAGTCAACTTTAACGACACATATGAGAACACACATGTTGCCAAAATAACACTTAGAAAAATATCATTTGTATAGTGTTTGCTTATTAAATTTTAATTCATTTTACTTAACCATTTATCATATTGCCCAGATGAATTCTCTGTCGTAATATTAAGCTACATTTCCTTGCAAACTCGTTGCTTTTCCTTGAACTGAATTTAAGCTACTTCGATTCATATTTCATCTATTTAAAAAAATCAAAGATTGTTCTTAATCATGCTAAAAACAAGATAAACATATTACTACGTAAAAGTTAATCTTTTATGTACATAATACATATAATATGTGGTAAGGATACAGAAATGAAAAGGTATCATTTGATTAAGGGAAGTAAAATACCGAGTTCCTGCCCTTCTCTGGTAGGATCCAAGACAACGTCGCTCCAGTAAAAATAACAGGAGCAAAATATGTAAATAATTTCTAAAACTGTCATGTGCTATTAAACGAAAATCTCAACTGACATGTTTATTCCCTATGGGAAATAATTCTTTTGTTGTCTGCATACAAAGACATAGAGAAGGGAAAATAGCAAATATTCTATCTGCAGAGACGTTAAATCTACAAAACTACTTTTTTGTATAGGGACTTGGTATTATCTTGAACTTGATCAAATAATAACCAACAACTCCTGATAGTCTTGCTCCAGATATAATTCCTCCATTTTATTTCTTTTTTAGCAACTGATACAGATTTACGTCGCAAAATAGCACTGTCAAATTGAGAAAGTTTTCAACTTCAATTTTATATTATAAAATATTTTATTACCCAAGGTAATGTAATATTACGGACGGGCGCTGTCGTCAATCAGTGAAGGTGTCACGAGACTAGCGCGTGCGGGCAGAATGACCTGAAAAGTAAGACGTGATTTTAAAATAATCCCAGACGTATTATCTTATGTTTCACAACGGTTTCACTGGTGACATCGAACATTCATGGATCTTCGATTCTTTCCCCAAAATCTCTATATAAGAAAACAAGTCAGGAGATTTTCGCAGAGTTGATGGCAGTTGTCAAAACGGGTGCGTTAAAGGTTCCGAGGCCCCGACCCGTCTTACCCCAGTCTGCTACGACCTATCTGTTAGGCGTATGTCAACAGTCAGCTCTCACCCACACCACCGACACCACCAAGAGGAAGGGAGAAGAAGAACGTAACTAAAATGAACTTTTCGAGTTGCAACGGTCATAGCTAACTGAATAATAAACGACTGCTATATTTTCTTCCCTTACCTTCGAGTTTGAGTATTTCTTTTTCTGCGGACTTCTTTCTTCACAGCACAACACGTTGGTCCCATGTTACAGTAAAACAATACCAAATATAGTTGTTAGAATTATTTAAGATGAAAGTATTGAGATATACTCATTAGAAACAGGGATCGTTTAAGCAACCATTAGATCAGTTTGAATGTTAGTTTTTCTCATCACTCTCAGATTTCATTTCTTTATTTTCCTTTTTTTAATTTAATTATTCAATAAAAAGAAAATTACAGTATTTTTTCATCTTAATGGAATTTTTTTTTTTAATTTTTCGATGAGATATTTGTTCATATTTATTGAAATGAAACCAAAAATAATTACAAAGCAATAATACGAAGCGAATTTTAAAATTATAATAATTTATTTCAGATCAGTAAATAAATAAGCCTTCACGTTCAGACGATAACTCTTATTAAATTTTAATCAATTTCACTTTAAGTTTTTATCCCACAACCTGAAAGACACATCTCCTTAAATATTGGGCTATATTTCCTTACAAACTTGTTGCTTTTTCATATATAGAATTTACACTACCTCTTTTCATATTTTCGTCTCGCAAACATAACTTTTAATTCTACTATAATGTTTCAGGAAATCGTTCATTTCTCTAACACTATATATTTTAGGCAACTCAAATGAATAACGAAACTTCTTTTTAACAACACAACAAAGAAAGGTTTATTATAGTGGCAGGCGTAAAGAAGTGATAGTGAGGAAATGACTCTTTTGTGTCGCTGGTCAGTATGCTGGTCCTGGGTTTGTAGGAAGCGTATTTGAAGCTAGCAGCGAGCGAAGGGTTCCAAGTGGAATCAGTGGCAGTCATGTGAGAGAGATGTATTTCTTCTGCTGGCTCAGGGCTCTCTGACTTTGTCCGTTCTACCAGAAGGGACTAGAAAAATAGTTCTTGAGATGAAGAAGGAATTAATGCACTCTGCCAGTTGATTGGTCAGTGAGTGACTAACTCTCTTGGCGGGGGCATTGATTCGCGAAAGGAAATAGATCTGTGGTTGCTACATCACCCCCTGCTTTGGCAGAAAGCCGACAGAGAAAAAGATAGCGGCCGTAAAACAAAGAAGGGTATATTTTATATATAAACAGTTTTACAGAGTTTTCTGGGCCAATGTACTCATCGAACACTACGTGTGGTGGTGACGTAATTGTCTTTTGGCATCATATTTTTTTTACAGGTGTAAGGATATGTTGATGTGTGTAAGTAGGGGGAATATGTGGCTCTTGTGAATTTGTGTTAAGAAAGGCTCTTTTCACTCTGTCAATAGATACAGTTTCTTTTTTGCCACTAATGTCTAGGGTGAAAAGTTTGTCAGTGCGTGAAAGCACGCGGTAAGTGCCAGTATAAGGTGGAGTGAGAGGGGCTTTGACAGCGTCCTTTCTTAGAAAAACGTGAGTTCATGAGGAAATATCTTTAGGGACTGATGATTTGATGGTCTGTTCCCTAGATTGCATTGGTGGGAGATTACCAAAATAACATTGCAGTCTGTTTATATACAAAGCTGGATCTGTTCCCGTTAAATCTATAGGGTTCAGCATCTGACCTGGTAATGATAGCGGTACTCCATAGACAAGTTCTGCTGGAGAGTATGCTAGGTCCTCTTTGATAGCTGCGCGACAGCCAAGAAGGACAACAAGTACATATTCGCTGCATCGCTGTTGGTCAGGATAGGCACGTAATGCGGCCTTCAATTGGTGATGGAAGCGTTCTATCATCCCGTTAGAATCAGGGTGGTAGCTCGTAGTTCGTATGCGATTTATCCCTAAAATTCTGGAAAGTTCCTGGAATAGGTGGGATTCAAACTGTCTGCCGCGGTCAGTTATAATTGTTGTTGGAACTCCGTAACGCGTTATCCAGCCTGATATAAGGGCTTGCGCTAAGGATTCAGCTGAAACGTCCTTTAAGGGAATAGCTTCAGGCCACCGTGTAAAACGGTCTATACAGGTCAGGAGGTAGGTAAATCCCTGACTGACCGGCCATAGTCCAACCAGATCAATATGGACATGGCTGAATCGAGTGTCTGGGGTGCTGAATGTTCCGAGGGGTGCACAGATATGTTTGTTCACCTTTGGTTTTTGGCAGGCTACGCAAGAACGTGTCCTGGCAGTGATATCACGCCTCATATTTGGCCAGAAAAATCTAGCTGAAATCAGCTTCACAGTGGCTTTGGGTCCGTGGTGTGCCAATTGGTGTAGGGTGTCAAAAACATCCCTACGATGAGTCATCGGAACAAGAGGTTGAGGTGCGTCTGTTGAGGTGTCACAGATAATCTGCGTATCTGCAGTGGGCACTGGCAGGTATGCGAACTTGCAAGTTGCAAATTCAGGTGACGATAGATCCAAGGTATCCAGACGTGGCTGGTCCAAGGCCATCTGTCGTAAGTCGATATCCGAAGGTGAGAAAAGAGAATTAATTGGAAGGCGATACAAGGCGTCTGCCGCAGCATTCTGTTCACCAGAGATATGTCGGATATCGTTTGTAAACTGCGAAACAAAATCCAAGTGGCGAGTTTCGCGAGGAGAATACTTGTCCGGCTTTGAGCGCAGCGCGAAAGTAAGCGGACGGTGATCGGTGTAGATCACAAATTGCCGGCCCTCTAGTGAATGCTGAAAGTGTTTCACTGCGAGGTACATTGCCAGGAGTTCACGGCCAAACGTGCTGTAACGTTGTTCTGCCGGTTTCAGCTGTCTCGAAAAATAAGCGAGAAGTTGTTGCTGTTGTTGGTGTTGCTGTTGCAAAACTGCACCTACAGCTGTGCCCGATGCATCAACGACCAATGAAAACTGGGCGTCGGGTACAATATGTGCAAGTAGCGATGTTATTGATAATTTCTGCTTCACTACGTTAAAGGCTTTTAACTGTATGTCATTCAACGAAATCTGCTCATTTTTCTTTTTCCTGTTACGTAACAGGTCAGACAGAGGAGACAGGAGATCCGCACAGTGTGGGATGAAACGTCTGTAATAGTTAAGCTGACTGAGGAAGTGCCTTAGTTGGCGAAGTGAAGTGGGTGGTTGAAGGTCTTGTAGAGCCTTCACTTTTCAGGTAAGGGAGATATCCCTTCAGGGCTGATAATGTGTCCTAAGAAAGTTAGCGACGAAGCATCGAAAACACATTTACCAGGGTTAGTCCTCACCTGGTACTTTTGAAACCGTTCGAACAGTAGGCGGAGGTGAGTAACATGTTCCTCGGGTGAGGTACTTGCCACGAGGATGTCGTCTATATAATTATAGACGAAGTTCAAATCACACACTACTTCGTCCATAAAGCGTTGAAAGGTACTAGCCGCGTTTCGCAAAACGAAAGGCATAGTTAAAAATTCAAACGCTCCAAATGGAGTTGTTACAGCAATTTTTGGTATGTCGGCTGGGTTCACTGGTATCTGATGGTAAGCCTTAACGAGGTCCAGTTTGGAGAAGGTCTTACAACCATGCAGAGATGAAGGGAAGTCTTGTATATGTGGGATTGGGTAGCGATCAGGTACCGTAATGGTATTTAGTCGTCGATAGTCCCCAGTCAGACGATAATCTCCAGAGTGCTTTGGAACCATATGCAAAGGGGAAGCCCAAGGACTGGACGAGGGCGTATAATTCCCAGCTGCAGCATATGGTTAAATTCTGCCTTCGCCGCCTTTAGTTTATCAGCAGGGAGGCGACGAGGGCGTGAGAACACCGGGGCACCTGTGGTCTCAATGTGGTGTGTCCTTGAGTGAGTTGATTTACTCACAACAAAATTTAAGTTCGTTAACTCTGGGTAAGAGCGTAGTAATATTTGGTATGGGTCGTTGGTGGCGGCAATGAAAAATACCGGGCTGATGGTTGAGGTATTTGCCTTATAACCTGTGACGGAAAGTCACCGTATTGCCGTCAATAAGTCGTCGTTTGCGCATGTCCACTAAGAGGTTAAAGTGGTGCAGAAAGTCCGAGCCTAGAATGGGGTATGGTAAATCCGCTACAGTAAAAATCCACGAAAAGTCTCTCCGTAATTCCAAGTCCAGAGAACGAGAAATTTGACCGTACGTGGGAATAGGGGAGTGATTTACCGCTTGCAGTGTGATGGACGACACTGGCGGCTTCTCAGTGAGGAGTTTCAGTGGCCAGATACTGCAAGCTGCTCCGGTGTCAACCAAACAACGTGCTTGAGATCTGGAGTCAGTGATAAAATAGGCACGGTTGTTACATTAATCTTGTGGAGAGTGTGCCGTGCTCAGCTTTCCAGATTTAAGTTTCCCTGGTTTGAAAACGAGCAGGGCATTTTGCACCTCCAAGCCTTAGCGCCAAAATGACTGTGATAATAGCATAGTCCAGGCTTGCTTGAGAGGCGGCGGTGGCGAGGGGATGGCGAACGACTTTTGTATTGACGTCTAGGCGGTTGTGACTTGATTACGGCCAATTTACTTACTTCATTGGTAAGCTGCATCAAAGCTTCGAGTTTTGACCACTGTAGTGTCCATTTTCTTTTTAATTCATAGGGGTGACAACAGACCACAAAAAAATCAAAGAAACACGTTTCAATGAGAAAGAAACGAAAGAGAAAACATGTTTTAAAAGCCACAAGAAAATAGTGATATTCGTGTTAAAAGAAAAAAATGTTTTTTTGTTTTGTTTTAGAGAAGGTGTTGCTTTAAGGTTCCTTAGGAAAACAAAAGTTGAAATTCAAGATAGTGTCGCCCAATGACTATTTAGACGGGAAAATGAAATGTTAAGTAGGAAGAAAGCGCTCTTTTAGCTTAGACTTTCTTAAAAGAAATATAAAAATGTATTACTCACTTGTTTTTCTTTTTTTTTTCTTTTTTTTTTTTTTGTTATTGTAATAAAAGCAAATTTTTTGTACCACGTGGTCAGTTGGAAAAGAGCAGAGTAGTAAGTTTTTTCTTCCTTTTTTTTCTGCCTAGTGGGCCAAGTTGAGGGTAATAATTTTTTTTTTAACTTTGTTTTGTATGAACAAAATGTAATGTTCGTTATGCTTGCTTGAGTTGGTGTTTTTCTTGTGGACGGGCTGAAAACGAAGATAATTCCTGGTTGGAAAGTTTTAGGGCTGTTTTTTTTTTTGTTATTGTTGAGGCACGTGTTCAAAAAATGTTACTTGGGTAAAGGGAGAATCTTGTGTCTTTCTATTTGACCACTTGCAAATGGGCGTCAATATGTCTGGCAAAACGAAAGATGATATCTCTTTTTAGAAAGATTGTTTTACTTGCCACAAATTTTTCCTTCGTTTATGGCTTCGTAAACGAAGTATTTTAAAGTCTTTCTCCGGCACGAAAAAGGTCTTTTATGGATATTTTTCTGAAAGAAAAATTTGCGCCAATGTCTTCTCTTGAACGAACACGTGTGTCACAAAGAAAGAAAATTCTTGGGTGGTTGTATTCTTTCGGTTCTTTGAGTCAGGAAGCTTTTTCTCTCTCTTTTTCTTTTCTTTTTGCTGGTTCTGCTGTCCGAAAATGGAAACCGTGTTTCGTGTGGTTATTTTTTTTTATTTGTTTCGCAATTCAGAATGTGCCATGCGGGGTCACCAATTTTAGTGTTTTAGGAAATGGTTCATTTCTCTAACACTATATATTTTAGGCAACTCAAATGAATAACGAAACTTCTTTTTAACAACACAACAAAGAAAGGTTTATTATTGTGGCAGGCGTAAAGAAGTGAGAATGAGGAAATGTCTCTTTTGTGTCGCTGGTCAGTATGCTGGTCCTGGGTTTGTAGGAAACGTATTTGAAGCTAACAGCGAGCGAAGGGTTCCAAGTGGAATCAGTGGCAGTCATGTGAGAGAGATGAGTTTCTTCTGCTGGCTCAGGGCTCTCTGACTTTGTCCGTTCTACCACAAGGGACTAGAAAAATAGTTCTTGAGATGAAGAAGGAATTAATGCACTCTGCCAGTTGATTGGTCCGTGAGTGACTAACTCTCTTGGCGGGGGCATTGATTCACCAAAGGAAATAGATCTGTTGCTGCTACAAATGCCTGTGATTACATGGAACATCACACATGCAAGAGACATTGATAGAAAGACAGAAATCACAATGAACATAGGTGTAATAATCTTTTAATTATTTGTAATTTTGATGTTTTTCTTAATGTTTCTGTTGTCATCACGTCGCTATTCTTTTCACTTTAACGAGTTAAAAAGGACAAAAACTTTCGGAAGTTTCGTAATCCAAAGAAATAAACTCGTTGCTTTAACAAACTCTTTCTTTAATAAGTGTTTGATTTCTTTATTGTTTCTAAATCAGTGTGCCTTTCTAATTTACTTTTTATTAATTCACTGAACTTTGGCTCAGAGCTTCGACTCAGAACTTCCATGTAGATTGTCACAAGAAACCTTCAATAAGTTCTATTATGTCTTCAATAATTGTTTCTTTGGAATATTGATAGGCCATAATTAATACGAAATTTAATTTTGTTTATTGACTCTTTAAACAGAGCATGTAACACACGCACACACACACACACACACACACACACACACACACACACACAGACAAGATAACAAAAAATGCAACAAAACATGCCAATATTTGGTTTCCCGAGCAATCTTCAAATGTTGTATTGTTCTTTTGAATCTTTAATTCAAATTCTGCATCAATCTGACACAACCAAGACACTTCTAGTTGTTGGATATATCACATAAATATCTTGAAGATTGGTTTGTGTGTTGTCGGTTATTTTCCGTACACTAAGAGCAGGGATCCTACCCCAAAAGAACGCATCCATTGTTGAATCTCGTGAATGATTATAGAGTTTTGACAATTTGCTTTGAATGAAAGTCGTAGCTTTCTTTCGATTCGTATTTTCCCCATAAACAGACGTCATATTTAAAGGTGAGTAGCAGTAGTTTCCTGACTGAACTGTTTGATCCGTGCTTTTGACCTAAGCAGCTTATCCGTCCAGCATCACGTGAGGCGCCACGTATAACATCTTATCCTTCGCGAGAATCTGTTCTTAAATGACAATCCGAAGCAAAACGAAAGAATGAATATTTAGATCGCGTGTTTATTTGTCTTAGAGTTTGTACTTTCTGTTAATATGCTTGCTGTGTTTTTATCACGTGAGTTATTCTTAAAAAAAAAACTAAACTTCGTTTAATTTAACTCATTTTATGTTAATCATGTTATCACTATGATTTTTGACTTAAAACTCAAGATAATCAATGAGACCATAGCATGTTTAAACCAATTAATTTTTCAATCTCATGATATAATAAGTCCTGTGGTCTACCTTTCTTTTCAGGTTTTATATTTTGAGGTTTTTAGTAAACAGGGACTGTTTGAAAAACACTTTTATATTCAAAACAGCTGATGGTATGACACGAACCAATCGAGACAAGAAGCAAAAAGCGTCTGGGAAAATTAGAATCACGATTACATATTTGTAACAGTCTCTAACTCACGAGTACCATCGAATCTAAAAACAGTAGGTGACCCACGAATGTCATTGTTTCCATATATTACTTTTCGTCGTAGGAAATGGACACGACGTCACGAGTTCAAATCCTGGACGAGATTGCATTTCACATAGCACTAATACCCTTGGGAAAGGTATGAATCCAATTATTCTCCCTCCAACTATGGGTAAATAGTAGGACAGACTGGGTTCTTCAGCCTTGGTGAGGCAACTAGTCTAGGAGAAGGAAAACTCTGAATTCAAACCTGTTAAACTCCGCTTAAAAATTGACCTTGTGTCATATCCTGCCCGAGCGGAGGAGTTGGTAAATATATATATATATTACTTTTCCCTATTTTTACTGCCGTAAAAGATCATTTAATCTTATATATACATAATACATATGATATGTGCTAAAGATACAGAAACGAAAAATATCCGTTGATTAGAGGAAATAAAATATCGAGTCCTTGCCCTTTCTTTGCAGGGTCCAAGACAACGTCTCTCCTGTAGAAATAACAGGAGCAAGATATGTAAATAATTTCTGAAACTGTTATGTGTCACCAAACGAAACTCTCAACTGATATGGTTATTCTCTATGGTAAACAATTCTTTTATTGTCTGCATATAAAGACTTAGAATATTTGCTATTTTCCTTTCTCTGTCTGCTGAGATGTTAACTCAACAAAACTAAATTTCACTTTTGCAGAGAGACTTCGCATATCGAGGAAATTTGAAAACCGGCAAGTTACATTTCTAATTGATTGATCGATTTTAACGGTATGTTAACCTATCTAGGATTATTTTATACCGGGAAGTTAGGGAATTGCTTTCATTATAGATTCATATTTCTATGTTGATGTTTCTTAAGATTTTTTTGCTCAAGAAATTTGCAAACATTTCCTGACTTTGATTCCTTCTCCCAGACATTTCTCTGGAGAATATTGAATGATTCCGAGACAGAAACTGTAACTCTAGATCCATGCCAAACTTTGGGGAGATGACTGCAAAGAAGATTATATCACATTATCAAATTAAAATTTGTAAAATTCAAGTTTCAGTGATGATTTTTCACTCTATGAAGATAAATTAATGAAATAAAGATTTATTATGAATTTTAAAAAGTACATTTGGTGTGAATTTTAATTTTTGTGCCAATCAATAAAAAGTGAAATATATCAAATCTTTTTTTTCTTAATTATCTCCCTTGATTTTCTGCCTCAAATAAGATCAAAAATATCTGCTTGTCTTAAATGTCAAATTTAATTCTGCAAAGAAACGTTCCCTTTTCATGCATTACTTCGAATGTGGCAGGGGCAATTTCGCCCCGAAATAGGGATAATAATTGTATTAATGAATTTAGGCATGCCATAAAATAGAAAACAGCAAGTGAAAAAAAGTGCTTCTTCGAACAAACCCGAAAGGCTGAAAGGCTCTGAGGACTTTGGTATATTAAAAAAATATGAATATCGTGCGAAATTACCAGTAAAAGGTTAATCCTTTCTTGTTTGTTGATGATAATTGTTCGAAAGAGTTTTACTCGTAAAATTGGAAATATAATCCGTCTTGATTACAGAAAAAGACGTAACTTCTAAAAATAAACGCTATTCTCAATAATAGTTGTTTATACGAATTGTTTATATCGGGAAGCAAGACGCAAGAAAATCATGACATGAAATTGTACTTTGAGCGATGTCAGAAGGTGGAACACGAGGTAGAGGACGAATGTATCAATTATGGCATCACGTGAATTGCGAGAGGCGAAGATATTCTTAATAAATAAGCCTCGCCTCGGGCCGATGTGAGTGTTTTTTTTTATGACAGCTGGGGCGATCACTTCCGTTCCGTACCGTGATTGTTGATGTGTAAGAGGCGGATGTGACGTCATCCATCGTGAAAACCCGTCGGAGATTGAATCAGGTGTTCTGCGATAAGCGAATATCACCAAACAAGGTGTTATAACGTAAAAGGTTAAGAAGAAAACCACCGCTCTCCAATAACCAACACTGGAGGTATTGTTTGTATATAAGATACAGTTCGATTTAATTACTTTTCCTTTATGAACTGTATTTATTTTATATATTGTTGGTATCATTATCTATATAAAAAAAAAAACTTTCATAAAATCGGATAGGTTTGTTTATTTTTTCTGATGTTAACACGATTCCAGCCCGATGAACCTGCAGGTGGACCAACAGATTATCTTCGAACGCGATAACCGTTCAACTGGATCAATCACAACGTGGGCTGTTTTGATGCTAACACGATTCCAGCCCGATGAGCCTGCAGGTGGACCAACAGATTATCTTCGAACCTGATAACCGCTCAACTGGATCAATCACAACGTGGGTTGTTTTGAGGATCCCCTGAGAATTAAGTCTGATTTGTAACAATGGACCCTAAAGAATCACGACCAAAATTGTGAAGGACTGCGGTTCAGTGCTTTTAGGTTACGGTGTTACATCACTGGTGAAGTGTCGTAGAGTCGTTGTTTCATTAACCGTTGCCGTGACAAGGGTCATGTTACACGAAAGAAATTAATCAGACCAAAAGAAAAGAAAAGAAGTGAGTACAATGTCTATGGTAAATTGTCTCTTTTTAAAATTGGTATATTTTGAAAGTGTTTAACTACGAAGGAGATTAAGATGACATATTTTTATACGAATGTATTTTATCCTCAATTGAATCTAAACTTTATCACGACTTACGTAAATATATTGAAATAACTCATCGTTTCTTCGAATCGCCGTATATTTATTTATAATTTTGTTGTTGTTGTTGTTATGACTGAATTCTTTTCAGTTTTAAAGAAAAATGCTTACGGCTTTTAAGAAAGCAATAAAAAAAATTCGAATTTGAAAAAAAAAAATGATTAATTTTTCTTTAAAATCTTTACTCGTGTAGTTAAAACAATAGCGGGGAAATTAGAATATTGGTTGTGAATGTTGCAATCAACAGAACTGTATTTGGTCTTTATTGAAGTTGTTTACATTTGAAAATCAAACAAGCAAAACGTGTTTGTAAATAGAATTTATATTAAACATTATTATCCGAAAAAAACCCACTGATTTGTAAAATCTACAAAACTCGACTTCTTTTGAGAGTTTAGTTATATTTTCAGAACTTATTCCGTAATAAAAGAATTTTTCTTTCCAAATGTTTCTTAGAAAAATTTCCAGAAATTTTTTTTAAATCGGTTACCCCAATTCTTGTTTAATTTTTCGGAATTTTTTAAAGGATTCGTTAGTGTAGCATAAATAATGATTGTCTGATAGAGATAATAACCCAGAAAAATGAAATTAGTTTATTTTCTAAATTATTGTGAAAAGATATAAACCATTTGGTTTTTGTAATTAATAACAACGTTAATATTTGTTATTTCTGCGTTAAAATATGAACTTTTAAAAAAAATTATTACTTACACGCATTGTCCAAAGAAAAAAGGAACATTAAGCAATTTCATTAATTTCTTTTTAATGAAAAATTAAATACAATATTTGCGTCTTCAACTAACAAGAATTTATCTATCTGCTATACCTCATTTGTCTTACCCTCCTCCTGCAACTAAGAGAAAAAAATTCGACTTATAGCTTATTTCGTTGGAAATTAAATTCAGTGCAGAAATATAGACTGGACATTTAAATTCAGTGCAGAAATATAGACTGGACATTTAAATTCAGTGCAGAAATATAGACTGGACATTTAAATTCAGTGCAGAAATATAGACAGGACATTTAAATTCAGTGCAGAAATATAGACTGGACATTTTCTGAATTTTTTTTATTATAGAAAACTTTCTTAGACTCGTGGAAAATGGAAAGTTTAACACGCTCATTCTTTGTATGTTCCTTGATAATCGAAGGGTTCACATCAGAGTTGAGTTATTGATTTCCTTTACATTTCCGATTTAAAAATGACAACAGTTTTTACTCGAAAACAGTTAACTAATGCTTCTAGCTTGTTATCGGACATTTTAGGAGTAGGTTAAATTTTCATAATACGTGTAGGATTGGACTGGTAAAAGACAGTTGACCCCAACTCGAATACCAAGCAATCAACTTTAACTAGAATCTCTTAATAAATACATTCATACTCTCTCTTGTTGTAGTGGGAGAAAATTCAGACACTACCACAATGGCAATAAGACTAAGATCCTTATTTCTGACTCTTTAATGATCCTGTTAAAAAAATAACAACGTAGATTGGTATGGAATCTGATAATTATAAAGTATGTCTTTACCCAACCCCTCTGGCACAGGATGTGATAGAAAATACAATTTACAGAGAAGTTAAGGAATTGCTCTCATTATACTTTCAATTTCCTCTGTTGATATTTCTTAAGAGGTTTTTGCCCACGGTTAACTAGAATACGAATATCTTCACCCCTCTCTGCACTTGGCTGTGGCGTGATCCTCCTTAACTGATTTCTTCACGTTGTGGCTATTATATTGCACAGCTATATATTCTTCGGTGCACTCTTTAATTTGTATAATACTTGACTGGGTATGAGTGTATGGCTTCTTTTTGTAATAAAGTCTTTATTTGACGCAAAAATTTTCTAAAGAATCCGTGAATTTAATTATGGATAGACACTAAGAACAGAAAATAAAACGTGTCAAATTACTTTGTAAAATATCATGCCTTTATAATAAAAAAACAGCCAACATATTTTTTTATTTACCAACATACTTCCGTACATTTCTGAGATAAAATAATCTTAGTTGTGAGGACTAAGAAACATTTTCAAATTGAAAATATTAGCGTGTGTATATGATCGTTTATAACAATAGTCTAATGACGAATATTTTTTCAAGATTTTAAATCATTTAGAACATGATGGTTCCTATTTTTCTGATAAACATTTTTATGTAAATATCTTGTGATGGTTGCATCAGTAACAATATTTGCTTTCTTTTCAGATAAAGAATTCTTCAGAGTTTAAATATCAAGAAATATATTAATATAAATCCTAGTTTAAAAACCCGTATGCGAATACTGACGAAGAGAAACCATATTCTAAAAATGTGCACGAATCTGCATTTTTAAAATATTCTCATTTAAAGATAATTGTAAAGTCAATGGATAATCATTTTCTCAGAATTCACATTTAAAGAATGATGTGAAAATAAATCGGGAAGAGAAATCATCATTTTCAATGAGTTCAAATTTAAAGAGACATATGCAAATCCAAAAAGGAAAGAAACCATATTCTTGTTATGTATGTGGATCGACATTTTCACAGAAAACTCATTTAACGACCAATATGCTAACCTACACGGGAGAAAAACCATATTCTTGTAAAGGGTGTGGATCTTAATATTCAATGAGTTGGAATTTTTTTTAAATGCGAATTCACTCAGGAAAGAAACAAAATTCAAGTTAAGTGTGTAGATCATCCTTTTCACAAAATTTTCGTTTAACGAATCCACACGGAAGAGAAACCTTATTCTTGGGAAGTGTGTGCATCATCATTCTCTCTGAACTCTGATTTAACAATCCATATGAAAACACACACGGGAGATAAACAATATTGTTGTAAAGTGTGTGGGTCATCCTATTCACAGAAGTCTCATTTAACGACCCATATGCGAATACACACGGGAAAGAAACCATATTCTTGTGAAGTGTGTGGATCATCATTTTCACAGCATTCTCATTTAAGAATCCATATGCGAACCCACACGGGAGAGAAACCATATTCTTGTGAAGTGTGTGGATCAGCATTTTCAGTAAGTTGGAATTTAAAAACACATATGCGAATTCATGTAGATAAGAAACCATATTCTTGTGAAATGTGTGGATCAGCATTTTCACAGAACTCTGATTTAATGACCCATATGAGAAGACACACGGGAGATAAACCATATTCCTGCGAAGTGTGTGGATCATCCTTTTTCGAGAAGTTTTGTTTAACGACCCATATGCGAATACACACGGGAGATAAACCATATTCTTGTGAAGTGTGTGGATCATCATTTTCCCAGAACTCTGCTTTAACGACCCATATGAGGACACACACGGGGGAGAAACCGTATTCTTGCAAAATGTGTGGTTCATCATTTTCACAAAAATCTGCTTTAACGACCCATATGAGGAAACACACAGGAGATAAACCGTATTCTTGCGAAGTGTGTCGGTCATCATTTTCACAGAACTGTGATCTAACGAACCATATAAGAACACACACGGGAGAGAAACCATATTCTTGTAAAGCGTGTGGATCATCATTTTCACAGAAGTCTCATTTAACAACCCATATGAGGACACACACGGGAGAGAAACCATATTCTTGTAAAGTGTGTGGATCATCGTTTTCGATGAGTTGCAATTTAAAGAGACATATGCGAATCCACATGAGAAAGAAACCGTCTTGTTAAGTATCTGGATAATCATTTTCACAGAACTCTGATTTAACATGCCATATGTGATTACACATGAGAGAGAAACTTTAATCATGTGAAATGTGTGGATTATGATTTTCAGATAGTTCTACTTTAAAGTGAAACCGTATTGTTATGAAGTGTGTGGATCATCATTTTCCCAGAACTCTGCTTTAACGACCCATATGAGGACACACACGGGAGAGAAACCGTATTCTTGCAAAATGTGTGGTTCATCATTTTCACAAAAATCTGCTTTAACGGCCCATATGAGGAAACACACAGGAGATAAACCGTATTCTTGCGAAGTGTGTCGGTCATCATTTTCACAGAACTGTGATCTAACGAACCATATAAGAACACACACGGGAGAGAAACCATATTCTTGTAAAGCGTGTGGATCATCATTTTCACAGAAGTCTCATTTAACAACCCATATGAGGACACACACGGGAGAGAAACCATATTCTTGTAAAGTGTGTGGATCACCGTTTTCAATGAGTTGCAATTTAAAGAGACATATGCGAATCCACATGAGAAAGAAACCGTCTTGTTAAGTATCTGGATAATCATTTTCACAGAACTCTGATTTAACAACCCATATGTGATTGCACATGGAAGAGAAACTTTAATCATGTGAAATGTGTGGATTATGATTTTCAGATTGTTCTACTTTAAAGTGAAACCGTATTGTTATGAAGTGTGTGGATCATCATATTCAGACAACTCTGTTTTAACGACTTATATGAGAACACATCTTAAAGAAAACATTAATCTCGACGATTATCCTTTCCTCTTGCATCAATTTGTCCACTATGACCAGACTGGGTTCCCACAACTATGTTACATTATTCCGATCACTTTTAGTATATTCAGCTGCTGCTGCATTTTTATCCCTACCATTACCCAAATAATTTCCCCTTTATCCCTGTTCTTTTTCTCACTTAAAGAACTGACATTTTCGTACGTTCAAATTTATATTTCTGTTCTTGTCCCTAATGTTTGTGCTTTGCAAAATGAAAAATTTAAGGAATAAATCCATGTGTCATTATTTCCAAAATAAATTTCCCAAACTATTTTGCTAAAAGGTCTTGGGGTTATATATTCTACCAGTCCTCCGCCCAACTGAGAGCGGTCCAGTAATCACAAAAACCGACGTTAGATTCCCCAGGCTGAACAAAAAATATCAATCCCGAATTTTACGACGATAACCAAATTTTATCGGCAACTGTCCACGAAAATCAGCAATTTCAAAAAATACAAAAAATATTTACGTATAAAGTTCATGTACAAAAATCAATATTCAAATCAAAAACATTTTTCAAATTATGACTTATCGCCAAAATATCATCGAGAAATATATTATTTGTATACTGTTTGTTTATTAAATTTTATTTCATTTTACTTTAATCTTTTATAACACTACCCAGAAGATTCTTCTGTTGCAATATTGACCTCCATTTCCTTACAAACTCGTTGCTTTTCCTTTTATTGAATTTATGAAACCTCGATTCATATTTTCGTCTCTCAAAATTCTTCTAGAGCGTCAAACGCCTGTGCTTACCTGGCATATCACACATGAGAGATACTGATAGAAAAACACCAATCCCTCTAAACATAGGTATAACAATATTTTAATTAATCTTAAAATTTTTCTTCTCGGTGTTTCTGTTTTCATTACGTGACTTTTCTCTCCTCTCTATCGAGTTCAAAATCGCAAAAACATTCAGATGAAAAGAATTAAAGTCGTTGCTTTAGCCAACTCTTTTTATTAATAAATGTTTTATTTATGTATGTTCTTCTAATTCTCTTTTCATTCATCCCTTGAACTTTAGATCAGTACCTCAACTAAGACCTTTCATGCAGACTCACATGAAAACTATTATAAATTCTTCCTACCATTAACCATTATTTCGTTGTAAAATTTATAGGCCTTTATTAATACGAAATTTAATTTTGTTATCTTGTTGCGGAGCCGATAAATATGTCGACCCCGCAAATGAATTATGTGAATGAGGAACAGCCAAAGCAATAGGAAGGAACAAAGGCGAGGTAACGATAATAACAAATGACAATTTATTTTGTCATATTTACAAGCGTGAATGTAAATGTCCGTGATGGTTGATGCTGGTCGTTGAGTACAGCTAGATGTTGGATGCTGGTAAGCTGAGGTCGGTCGAGGCGTTGAGTTCAGCTAGACGTTGGATGCTGGTAAGCTGAGGTCGGTCGAGTCGTTGAGTTCAGCTAGACGTTGGATGCTGGTAAGCTGAGGTCGGTCGAGTCGTAGAGTTCAGCTAGACGTTGGATGCTGGTAAGCTGAGGTCGGTCGAGTCGTAGAGTTCAGCTAGACGTTGGATGCTGGTAAGCTGAGGTCGGTCGAGTCGTTGAGTTCAGCTAGACGGTCGTCGCGGGCATCTGAGGTCGGTCGAGGTTGGTAGATCGATATCCCTGGTTGTGACGGTATGTTGTGGTTAACCGGGGGTGTGTTGATCTGGTTTCTGGCTCGTACAGCGGGTCGTACGTGAGTCAGGTGTTGCAGTGGTAGGACAGTCCGTAACAGCGAGTCGTTACGTGGACTGCGTGGTACCTTGCAGGAGCGTCGAGTTCGGTAGATCGACTTCCTCGGTTATGACGATATGTTGGATTAACCGGGGGGGTGTCGGCCTGGTTTCTGGCTCGTACAGCGGGTCGTACGTGAGCCAGTTGTTGCAGTGGTAGGACAGTCCGTAACAGCGAGTCGTTACGTGGACTGCGTGGTACCTTGCAAGAGCGTCGAGTTCGGTAGATCGACTTCCTCGGTTATGACGATATGTTGGATTAACCGGGGGTGTGTCGGCCTGGTTTCTGGCTCGTACAGCGGGTCGTACGTGAGCCAGTTGTTGCAGTGGTAGGACAGTCCGTAACAGCGAGTCGTTACGTGGACTGCGTGATACCTTGCAAGAGCGTCGAAGTCGAGGAAAAGCTAGGGCCTTGCTGGGCCCCCTAGCCGTGCGGACGTATCTGACGGGAACGAAAGCTTTGCCGTGTCAAAGCCGTGCGGACAATGGCTATGGCTAGGTTCGCGCCAAAGCCGTGCGGACGAGCGGACGAGAGCGAAGGCTTTGTCGGGTCAAAGCCGTGCGGGCGAGCGGACAAGAGCGAAGGCTTTGCCGTGTCAAAGCCGTGCGGGCGAGCGGACAAGAGCGAAGGCTTTGCCGTGTCCAAAGCCGTGCGGACGAGCGGACGAGAACGAAGGATTAGTCGGGTCAAAGCCGTGCGAACGAGCGGACAGGCCATGAGGCCGAGGCTAAGATGGGCGTTATCTTAGCGCTGCGCAGATAGTGAAGCCGTAGCTAAAGGCTGGACCGTGCCAATCTAACACTTAAAATAGATCATGTAATACATCACATAGATTCATGCACTCAGATACACACGCAATCACATAGGTAAATATGAGAAAAATATCATTAAGACAAGTAAATATATGGAATCCCATCAAATCTTCATATGTTTTTTTAATCTTTTCATTCAAATTCTTCAACAACGAGACTATGACAAGCTAGATCTAGTGGCTCTGCAAGTGACACTCCCCAGAGGTGGGTGCTGACACTACCCGGCTTCTTGATATCACTGAGGCTAACCTATACGTTCGGTCTCTGAAGGAGGAGAAAAACTTGAAGATATTTTGGCGGATGCATTAAAACAATTTTTAAAGTATGGAGAGAAGTTAGATATATTCTATGAATGGCCTGAAGATTGGTTTGGGTTTTGTTGGTAATTTCCGTACACTGGGAACAGGGTTCCTACTCCAGCAGAAAGCATCTCTTGATGACTCGCGTGAATGGTAATGCCATTGACCGTCTGCTTTGAATAAAAGTCATGGTTATTTTATTTATCGATTGATATTTTCATATTTAAAGATGAATTGTAGTAGTTTCCCTTCTGAACTATTTGATCCATCCTTTTGACCTAAGCAGCTTCACTGTCCTGCATAAGGTGTGGTTTCATGTCTATCTGATTTTGTGTTCACCTGTCTTATTTCTTAGTCACCATGCTGTATCCAATAATTCCCTTATTTTCTCGTGTAATTGACATTATTCTGATTTCTTGTTTTACGATATCACGATTATTTTAAACTTAAAACTCAATAAAATGAATGGGAACATAGCATGTTTAAGCCAATTAATTTTCATTCTATAGATACAATAAGCATTTTCTGTTGAAAATTTGATTCATAAAGGCTATCTTTCTCTTCAGTTCTTGTATTTTAAGGTTGTCAAGCAAACAGGTTCATTTGCAAAAAAAAAAAAAATACATTTATATTCAAAACAGCCGATGGGGTGACACGCACAGGTCGAGATTGAAAATTGCGTTTGGAATAATTAGCATAATTATTATATAATTTCAAAGGTCTCTAACTCACGTGTATCATCGAATCAAGAAAATGTTGACCCACGTGTGTCATAGTTTCCAGAAATATTTTTTTCCTTGTTTTTACTGCCAAGAGCTGGTAGGGACTGAATGCTAACTTCTTCCCAATCATCAATAGCAGTTAAGCAGTGAAAGTGTACAGTCTCTACATTCATCCAAGCAAGATAGATGAACGGTTCCCATTCTCTACATTTATCCAAGCTTGATAAGTGAAGAACCCACAGTCTATACGTTAATCCAAGCGTGACGGATGAACAGCCCACAGTATGTACATTCATCCAAGCATCGTAAATGATCGACCCATAATCTCTACGTTCTTCCAGGGATTATGAACGGCTAACACACCCTACGTTTACCCAGGCATGACATATATTATTTTATCGATCTCTGCATTCATCTAGGAGTGACAAATGAATTGACCACAGTGTCTACGTTCGTCCAGGCATGACTAATGAACGCCCCATTTTCTGTACATTGATTCAAGCTTGAAAAATCTACGGCCCAAAATCACTTCATTAATCCAGGCATGACAAATGAATCACCCACATTCTCTACATTGATCGGGGAGTGACAAATGAATGCATCACAGAGTCTACTTCCTTTATATAATCATCTCAATATCATATTTACCCAACCCCTCCGCTCGGGCAGGATATGACACAAGGTCAATCTTTTTAAGCGGAGTTTAACAGGTTTGAATTCAGAGTTTTCCTTCTCCTAGACTAGTTGCCTCACCAAGGCTGAAGAACCTAGTCTGCCCGACTATTTACCCATAGCTGGAGGGAGAATAATTGGATTCATACCTTTCCCAAGGGTATTAGTGCTATGTGAAATGCAATCATTCTCGTCCAGGATTTGAACTCGTGTCGCCGTGTCCATTTCCTACGACGATAACCATTACACCACGGGCATAATCATCTCAATATGAATATGAAATTTGTGTGATGATACCATTATGAAATTTCAGGATGCTCTATCCATTTGCATTTCGTCCGATTAAGAGAGCAACAACTTCAAAATTCCCAGCATTTTTGTCCCTTCTTTTTTTTAGTTCTTTTCGCGGGAAACTAAAGTGGGAAAACACTGAACAATTCCCTAATTGTAATTGAACTTTACGTTTTTGAAAGAAAGAAAATTGACGTTATATCGAAAACCTGCAGAAAATGATGTCAGTCATTTTTTTTTTTTTTTAATAAAGTAATTTGACAGATCAAAGGAAATTTTTCGTTGTTTCTAAATTTTGGTTTTCATTGATTAGTCGGATTAAAAACACAGAAAAACTATTTTGAACACCTTCTAGATATGGATGCGCGCTACGCCTAATGATTATCGTCTTGGGAAATGGGGTCGACATGCCGAGTTCAAAACTTGGTGGAGGCTATTTGTGTTTCACTTCGCGCTAATGTTCTTAGTAAAGGCATGAATTCATCTCTACTGCCACTAGCTACAGAGAAATACTGGGTAGACTAGGTTATTTAACTTTAGTGCAGCAACTGTCGAAGAGAAGGAAAACTTTTCATTTAAGCAGTAAGACACTGATTAAAAATCAAACTTGTATCTCCTCTTTTCGATGGTAGAGGTGTTGGATAAATACACACATACACAATATATATATATATATATATATATATATATATATATATGTGTGTGTGTGTGTGTGTGTGTGTGTGTGTAAGCAGATAGCAGCACCTATTTATAGATACACGGCAAAAAGTGTTTAAATATCTTTCCTGCTGAACAAAGATTACACAATCATAATAGATATAATTAAATATTATTACCAAACTCTGTAGGATATAAACTCTCTTCACAAAATCAAATAACTTTTATCAAAAGTAGCGACCATTTTTTCCTTTCAACATTTTTTCTCTATACACGGGCTCACATCTCGGCCAAACGGACCCCAGTCGCAATTACACAAGTTCATCCCTTCACAAGTAATTAATTTACTTGCATTATACACCTCTTCAGACAACAAGCGAGAATTAACAACTTCGGAGAACCTTATCCCAAAGATATATTTAACTACTCTTTAACATACGTACAAGAACAATGGGTCAAGAGATTGTTTTCCCTCGCACATACAACTCTTCCCAGAGGAACCTGTTTTCTCTGGATTCCTCATTACAATATATATTATCTTGTCATAATTGTCTTCTTTCTATCTTTGTTTTCATTCAAGTGAGATTTTTTTATTTAATGAACTTTTTTTTCTTTTAAGCTTAATTTGACTGATTGATTCATTCCAATTGTTTGTAGTGAAGAAAGTTCTATTTAAAACCAAGCAAACACGGACATAAAAATCAATGAAAGGTATAATTACCACTCTTTTGATAATTATAAAGAAAGTAATGATTTTAGGTGAGATGATGTCACAATGAAAATAAAAGGTTTTTTTTTATCAGATCAGTTAAGTTAAGCGGTGATGAGTCTGCTCACTACTCAAATGGGTGACAAGTTATTAACAACGGTGATTTTAAGGAATCTAAAAACTGAGTGCCAGATTGATGCAAAATTTTCCTAAATAATAAGAAAGCCAGTAATCTAACTGAATCATTGTCACTTCAAGAGATAAATATTTATTTGTGGAAAACCATTTTCTCGGTTTACTAACCTCGTCGTAATATAATGGATTACAAGCTAGATTTTCGGATTAAGCACCTCTAAATAGTGGTTTCGACCCTCACAGGGTACCATATATACTCTCATTAAACAGTTACAAACATATATAATTAGAAACATAAAATCAAATAATTCTCTAAAAACCCTTGGCATAAAATATCCCCAGATGAGATGTAATGCCGTTAAAATCAACAAGTGAGTGTTCTTGAATCATTTTTTCTTTTTTCTTGCTTTCTAAGCAGGGTTTTATTTCTACCACCCACCGTCTAAATATTGTGATCCATTTGATGCTAACTTTGGTATTGGTTTCTGGGTGATATCTATATTTCTACCCGCCATTCCTACACCTGAAAACAACAAAATCCGTGCACAAATTCAGCGAAAAAAGCAAATATTTCCTGACCTTGATTCCTTCTCCTTGACATTTTCCTTGAGAGTAGTAAAGAATCTGGGACAAAAATGTTCACTCTAAATCCATGCCAAACTTTTCTGGGATTTCTGTAAAGAAAAGATGATATCACAATGGTTTTTACTTACTAATAGGCTTTTTTAGTAGGCTAAGAGAAACACTCTCTAAGAAAAAGTGCCAGCGTTCATTGAAAAAAAAAACGTAAGTAAAAACCATTTAAACTACAAACACGAGTAAGTTCAAGTCTCATTGAATACTCCATTAACTAGACCTTTTACCAGACATGTTCTCTGACGAAAGCATCAAACTGGAATCATATATATATATATATATATATATATACGGTAAGTTCCCAGACTTTTTTCGTATAGGCATTTACAATAGTCGTAGACTCATGAAAATTCAGTATCTTATTGCTATACATCTCATAAAATGACTGAGCAATTTTTATGATTTCAGGTTCAAATGAACAGCTACAGCAGCAATTGGAATACATCCTACTAAAGCCTGATTGTCACACCTGGTGAATTTCAAAAATGCAATCTGACAATTTAGAAGAACGATATGCAATAAAATTCTGTTTTAAACTTGGAAAAAATGCCACAGAAACGTATGGAATGCTTCAGACTGTTTTTCGACCATCTTGCATAAATCAAGCATCAGTTTTTGAGTGGCATAAGAGATTCAAGGAAGGCAGGGAGTATGTGAGGAATGATGAGAGGTGTGGCAGGAGTAAGGAAGTCAATACATCAGAGTTGATTGGCCAAAGGGTTAGGGTTAGGGTTACTATGTTGAGGTTTTAAGGGAGTTCAGGAAGAGATTCCTTGGGAAGAGGCCAGCACTCTTCAAATCGGGTCAGCGGCATTTCGACCAGGACAATACACCAATCCACAACTCTATCCTTGTCACAGACTTTTTGACCAAGATGGGCATCAAGACAGTTCCTCAGCCTCCCTATAGTCCAGGCCTTGCTCCCTGTGACTTTTGGTTATTCCCTAAGCTCAGAGGCTGTCGTTATGAGACAATTGAGGAGATGAAAGAGGCTGTGAGGAAGGTCATTGACACGCTCACACAAGAGGACTTCCATGGGGCTTTCGAAAAGTTGTTGCAACGGTTCATCAAGTGCGTTGCAGCTAGAGGAGACTACTTCGAAGGGGACTAGAGTTTCATGTGTGTACTATCAATAAAAGTGCCCATACGAAAAAAGTCTGGAAACTTATTGTATGCACCTCATATATACACCGACAAAAACTATTAGGGGAAAAAGTTACCAGTAAATTTCAACCCACAATTTCAAAAACTATCGAAAGTACTTTAAACATATAATGGTGCTTAAGTTATTACGATTTGATACTAGAAACCATAAAACTGTAAAAAAAAAAATGCTTGCATCAAATTTTGGCATTGTATAACCCAGGATGGTTTCAGATGGCATTAAACTAACCAAACCAAAACACATTTCAATTGGTGGCCTTTAACATAACCCTAATCACTTCCACTAATTCCTGTTCGTTTTCTCTCCCGTAGTTTAAACATTGAAGCTTATTTCTGTAACGATCTCTAACACACTTGATTCATTAAAAAAAATTTCTGATCATGAGCATAGGTAAAAAGATCTGAATATGAACATAGGTAAAAATTCATACATAATAGTCGTAATCCTAGTCAAGTAAGAACATTAAGTTTATAAGTCCCAAAAGTTCACTCTAAACTGTCCTGCAGGACACATAGCGTTGGTTCCCTAAGCTTCTAAGGAGACAATCATCTAGTGGTTGCAGGTTCAATCCTGACTACAGGTAAATAACAATACAGGAATACTTAACACTTGTACCCGGTTATGGTCAATGGTCAGTTAAGCACGACTTGTAATGCGCCAATAGAATCTAATGCGGGCGCTTGCCAAGCACAGTGCATATTTCAAGAGATACGGACAGAAAGACACCAATTATGTTGAACATTGGTGAGACAAAATTTCAATTACTTATAAATTTTCAAGTTTTTTTTCGATTGGATCGCCGTTAATTTTGGCATATGAATAAATAAAACTGATCAGATCTGCAGGAGAGCTTACTATTTCTGTTTGTTTTCTTGAAAGAAAACGCCCAAATTTCTGGGGGGGGGGGTCTAGAAAAAAATGTCCAAATTTCAGAATGAAAACTTTTCAAGAATAACATAGAATAGAGTTGTGTGTTTAATATTAATGTTAATATTAATATTGGCGTCATGTACTACCCAAATGCAAGAGGCCACCTCAGGTAGTGTAATGGTTAGCAAGCTTGACTAGCAAACCAGCAAGAGTGAGTTCGAGTCTCATTGGGTGCCCCATTCATTCGGCCTTGTGCTACATCTAAGCAAAAAGCTTAGTTAATTACTACTACCTAAAGGCAAGATAATGAATTCGTCTGTTACCTCTGCATAGCCATCCCTCAGACGAGAGAAAGGAGACCAGACTTGCAAATTGGGTCAAACTCCAGCCATGATTTTAGTTGTATGGATTGGTTCGTGCGGCTTGGTTGCTTGTCTTTGTCACGTTGACCAAGGCTGCTTGACATGGATGCTAGGAAGAAGATATTCATATCATGCGTGCTAAGACCGGCTTTTCTCGAGCCTCGGAATACTGACAGGGCCCGAGGGATTTTTGGAAAGCCGGGCATGTCTGTGCTACGGCCCTGCACCCGGATCGCACTTAAAAAAGCCTTGTCCCACACTCTGGCGTTAGGTTGGGCGCTCGACAACCCCCCCCCCAACGAGTGTCCTGGAAATGACACTAAACAATCTGATGGTGAGGTTCCAGCAATGCTGGAGCTTTGGGGAATGCGGAGTACCCCTTCAGTGCCATCGCTCCCAGGTCCACTCTGGCCCGGAGTGGTAGAACCTGATAGGGCCCTATCTATGGATTAAATAGAACTAGCAGCATACTAATGCTAAACTGAATTGTTTGATTAAACTGAATAGCTTGAAATAGAAATGTTTTTGACAATTAAATCGTACTTACATTTAAACTGCATGCTTATGCTTAACTGAATTATTTCAAATAGAAATATTTTTCGACATTAAAACTGTATTTACACTTAACAGAATTGTTACATATAACTGCTTGAATAGTTTGAAATAGAAATGTTTTTGACCATTAAACTGTGTACTTATGCTAAACTGAATTGTTTTAAAAAGAACAGATTATTTACATAAAAATGGATTTGGCGTTAAATAACCTACAAAGGTTGATATGCCATAAAACCCAATAAACCAACCAACCAACATTATTTCTCTGTTAACTCGAATATACTAGTTACAATACTTTGCGACGAGTGATTTGAAAAAAAATGTGTTTTTAAGGAAAAAATGAGTAAATAAAAAAGACAGGATGGAATATTTTAAATCAGCCATGTTGGAAATTATGAAACTGCAAGAGGGGTTTCAACAACACCAACAACAACAACGATATGAAGAAATACTGTTGCGCCCACAGGAATAACAATTCAAAATATTGGAGCTATGCAGTAAAAATAAGACTGACTAAAATGCGTTTACATGTTCCTAGGACACCGTTGTAAATGCTATATCTGAGTTCGTGTATGACCCAAAAGAAAATATTTTCTTCGTACTTTCGTAGATACGCCGATTAACAAGGAAATGGATGTCACGGTTTGAGCGACAAAAATAGTTGCCATTAAAGAACTGGATGTAGCAGAATATACGAAATTATATATTGGCTTGGATACCTGGTAATTTATCTTTTGATGATATTGTTTCATTGTAGTCTGAGATATTTAATTTAAAAACATCTTTGTTTTCGTGCAAATGTATGAATCTCGTAAAGAAGGTGTGGTTTGTTATATTTTGTCGGGTAAAGGAAGCCAGTTTACAGCTTAAGAGTTCCACAATTTTTGCAAACATTTTGCGGTAGAATGTGTAAAAATTGCTACTACCATCCAAGAAGTAACGTCATGGCAGAAATATTTGCGGATACGTTTAAGAGAGCTATAAAAAAAAAAAGGTTATTGGCAGGGCAACGGAAGTGGTGATACTGCAATTGTCGAGTAACCCAAAAACATTATGCAGTTTCTGGGAGGACTCCCACGGAACTTATGTTCGCAAGGAAGATAAGGCCTGACTTTGAAAATTTGCTGCCAAAGAAAAAGAAAATGAAAAAAAGAAAATGAAAAAAAAGAAAATGAAACCTGGTCGGTTCATAATTTTTTCATATTTGGAAAAAAGGTGTATTTTCTCATGTATAGATATGGGAAAGAAAATTGAGAACGCGGTATTATTGAAAAACGGATAGGAAGGTTAATATACCAGATTAAGGGTGAAAACTGTGTGCATAAAGGGCATCTAAACCAAATCAAAAAAAGATACATCGAAGAAAAAAAATACTAAAAAAGAAGCCATGAAGGTTTTCTTCGATGTTTTGAATGAACCAGTTCTCAAAACAGCTCCGGAAATGAGGCGATCAAACAAAAGAAAACGACAATCTTCAGAAAGATTAGAGGTGAACCTTAACAAGAAACATTATGACAACCAAGGAATTAAATCACAAAAGATGAGATGTCATATACTAACTAAAGGCAAGATAAATTAATTGTATATTTTCTATGAAGAGCTGACCTTCAGTCGAGAGAAGGAAACGAGACTTGTGAATGCCACCTGTCAAGTACTGATTGTTCGTTCATTGTATCTAGTGAAGTGAAACTTATTCTCTTATCAAACTACTTGATGTGCTATTCTTCTTTCTCTGTTAACTCAAATATAGGTTGGTTGGTTGGTTGGTTGGTTTTATGGCATATAAACCCTTTTAGGTTGTTAAATGCCAAATCCATTTTTAAACAAATAATCAGTTTTATTTCAAACTATTCAGTTTAGAATGAGCACATAGTTTAATTGTCAAATATATTTCTATTTCAAGCTGTTCAGTTTAGTCAAACAGTTCTAATTCACACAATTCAGTTTAGTAGAAATATAGATTTTCTTTACACACAGTTAAATGGCAAAATAGTTTTATATTAAACAATTCAGTTTAGCTTAAGTACAGTTTCAATGTCAAAAACAGTTCCATATCAGACAATTCACTTTAACATAAGTACGCAGTTTAAATGTAAGTACACAGTTTAATTGTCAAAACCATTTCTATTTACACAATTCAGTTTTGTCAAACAGTTCTATTTCAAACAATTCAGTTTAGCATAAGTATGCAGATTAGTTCTATTCAACCCATAGGGCCCTATCAGGTGCTACCATTCCGGGCCAGAGTGGGCCTGGGACCAATGGCAATAAAGGGGTGCTCCATATTCCTCAAAGTCCCAGCATCACTGGAACCCCACCATCAGATTGTTTAGTGTCATAACAGGACGTTCATGGGGGGGGTCTTATCCCTCTGTAGAGGTGAAGTCGGTGTATTCTACAGCCCAGCCGACTGATTAATGAAGAAAGCCATGAGTGCCTGTCGGGTGATGTCACAATGAAAATACAAATTTTCATCTGAGTAGTTAAGCTATAATGAGCCTGTTCTCTATTAAAGTGGGTGACTAATTATTAATAGTGGCTATTGTAAGCAATCTAAAATCTGTGTGCTAGATCTAAGCAAAGTTTTCGTAAATAACAAAAAAGCCAGCCATCTTACTCAATCATTGCCATTTCAAGAGAAATATATTTATTTCTAGAAAACCATTTTCTCGTTTTAGTAACCTCTTCTTAATATAATTGTATACGAGTTAGTCTTAAAGATTTAGTACTATTGAATAGTGACTTCGATCCTCACTAGGTACCACATAAACATTTATGAAATAACTACATATAAGATATAAATATATAATTAATATAATTCTCTAAAAACTCTTGGCATAACATATCCCTTGACGAATTATGCCGTTAAAATCAATGACTGAATATTCATGAACCTTCCCTTTCTTTCTTTCTATCTTTCTTTCTTTCTCATGGCATCTAAGCATGGTTGATCTCTTCCATCTGCTCTCTAAATAGAGTGACCTTTGACGTATTTAATCCTCACGTCGTCATTGATTTCAGAGTGATGGCTTGATTTCTATCTGTCATTTCACCAGAAAACCACAAAATGTGTGCACAAATTCCAGAGAAATAAATATTTCCTAACCTTGATTCCTTCTTCTTGACATTTCTCTTGAAAGTAGAAAAGGCTTTGGGGACAGAAATGATAACAACAACTCCAAACCTAAATTTTCATGGATGTCTGCAAAGAGATGATTATATTATTTTATCGATCCAGTACTTGTAAAATTCAAATTTCAGTGATGATTTTTGCCTTGGGTATACACATATATATATATATATCCCACTCACTAAAAGCCATGTATGACACATTTAATTGGTCGATGTGCCTTTCAAACTAACCAATCACTGCCCCACAGGCGTTGGCGCCAGCTTAAAAAAAGACATGACTAGACCACTTTTTCTTACAAACTCCAAAACAAACGGACGTTAAAATTATGTCTGCAGTGAACAGGAAAGCTGTGTGAAGTGCGTCAAACTTTGGAAAATACGACAACAACACAAGGACTTACGTTAAGTGGACCATTATATGTTTATTCTGGTATAATGTTATATAACAGCAAACAGAATAATTTGTCTGCAACTATAATATACTCCTGTTAAAATTCTAAGTTGTGTTCGACTTTTCCTGACACTAACTTTCTTCAATTATCAAATAAACCAACATATTTTGCGGCATAAATCACTACATTTGGCAAACAAATTTTGTGAAAATCTCCTATTTACAAAAGTATAAAATTTAAGTTAAACCCGGAGATTAAGAGGGAACAAGAACAAGAAATACGTGTCTACTCGTGTGGGGTTTTAAGGCATTTAGGAGGTCAGTAGCTAAGGGCAAGGCTGTGTTGCCGTAAGATATCTGACTCCATATTTTGGTTATATTATTTTACCCCACGTTGACTGGCTGGCGCAATGCCTTGCCCACAGAAAGTCCAAAAGAAATATACAAAAAGAAAAGATAGAAACAAATAAGAGACAAAAACATTTCTTCCATACTTTCCTTTATTTACTTGGTGAATGGACAAACCAACACTACGTCCCAAGACGTAGCGTGGTGCCCAAAACACCAGACAGCAAAATCGGTGTTGTCGGTTCGACGTCACTACCCGAAAAAGAGGTCGGTTCACAGAAAACCTGAGTATTTATCTCTCTTCACCGGCTCCAAATTCGCCACTCCAAAATCCTTCTAATTTTGGCGCGACCGCTTCCCATTGGCTACTTTACTTTTTATTATTTTTCTTTTTTTCTGATTTTTAACCGGATGGATGCGTGGAGCCTTATGCGTGGCGACGCGTTTTATACATTTTGTATGTGGCAGCCGACGAGTCAATATCCGGTTGGGAGTTTTACTGTTAATTCCTAAATCCCCACACTCGCTATGAAATATCTTTTTTTTTAAAAGCGGGAATTTTTATACAAGAACAACATAAAGAAAAAAATCGTCGTAACCGATCGACAAAATTCATTCAGACCAACGAAATACAAAACAAAAAAGTAGGAATCTTGATACAAGAACAAAATGAAGAAAAAAAAAATCGTCGTAATCGATTGACAAAATTCATTCAGACCTACGAAATACAAAACAAAAAGTGGGGAAAAAGGGTTTGTATAAACGAGTTGATATGGAATTGAAAGGTAGAAAAAAATGTCTTAAGATTAATAGTGGTAGGGTTGTCAGACTTGCACACATGTGGTCGACCAGATACTACGAGTGCGGAGATGAGAGAGGCGTTTGGTGATTTACGACTTAGTCGCTTCCTTCAAAGCGGAGAAGAGGAAAGTCAATGTGGGTAATGCGTGGTTTCAAGTTTCACTTCTCTCTCTTTCTTTCTCAGCGCTGGAGTTTCGAGTCTGTTGGTGTCATCAACCTTCTTTTGATCTGGCCCTGCTGTCGAGAAATTTGTCTTTTATATCGTTTTTCTCTTCTGATCGAATCAGGTTGGGTTTTCTTTGTTTTTTACCGTGAAGGTCACGGATTGGCCGAAAAATTACTTTTAACTATTTTTATTTTTTGACAAATTTCATCGACATTACGCTATGCGCTGATCCTATGCGCAGAAACCTCTTTTTTTCCTTTTTGAAGAAAGTCTCACTACCAATAACATCCGGTGAATGCTCTCGTGGGCGCTAGTTGCAATCATTATTTTGTTTGTACGATAAGTTAGAAAGAGATCTCTTTCGGTCATATAACAAAGCTGACCCCTAACTATAGCAATGTGAAACCATGGTGGAGATGCAGCCTACTATTCCACCTAAAAACTTTTAACGAACGTACTTATCATCTTACCCATAGTCCTGTGTGACAATTCAGAAACAATTTTAAAGGCTGCATTCCTATCATCCTCCTGTCTGACAACTGCATGATCATGTAAAAAAAAGGTGAAGTAAAGATAACGCCATACCAAATTGCTAGGGCGAGTCAGAGGTTTTGGAATATTTTGGTATTTGCTAGTTTGCGGCATTTATATTACATGCCTGACGCAGTTCAAGATGTGGTAGGTAGCCACTGTGGTTGGTAGTATTGTGGTGGTTGGTGTGCTGACACATTGGGTATTGGTCCACTCTGTGTGCAACATAATCTTATTTGGGAAATTATGCTTTACAAGTTCAAGCTGAGCCAAAAGGCTACAAAAGTAAAATGTTGTGCAAAAAAAGTTTCACTTGGTTCGTTTTAAAAGGCATATCAACCTTCATGGGTCATTTGTTATTTATCTGTTCCCTCCACCAGGCAGGATTTGACACAAGGTCTTTTTTACTGTGGGGATTTATTGAAGGGGGGTTCGTGCACGAGCCGAGACTCGTGAGCTGCAAGACTACGCGGGTTATCGGGATAAAATTGACAATATTATCATGTGTATCAGTTTATTTCAAACAAATCACGTGTTTTATGACTGTGCACAATGAAAGAAGTTTAATTTTTTAAGATTATAAGATATTTGAAAGAAGAAGATTCTTCTTTATTGTTGAATTTCAAAATGTAAATGTCTTTCTAAGTTTTTATCAATAATAATGTTTCTTTTCGTTTCAGATAAAATTTCTTTTTCAAGAAATTGGGTGAATACAAAATTTATAAGTAAACATGGGAAAACACTGTGAGAAGGAACGTTGCTTTGCCCAAGTATGTGGATCGGCATTTTCACGCTGTTCAGATTTGACAAAAAAACATAAAAACACACATTGAAGAAAAGCCATTTTCATACCTAGTGTGTGGATTATCATTTTCACGGAATTCCCATTTAAAAGAACATTTGCAAATGCACATGGGAGAGAAACCATATTCATATAAAGTGTGTGGATTATCATTTTGACAGAGTTCCAATTTAAAGAGGTATGTGATAATACGCACGGGAGAGAAACCATTTTCTTTTCAAGTGTGTGGATTATCATTTTCACTAAATTTTATTTAAAAACACACAGGCGAATACCCACGAGAGAGAAACCATATTCTTGTGAAGTGTGTGGATTATCATTTTCCCAGTTCCAGTTTAAAGAGCTATATGATAATACACACTGAGGAGAAACCATATTCTTGTGAAGTGTTTGGATTATCATTTTCACTAATTTTTTTTATTTAAAAACACACATGCGAATACACACGGGAGAGAAACCATTTTCTTGTCAAGTGTGTGGATTATTATTTTCAGATAATTCCAATTTAAAGAGCCACATGCGAAAACACACGGGAGAGAAACCATATTCTTGTGACTTTTGTGAATTATCATATTCACGGAATTCTATGTAAAAGAGACATTTCCGAACACCCGCGAGAGAGAAACTATATTAATTTATGTGGATCATCATTTTCGTGGGATTCCAATTTCAAACGTCACCTTAGAATACACACGCCCGAGAATTTGATATGAGTGTTAATCTTTATAATTATTCGGTTAAACTTTTATAATGCACTTGAAAACACGTACCTTATAGAAAAGATAAATCATGCCGATCACCATTTTCTTCTGGAGATAAGGTGTTCACCATGACCTGGTTGGGTATCTACCACTCTGTTACACTCTTCCGATCACCTTTACTATATTCAGCGGATTGTGCAGTTATATCTTCTTAAATGGTCAAAAGAAATCTACTATATCTCGACTATTGACAGAAATTTTCCTTATTTTATCTGTTATGATTCGTGATTTTCATATCCTTATAAATTTTCGACTTGCAAACCAAACATATTTTCTGTGTATATATCTATATTCATATATAGAATACAAATAGAGGAACATGCCTGAAAAGCTATTTGAAAATGTTTACTTCTAAACGAAACATTCCAGGAATTTATATTTATTTATTAAAAAACACCTTCTAACATTGTTTCGTCATAGTCAAAAAGTCATTTTTTGGGAAACAATATATACGAAGAACGCTCCAAAAGTAATGCTTCCTATTCATTTCCATACTCATGGCAACAAATATAGGAAACACAAAAACATCGTTGTATAGAGCTAGTTTTCACCTTCAAAAATAACTTTCTACTTTCTTTCATTGGTTTTTGCCGGCAAAAGATTTTTTTACCATCGAAGGCGATTAACATTTTTAAAAACAATGATTATCAAGGCAGTCTTCATTTTGTGTATTCAAAGCGTCGGACCTGGATTTTCATTTGTATTTCTCTGGCCACTGATGAACGTGTTAACAACCACAAAATGATACGTTGTTCAGTCTCCGTAAACTTTCTCTAGCTTTGATTATCAATGGGAACAACTTTTGTCTTAATGGAAGAAGAATGCAATGATACTTCTACTTTTTTGCAAGAAATCTACGAGTGGTGGTAACTATGAGGGAAAAGTTGCATTTTCTCTATCACTTATCACTATAAGGTGTTCACCATGACCAGATTGGGTCTCTACCACCCTGTTACACTCCTCCGATCACCTTTACTATATTCAGCGGATTGTGCAGTTACATCTTCTTTAATCTACTATATCCTGACTGTTGACAGAAATTTTCCTGTTCATTTCCATACTCATGGCAACAAATATAGAAAACACAAAAATACCGTTGTATAGAGCTAGTTTTCACCCTTAAAAATAACTTTCTATTTTCTTTCATTGGCTTTTGCCGGCAAAATATTTTTAGTTGAGATGAATGAAATTTCGGTAAAGTGAATAAAAGTATTGGGGTCAACAGGAAGTAAATTTACTAGTTTGTATATATGAATCTCTTTATAACAAGAAAAATTGCAGGATCATGTAGAGTACTTGCAAGAAGAAATACTTTATGTTAATGAATAGAGAGATTGTATGGCTCTAATCAATTATTCGTCATCCCTGAGACACTTTCTTCCTTAAAGTTCTTTAAGGAAGAAAGTGTCTCAGGGATGACGAATAATTGATATTTGACGCTAGTGATATTTCACTAGTTTGGACATTCAGTAATGTTTCTCAGCAGGTCCCTAAACCAAGTTTTTAATCAAATCTAAAAATAGAAAATGTCCCCAGAAGTTCACAATGATAAGTAAGTTTTAATTAATTTAGGATTAACACGCTTCTCAGATCACAGATTCTTCTGGAAATTGCAATCACTGCCAGCACTAATTGGTGCCGAGTGGTATATACTCGATGGAAGCAATCTGGGATTCGTGTCTACAGTGGGTTATTATCAATATTTGATAGTCCCTAATCCTATACTGAATGGATCACTACCACCTATCCTCGATAACTATACCAATTAACGGCTTCTGAATCTGATTTTCCAGCCGTTCCGTAAGTTCCGTACCTCCACTCATCTTAGTATAAAGGAATTGGTGCCGAATACTTTTGTTCTGTATTTCCTATGTGAATCCATTACGTTATGTGATGTTATGGATATTTTCAATTGATATTACCGATGCTTGCATTAATGAAAAAATATATACTTTAAATTTTGTTTTGTTGACAAACTTATTCTTTCCAATAGTTCGTGGTGAAAAATTTTGATCTAAAACCAGGTAATGACAGATTTTAAAAGCAATGAAATGTATAATTACCTTGCCTTTTAAAATTAACAAAATAAACAATGTGTTGATTTACTTTGGTCACACTGGAAACGCTAGTTCTTATCAGTTTAGTTAAGCAGCGATACGACTGTTCAGTGATTAAGAGGGTGACTACTTTTTAACTACTGTAAGTAACCTAACGCCTGTGTGCCAGATGTAAGCAAAGCCTTTTGTAAATAACAAGAAAGCCAGTCATTTTGCTGAATCATCGCCAATATAAGAGAAATATATATTTTCAAATTTTAAGCACCTCGTCTGATTGTAATGAATAATAAACTCGTCTTACAGATTAATTACTATTGAATAGTGGGATCCATCCTCACTGATTATCCCAAAGGGTTTTATGAAAGAACTACATACAAATGATGAATATAAATCAACAATTAAAGCAATTCTCTAAAAGTATTCGTAAAAAAATACCCCGAGACAGGTTGTAATACAGTAAAAATCAATTAATCCTTATTCATGAATATTTTAATATTTTTCAGCAGTTTTTATAATTATCTCCCTTGATTTTCGCTCTGAAAAATCAACTCTTCTATCAATTACATACTACTGGGGATTATAAATTAAAAATTTCATTCTAACATGAAACATATCTTTTCTCCGTGCTTTTACGGAGCATTACTTGGAAGAATACAAATAAAGGTGAGTATAACATCCATTCGAAATTTTTTCTTTGTTTAGAAACTCAATATACATTCACCTAAATCTTTTAAAGAAGCAGAAGGAGAATGAAGCTGAGATATTTTATAGAAAATAATTTTATCTTCTATTGAATGTAAAAATTATCTGGAATTTAGAGAATATTTAAGCAATTTTTTGGAATCCCTGTAGATTTTTTAAATGATTTATTTTAATGCTTTTCTATTTTTAAGAAGTGTATACAAAACTTTTCATAAAACGGTGACATGTGAAAAAAAAACTGGGAAATTGTACGTACAGACGTTGAATTTATTGTCTAACTCTTTGTGCACTTTGTTAAAAGCAGCTTTTGGTAAAATGAGTCAATTCTTTGTAAATTTTAGACACAATTGAAGCGGAAGTATTTGGTCTAAAAAAGATATTTACGTTTGAAAACAAAAAACACGCACTTCGTCAAAAATTTTTCAATAAAAATTTTCAGGTTTTAAAATATCACTGATTTTAAACATCTACAAAACTTAAATACTAAATACGTTTTAGGGAATTTTCCGGCGCATGTGCACTGATAAAAGAATTTGTTATAGCAGATATTATTCAAGAAAACATTCGAAAAAGTATTTTCAAGTCAGACCCCCCCCTTATTTTATTTTATGCAATGCCTAAAAGGCGGTTCGGTTAATTCTAAAATAATTGTCTGATATCAGTAATTAACCACAAAATTGTCAGCACTCACTATTAAGATAAAGTTGAGTATTGGCGTATTTCTTTAAATTTAATTCTTGTCTCTTTAATGTAACAATTCAGCAAAGAGAATTACGCAAATGGCTGGAACTTGCTATAATATGAACGGCAAAATATATTATTTTATATTCATGTTAAACGACAGCTTTACTTTATTTTCATAAAAATGCATGAATTATTATAAATATTAGAAAATTTTAGATTAGTCCACTCTGAAAATTTTTATATTAGTCAGTTTGACCAGCAAAAACGTCTACATTGACAAACGCAATTCACTCATGTGCTATCTTTTTTATTATCTAAAATTCAATCTAAAATGTACTATTTAAATTCTCTTGAATTTCTCTTGGCCCCTCCTCTCTCTCTCTCTCTCTCTCTCTTTCTATCTCTCAACCACTATGAACTAATTAAGTTATGACAGATTTCAGATACACATTATTTGATATTTAAATGCAACTCTTTTGCAAATAATGGGGTTTTTTTGTTTGTTTGTTTTTTTTTTTTTTGTTTTTGTTTTTTAACGATTTGATTCCCTCCTTAATTTAAGTTGGTTATTTTATATGTTGCAAAATTTCTTTTGTTTTTTGTTTGTTTGTTTTTTTTTATTTTATCATAGATTAAACTTTGCACAGTTGGAAACTGATTATCTAAAAGTGTGTTTGAAAGTCGGAAAATGTAATTCAAGTATTTTGTGGGGTGCAATTTATTAGAATATTAAAAACTACTTTACTACATTTGTTCATTTAAGATCCATGGAAGAAATATTTTAAGTAAATTTGGATGACCTCTCTTGTTTACTTTAAGTTTACATTTTCATTTGTAAGCATCTTTTCCAGTGCAGCAATATTAGAAAATATTTCTAGGTATTCCGTTTAATTTCCCAATGCGTAATTTTCTTTTTCTTTAAATTTTTCTTCGGCCTTTCAAATCATTTTAATATGTTCGTTTGTTGTTTATTTTTGGGGGGGGGGTCATTTATATCAATTCTTCAATTTGTGGATGACGTCATGAATTTCCATATTTGCAATACGTTCCTTGATAATCGAAAAAAGTACTATCAGATTAAAATTGTAAATTCCTTTCAAATCTCCGATTTAACTACCTCAATGGATTTTATTCGAGAAATCTTAATTAATGCTTCTTTCTTGTCACAAGTTTTAAGAGTATATTAAATTGTCCTTAACAATTTGTGTGCGTGGAGAGGTAATCACAATTTTTTTTCTCTATTTTTAATCAAAACTCCATAGAAAAAAATGTCTTTCACATAAGTACCAAAAATATTATCGAATTAAAATTTTGATACATCTTGAAAACCGATGTGTCTTTTTTTTTTTTTTTTTTTTCTAAAAATTATTCCATTAAAATATAAAACTGTTTTATTGATGAGACTGCAAAAATATCCACTTAGGCCTGAATAAACAAAAACACAATGACAAATACTTGGACGGTAAAATTAAGATTTATAAGCTTCATATTTTCTTTTTTACACTAGTGTGGGCTCCTAGCAAAATTATTTTGGACATAATTACATATTTCCTGGCATCTTCAGCAGTATTTTGTCGTAGACAGTAAACTTTGATAAAGTTCAAAGACAAAAACTTTTATTGATTTTTGTTTTCCATGTATGTAAATTTGTCTATTCACATTTTCTTCTTTCATGGCTGGTCCAGTTACAAACGACTAAACAACTCTCTCGTCCGACGTTGTGCAGATTCCTTTAAAAGAACGGTGGCTGCCAATGTTTGTCGAAAGTGCTGAAGCCTTAGGTAGTATCACAAAAAAGAATCAAGGTCAAGATGACGAGAAAAAAACTTGCATGGTCGTCTTCATTGTTGTCACAGCTTTTCTCCGACCTACATTGGGTCGGTGGGTATTATTCTTGGTCTTTCAACCAGTCGAGCAGACCTCTAACTATAGTAATGTGAATCCTCAAAAGAGACTCAGCCTATAGTTCCACCATAAACGTATGTACTTTTTTAACCCATTGTCTTGTGTGGCAATTCAAAAAAGGTTTTAAGGACTGCAAGCCTAACATCGTTCTGTCTGACTACTGCACGATCATGTAAAGGACAAGCTGCGTAAAGCTAGTTGAAATTGAAAAATTTCCTTCTCCTAATCTAGTTACCTAAATAAAGATAATGAACCCAGTCTGTCTAACTATTTTCACATAGTTGAACTGGGGAACAAATGAATTTATGCCTTTCCCAAAGACATTAACACGAAGTGATTCACAAACAGCCTCGTTCAGGATTTGAAATATGGTCGCTGATTTCATTTCTTGAAAGCCTTAAAGTATCTATGTCAAATAGTCTAAGGTTATTTTATGACAGAAAGTTAAGGAATTGCATTCATTATACACACATGTAAACATTTTTGTATAGTTGTATCTTAAGGGTCTTCTTTGCCCACTGTCCTATTGAATAAGAATAATTTGTGGCCAGATATGAGATTAATGTAAGATCGAGCCCTTACAGGTACTACCAGTCCTGGTCAGAGAGGACCTAGAAGTGATGGCACTGAAAGATGCTGCCCAGAGCTCCAGAAATAGAACCTAACTCTCAAATGCAGTTTATCTTCACCACTTTTTAAAATTGGGAATACAGTCAGTGTATTCTTAGCCCTGTCAATATGTTGATGCTAGAATTTTGATTGTTATTGAAATTGATATCTTCCGATTAATATTGGCATTTAGTCAACATATTGGTGCTGAACTTGCGATTTTTGATTAGATAGCAATGTTCCTATTAATATTCGCATTTAGTTATGTCCTGTAAGGAAAAGATAACCACCAACATCAGGGAAAGGAGTAGCTCCCTCCCCAATAACTCGGTGTAGTAGCTATCGACAACTTGTTTGATCAGTTTATTTTGCCATTGGAGGGATCACTGCCATTTACATCACAGCTAGAATTGACATAGACACCTACATCTTTACCTGATTTCTTTACATTGTGACTATAACATAACATAGTTACGTCATTGGAGAGATCATTGCCATTTACATCACTGGTTACAATTGACCTAGACATCTACATCTTTAACTGATTACTTTAGATCATGACGATAATATTGCTCAGTTATGTCATTATCATTGGTGCACTATTTGAAACGACACATCGGATCTGCTGGCTATGGCTGTATGCCTTCATTATCGCAGAAATAATCATTTTCTCCGGTAAAATATCTTGCATTCATGAATAGACAGAAATTGTCTTTATTTACCAATATTTTGCTAAAGGTTTCTGGACTGAAATGATCCTAGCTATTAGAATAGAATAAGCATGTGAATATTTGTTTATTTAATGACAATATACAATAAAGGCAGTTTATTTTTTTTAAGATTATAAGACATTTGCCGCATGAAGATTCTTAATGTTTAAATCATTTTTCAGTTTTATCTATAATAAGGTATATTTTTCTTTTCAGATAAAGTTTGTATTTCAAGAATAAATTTATTGGAAACGAATTTGTAAGAAAAGATGTCAAAGCCCTGTGAAAAGAAACATGGCTCTGATCAGATGTGTAAATCGATATTTTCAACAGGATCGGATTTGAAGAGAACCATAAATCCATGCACTGATAAAAAACCATGTTTTTGTCAAGAGTGCGGATCATCATTTTCACAAACTTCCGATTTAAGAAGACACTTGCAAATTCACGAAAATGAAAAGACTTTTTCTTGTGAAATGTGTGGATTATCATTTCCACGAAAAATTTATTTAAAGAAACATCTAAGACTGCACTCGTCCAAGAAATCATATTCTTGTGACGTGTGTGGATCATCCTTTTCATTAAATTATAATTTAAAAAGACACATGCAAGTACACACTGGCGAGAAACCATATTCTTGTGAAATGTGTGGATCATCATTTTCCCAGAAATGTCATTTACAGAGACATATGCGAATACACACGGGAAAGAAACCGTATTTTTGTGAAGTGTGTGGATCATCATTTTCACAGAATTCTACCTTAAAAAGACACATGCGAATACACACAGGAGATAAACCATATTTTTGTGTGGTGTGTGGATTATCATTTTCTCTGAATTGTAATTTAAAAACACACATGCGAATACACACGGGCGACAAACCGTATTTTTGTGAAGTGTGTGGATTATCATTTACCCAGCAATCTGATTTAAAGAAACATATGCGAGTACACACAGGTGAGAAACCATATTCTTGTAAAGTGTGTGGATCGTCATTTTCTCTGAATTCTCATTTAAAGAATCATATGCGAATACACTCGGGAGAGAAACCATATTCCTGTGAAGTGTGTGGATCATCATTTTCCCAAAATTCTAATTTAAAAAGACACAAGCGAATACACACTGGATAGAAATCATATTCCAGTTAAGTGTGTGAATTATTATTTTAAGAGGGGTTTAATTTCAAGGAACATGTGCGAATACACACAGGAAAGAAACCATTTTATCAAGTATGTGTATCAGTATTTTCACAAAATTCGTGTTTGAAATTACACATGCAAATAGACATAGAAGAGAAGCCACAATCTTGTTAATCATTTTTTATTTTATTTTTCACGGTTTTCAAATGAAAATATAATCTGTGAGTACACACAGAAAAGAAATACGTAGATATGAGTATCCATCTTTCTTGTCAGCAAATTATACTTATGACTATATGAGGTATTCCCTGATGCTAAAAACTGATGGAGAGTATGGTTCTTTTTTATTTGGGGAAAATGTAATTTTCCTTTTATAACAACATGAAAAAAATTGACTTTTGAAAGAAATTAAAGTCCCTTTAAAGGGTCAGTACCAACCAAACTTTCAAATTGTCAGAACTAAAAGTAAACAACCTTGGAATTTTGTCGGTGCATCGATCCATTTTAAATCATGGCATCTCTTGCCCATCTTTTGGGTTTAAAAGGTCAAATCTTTGGATGGATTAATCAGATCTTTGAGGGTTTTTTTATCTCATGTAGATACACACGAATACACTCACACACACGCATACACACACACACACATATATATATATATATATATATATATATATATATATATATATATATATCCCAAAGTTTGAACAAACAATTTGCTTCTGATCACTTGGTCTTAAGCGTTAAAAACAAGAACATATTGGGACATAAAATGATGCATTTAATTTTATTTTGTGATTCTGGGTGCCAAATTTCCATGTATAAATCAATAATATAATATTGTCGACCTGTAAGATGTACTTAAAAAGCAGTACAGCATATCTACGGCTGATCTACCGGCATTATAGAGAAGCAAAGCATTCATTTAGTCAACAGCAGAACTGAGTTTATTGGCAGCAGGAATTCAGATAATATTTTAGAAATTATTTAGAATTAGAAAACGGCTCAAGCAATTTATATTCACAGACAATGGAAGTAACTTAATCCTCTTTAGGCGCCACATATTTACTGCCTTGAACAAGACTTTGATAAATTTAGTAAATCATCTCAGATTAATTATATGTTTTTAGACTGCGCAGATATTATGCAAAGAAAGTTGGACTGTAGGTAAGATCATTAAATAAAAAAAAGGCTTCAACGTTCCCTGAAATAGTTTGAAACGAAGTACGTTGATCAAAAAATGTTTAAATTGTTAAATGAAAAAGCACAGGTTGTCTATGCTTCTAAAATCTTGTTCATCAAAAAAAGATTTAAAACGCAAATTCACGTTACTGTTTCAAATGTTAAGAAATTAGGGAGTTGGATTTCTCCTCACAGTTCAAAATTCTTATTGGACTCATTAGTCTCTGATAATAAAAAGAAAAACAAATTTTGTTTGTTCAAATACTTATGAGTAGTACTATCTCTTGGTTAAGGCTGTAACGGATAGACCTTGACTCTACAGTGCATCTGTTCATTGGTTTGTGTGTCTCCACGCTGTGTTTATTGCACGAAGACCTAAAAGAAAAATCGAAGGGGCGCCATCAGACTTTGAGTGCTTCGCCTACTGCGATAGCCTTTTCTGGCCTCTCTACGACGGATTCCTTTATCTAATTGGCGGATTTCTCTTAACAACTCTTTTTCAATCTCTAACCAAACCTTTTGCAGATTCTTCTGAGTTACTCTTTTAGAATGTCTGACAACACTTGTATAAATGCAGGGGTGAATATTTCCAAAATAAATTTCATTTTTCTTTCATTGCTTTGACTTTGTTTGATTCGTCCAAATTACGATTAAGTATACTTTTGAATCTCGGCTCATTGGCATAGTGGGTAGAGTGTTCGCCAATGGTCCACGAGCTCGGGGTTCAATCCCAGGTCGCGTCATACAAAAGACTTTAAAAATGGTACTTGATACTTTCTTGTTTGATACTCAGCAATATAAGGTACATATCAAGGGTAAAGTGGAGCAATCCAGGGAAAAGAGTTGCGCCCTCCTCTACACCTCGGTGTAGTAACTATTGAAAAAGGAGCCTTCTGGTCGCCCTCGACTAAAGGGAGACAACTTTACTTACTTATACCTTTCGAATACAGTTTATAGGTTTGTGTATTTCTCCATACTGTCTCTAGGTTTGGGTGAATTGTCAGACCGGTTTAAGAAGAGGAAAACACTGATTTCTAATCACCATAACTCTGCTTTATAACTGGCCTTTTGTCATACACTGCACGTAGTGTAGGGGTTGCATAAATACTCATATATATATATATATATAATTTGCCCAGTTGGCTGGGGCTGTAGAATACACCGACTGCACCTCTGCAGAGGGTTAAGACCCCCCCCAATGAGTGTCCTAGATATGCCACTAAACAATCTGATGGTGAGTTTCCAGTGATGCTGGAGCTATGGGAAATTCGGAGCATCCCTTCATTGCCATTGCTCCAAGGTCCACTCTGGCCCAGAATGGTAGCACCTGATAGTACTCAATCTATGGGTTAAATTGAACTTACGCTAAACTGAATTGTTTGAAATAGAACTGTTTGACTGAACTGAATAGCTTTAAATAGAAATGTTTTTGACAATTAAACTGTACTTACATTTAAACTGTGTACTTATGCTAAACTGAATTGTTTGAAATTAAACTGTTTTTGACATTGAAACTCTACTTACACTAAACTAAATTGTTATATATAGAATTGTTTTGACATTTAACTGTGTGTAAACAAAATGTTCTTATACTAAACTGAATTAACTCTGTTTGAATAAACTGAATAGTTTGAAATAGAAATGTTTTTGACATTTAAACTGTGTACTCATGCTAAACTGAATTGTTTGAAATAGAACTAACTATTTGCATAAAAATGGATTTGGCGTTAAATTACCGACAAAGGTTGATATGCCATAAAACCCAACCAACCATATATATATATATATATATATATATATATAATGAGGGTGAGAAAGAGTCTGGTACATGCCTGAAATTGAATTTTCTTCTAAACCAAAGATAACAGGAACTTGTGATTTAATGTACATGATTGTCCAATCAAAACAGATATAACTTGGTATTAAGAAAATATACCCAAATTTAATTCATATAGAAACTATAACAGATACAGAGTGCGTAAGAACATTGTTGGATAGAACTAGTTTTCCGCTACCAATTCTTTATTTTTCAGATATGTAATCGCCATAGGCTTTGATCTTAGATATCAGATATAAATACCAAACTCTACAACTTTGAAATTCTGTCAGCAAAAATTAAATTGTAACAATTTAAAACAAATTAAATTCTACAACTATAAATAGTGTATCATATTGACCCAGTCGGCTGGGGCTGTAGAATATACCGACTGCTTCTCTGCTGAGGAGTAAGACCCCCTCCAACAAGTGTCCTGGATATGACACAAAACAATCTGATGTTGCGTTTACAGCAGTGCTGGAGCTTTGGGGAATGCGAAGTACCCCTTCATTGCCATCGCTCCCTGTTCAAGTCTGGCCCAGAGTGGTAGCTCCTGATAGGGTTCTATCTATAGGTCAAATAGAACTAGACACTATACTTATGTTAAACTGAGTTGTTTGAAATAGAACTGTTTTGATATTAGCTGTGTGTAAACAAAAAAACTATACTTATGCCAAACTGAGTTGTTTAAAATAGAACTGTATAAAAATGGATTTGACAGTAATAACCTACAATGTTTGATGTGCCATAAAACTAAACCAAACCAAACCAAACCATATTTGCATTTTGCCTTGCAGACTTTCAATATCAAATTAAATAATACATCATCATCAAGCATTCTGGTGGCATGGGTTTCCTTGACTCTCTCTCATCATCAGTTCCAATCAACCATCGCTCTTCACAGCATCCAGTATATGAAACTGTATAATGGACGCATGTTTTCTCTCGGTAACACATGTGTGTCCAGGTGTAGTAGTCCATAGGAAAACATTGCTCATGAGTTCACCCTTACTACTTCATTTGAGTTCAACATGTCTTGTTCGTCTCACTTGGCTGATTTTTGTGATGTTATTTATTTCTTTTAGAATAAACGAATTTAACAGGTCAAAAGATGTTTTTGTTTTTTACTTTTGTCTTTCTTTGATTAGTCAGGAAAAAAATTAAAAATTTGAAGATAATTCGGGTGTGTGTGTGTGTATTCATGCACACTTAGTGTTACTATTATCGTCGTAAGAAATGGAATCTGTTAACCAGGTTCAAGTCCTAAACGCAGCTATTTGCGTTTTAGTTCACCCTAATGCTTTTTGTAAAAACATGAATCAATGAATTGCCAGTCGGTCTGTATAAGTTAATTTTTTTTACAGCTGCTGTTATGGATTTCAAACCTGGAACACTCTATTTAATAATTGGCCTTGTGTCACACGCTTCCACACTCATAAGCAACGATTTCCTATGAACAACTACACCTGGACAAACCAGTGTTTGCTATGAGAAAACGTATACCCATATTAGCTTTGCGGACACTGAATACTGTCAAGAGTACTTACCACGAGCGATAGCTGATTGGGATGGATGGTGAGATAGATTCAAGAGAATGAATGTTGTCAGCACGCCTTGATGATGATAATGATGTATTATTTATTATCAAACTCTTCTATATTACAAGGCCATGAACCAAAATATGAATATGAGGCAATCCAAAAAAACAATTACACAACTTATATTTTGCTTGCAGAGTTTCAATGTTATCTAATAATGATATCTAAAATCATAGCCAATGGTAGTGACATATCTGGAAAAGAAAGAATTGATAGCTGAAAACTTGCTCTATCCAACAATGCTATTGCGTACTCTGTTGTAGTTTCTACATAAATTCAGACATATTTTGCTCCCAGATGGAAACACAAACTACTTCGACATTGTAGCATGTGTGCTATAAGGAGACACATTAGCCCCATACGTGTTTATCACCTGTCTGTACTACGTGCTAAGAACGCCTATTGATAAAATAAAAGACAACGGTTTCAAGCTGACAAAGGAAAGAAGCAGAAGATACCCTGCTCATACAATTACGGACGCAGACTACGCCTATGAAATAGCGCTTCTGGCAAATACACCCGCCCAAGCCGAATCCCTTCTACAAAGTTTGAAACGAACAGCTACTGGCATAGGCCTCCATGTCAACGCAGACAAAACGGATTATAAGTGCTTTATTCAAAGAGGCGACATCTCCTTACTAAATAGTAGTTCATAGTGGACAAGTTCACCTACCTAGGAAGCAGTGTCTCATCAACCGAGACAGACATCAACACGTGACTCGCAAAAGCATGGACGGCTATCGGTCATATGGAGGTCAGACCTGACCGATAAAATAAAACGCAGTTTTTTTTCCAAGTAGCAGTCGTGTCGATATTGCGAAATGGATGCACTGCAGAGACGCTAACTAAACGTATAGAGAAAAAGCTTGACGGCAATTACACAAGAATGCTGCGAGCAATATTGAACATGTCCTGGAGGCAGCATCCGACAAAGCAGCTGCTGTACAGCCTCCTACCACCCATCACGAAAACTATATAAGTTAGACGAACCAGACATGCAGGACATTGCCGGAGAAATAGGGACGAATACATAAGCGACATACTCTAGTGGACCCCTTCACATGGACGAGCAAAGGCAGGACGACCAGCTAGAACCTATATACAACAACTCTGTGTCGATACAGGATGTAGCATGGAAGACGTACCGGGAGCAATGGACGATAGGGACGGATAATATAACAGATACACAGAACATAATAACTCTGCTTGATAGAGCGAGTTTTCAGGCAGCAGAGCGCGTGGATGTTTACGTCAGCAAAATACGACAGCTTGCATGAAGGGCAGGATTCACTCGGTGCGGTCTTGAGACAGCGATGAAGCTGGTTCCTGTGCGGAATTGCAACAGGTACCAACTATCGAACCATTAACCGTGGGAGATTTGCTGACACGAGCGAGGATGCTGACAAAAGATACGGCCGAAGATACGGTCGCAACCACGCAGTTCCCTCGAAGTGAGGGCGGAGTTTCGTTCGATGAGAAGCTCCGAAGAGGTATCACCTGTTACAGATGCAGAGGCCAGGGTCGCATGGCCAGAGACTTTGCAACAAGACGGCCCTATGGGACGAGCCCCTGAAGATCGCACCAGGATATGCTTCAACTGCAATAAGATCAGCCACTTTGCCCAAGAATGTCAGGGAAAACGGCTCAGAGGAAAAGACGTCAGCGCCAATAAAAAAAAAACGTGGTGTATCCTGTCATCCGTGTACTTGTTGATGAAGGACAATGCACGGCTCTAGTTGACACCGGATGTTCTAAGACACTGATGAGCACATCGGTATGTCGCTGATGGAGACGTCAGAACGTTGACGTAATAACTGCAAATGGACAGATTCTGAGGGGCCATGGAACCAGCCGAACCAGCCGCATGCACTCTTTGCATCTTGAGATTCTAATCGTCAAAGGAGAGCTGCTAGGTTTCGACCTCCTACTGGGGTTTGACGCAATCAAGAGACTTGGAGGAGTGCACTTAACTGAGTCAGGTGAGGTTCATTTCCCCACGAAGAACTTACCCAGGTGTGTTGCGATCAAAATCGGTGAACCCGACTTATCCGACCAGCAAAAATGGAGTGGACTGCCTCGTGGAAATGGGCAAGTGGTCAGACACCAGGGCAACAAAAGAATCGAGTACCAGAGTACGCCGTGGCCAAGCATCTTCGGGCCGAATATTAAAAAGAACAAGAGTTATAGCTGAAAATGGTTGGTTGGTGCCGTATCCCGAAAAAGAACTAGGTCTAGCTAAGGCCTTAATTCCATTTATGGCGGTAGTCCAGGCAAACAAGAACAAAGTTAGACACGTAATGGACTTCAGGAAGCTCAATGGATACAACGTTGCCATTTTGGACCTGAGGAAGGCCTATCTTTGGGTGCACATACATAAATCATTGTGGCCCTTTCGGACAATAATATTGAAGGGACGGAGGTATTGCCTCATGCAACTTGGATTTGGCCAAAATTTACGCCGATGATAATGCGATCCATTATGAACTCGGTGATCTCCCAGGACACGGCAATACAACGAACTGCGTCGTCATACATCGACATCTTCGTCAATAAACCTCTCGCGTCCCCAGATCAGGTGAAGGAACACCTGCAAAATTTGAACTGACCTGCAAGACTCTCGAGCAGGTTCAAGAAGAAGCACGAGTGCTCGGACTACACGTTCAAAGCGACGGCGGTTGACTAGGATGGACACGGGGATTAGATTCTTCAGACTTTCTACCGGTCACGGCACGGCCGACCATTTTTCAATGTGCGAAAAACTTGTTCATTTTCCCGTTTGCGGATGGCTTCGCATGGCGACAGCTTACATAAAACGTTGCGACAAGATTATTACTGGCTGGGATGACGAAACGAACGACAACCACCTCAGGAATATGCTGATGGAGACGCTGACTAGGATAAAGCAGGACGATCCCATAAGAGGCGATTGTTGTGTGGACGGATGTGATTTGGCCGAGTAAGAGGCCACAGCTACTTCATTCCGAAGGAGTGCCCGAACAAAGAGGCCTGCACCCAGCTGCACATTTTGTAATGAGGACATCACCGGGGAATGTGATAGAGAACGGGGGTCGGGTGGCAGCAATGAATGGGAATTACCGCATTCTCAAAGATAGAAGAGTAGACTTTGTCTTGCTAGCCTGAATCGAACCTTCGTCCTTGCGATTGCGAAAAGCGCGTGACGTGGACGCGAGGTTCGATTCATGAGCCCGGATGTTATATGATTGTCCTGGCTATGTTGCTCAGACGGTTTTTGATTCGGGTGGCCAGATGTTGGAAAACAGCATCAATAAATAGACGGAGTCCAGTTGATATCGGCAGTGGGGTTTTTTCTCCCATTCCCATCATATATATTTCATTGTAAATAAATCATAAATTGTAAATAAAATCATACATCACTTTCGGGGTTTTAAGTAGGTCTTTTTCATAGAGCAAATGTGGTATTTTGGTGGTTGCTGCGCGCATGGCGATGGATGAATGGTTATATATTGTACTGTTGAATGGGTCGGCGAATGTGGCTAGCTAGGTTTCCTTGTCTATGCTGGACCTCTGTCTTTCGACTAGGCTAGTACTATTTTTTTGAACATTTCATTTTCAGCAAAACATCAAAAGGATTATACCATTTTTCCACCTCATTGCGACGTCTTCTCCCGACCGGGCTGAAAGGTTTTTGACCTGGTTGGTTTAAAAAAAAAAGCTAAGTTTTTTTTTTATCTTTTCACCTTTTTTTTGTTTGTTTTTCTCTCATACATCTACACCCCCACTATTTTTTTTCTTTCAAACCAGCCTATCATCTATGGCCGGCCGGCCAGATGGCTCGGCCAAAAAGGCCCTTTTCTCCCCTACCAAGGGTGACCCTCCCCCCCAGGTGAAAAAGAAAAACAAGTCACCTATTCCTAAAAACATCCCTCCCCCTGACCAGAATGAAAAATCACCATCAAATAAACCCCCCTCCCCTGACAAAAAATCTCAAACCATAAAAGAAAAAGAAAATGAAAAAGAAAAAAGCGAAAATAGTTGGACAGCCCCCCCGAAAATACAGGTCGATGTCGACGACCTGCTCCAGCGAGCAAAGGCCATCTCCAGTGAAGTACAGGAGCATGGCCTTGTTCAATTTGGAGGAGGTAAGACAAGACCAGAAAAAAAGAACGGTGTCTGTCTTTTTAATGGACAAACGATCCAGAAAAATCGTTAAGCCCGCAAAAGACATGGTCCTTCGTCAAATTTCCAGCCTGGGCGTAAAGGCACAAGCGATAATCGCTGGTGCTTCTTACGCTTTCTGGGATATATTGCTACCGACTATAGAAGATGCCGTCGCCCTCACAAAAAAACCTCTGGAAAATAAAGAATTTTTTTCAGAACAGAATATATGGGGCGACGGCGGACCACGGTTTCAATATACGAGGTCCCTAGCTTCCTTCAAGACGCAAACTTAGCCGCCTATATGCTTCAGTTTGGTGACATCGTCTCAGCAACACACGATGGAATGCGTGGGGAATGGAGGTTCGATATCATGTTGGATATGAAAACCTTCTACTCCGTTCCCAACTGGTTGGAGGTGGAAGGGCGCAGGCTTCCCGTAATAGTATCGGGAAGGAAACCCGCCTGCTGGCACTGTGGCGAGATTGGTCACCTCTCCGCAGTTTGCCCGGGGAAGAAGGCCCCGAAGAAGCCCGACCACAAACAGGATACCCTCTCACCTGTGGTTAAAATAAACACGGAAAAGGAGGCTCCCGTAGTCTCGCCCACACCAGCGGGTAAAAAAAACCCCACTCCCCCTTCGTCCCCTACGGTTAATTCCGAAGAGGCGAAGGCTGAGTGGCTGACTGTGGGAAAAGGTGGGAGGAAGCTCCAACCTGAGGATCCTCGCTCCCAAAAGTCGGCCCAGGTAGGCACCGACAGTTTACCCCCCTCTAAAAAGGCCAACAGTCCACCCCCCACATATGCCCAGAAGTCATCCCCCCCAAAAAACAAAGCCCTACCCAAAACCCCTCCTAAACAGCGTATACCTCCCAGGGTCAGATCTTTCAGCCCAGGCCGGGAGAAATTTGAACAACTCCTGGAATTCAAAAAGCGGCTGGACCAGGAGAGAAAATCGGCTCCGCGACCAGGGCCCTCTCATTCCACCCCGTCGTCACCAAAGCAACCCCGAACCATCAGACCGCCACCAACTACACCACCTCATAGAACTATGCCTCCACCTCTCATGTCTGTCTTAGTACAGAGGAAAAAGGGACCCATCCCCCCTCCGCTGCCGTTGGAGTCTCCTCCAGCTAAACCATTGCCACCAGTAACAGCAGCAGGATCTTCACCTTCCACCACACCAAAGAAACGGCAGCGGAGCTCATCAATCGACAGTTCGGGGGATGAGGTCCCAAAACACAAAAACAAGAAGGACAAACCACGCCACCACACCGGAGAAAACATCTGCCGGGTGGATGAGGGGGCCCTGGATCGTCTTCACAAGGTCCAGCCGCAGCTGTTGAAGGATTTAAGGGTCCTCCACAACTTCAAGGAAGTTAATGGACATAATGTGGAGGACCCAAAAAAAATTCCCCAATGCATGGATCACCACAGTCATTCGGAAGGGCCGAGGGTCGGAAGGTGTCATGAAAATGCTCGGGGAAGCCAACGAGGCCCTCGGCCCTATATCATACATAAAAGACGATCTTTCATCCTGTAAAGGGCTCGTTGGGAGGGTCCCTGTTGTTCTACACCCCTCCCTTTATAGGGCTTTGAAACTAACTTTTCCGCGGGACGTCGGGGGTCTCGCTCATGACGGAGCCATCGATAATGAGATGGCCACGGGATCCATGAGCCAGACCGTCGGAGTCCTGACCCCAGCCATGTTCAGTCCGGGCACTCAACCCCTGTAACTTTCATGATGGATCTAAGGTTGGCTAGTTTAAATGGCCGCGGCCTGAGGTCGGATTCTAAGCGATCCCAACTATTGTTATACCTCCAGCGTCGCGGCATTGATATTTGTTGTTTACAGGAGACTCACTTCGACTCCAACTTCTATGAAGGTATTCTGGCGAGGGACTATTTGTCCTTCTCAGCATGCTTTGATAGTCGTTCTAGAGGTGTCACCAGGCTGGTAAGTAGACGTCTGGACGCTTCGTGTGCTCTTGTTCTTTCAGATCCGGCGGGCAGACTTTGTGTTCTGGATGTTACCATAAAGGACAAGGCGTTTCGTTTGATTGGGGTTTATGGACCCAATACCACCAGTGAGCTTCCTGCCTTTTTCCGGCGCATCGAGCCGTACGTCGTTCCGTCAAAGCGGGTAATTTTAGTGGGAGATTGGAACGCCGTCCTTGATCCCAACTTAGATAGAGGGGCTACTAGTGCGGGTACTAACCCCTTGGATGCCAGATATTTTCGTGAGTTTGTCCAGAAATTTGATCTGGTGGACAAATTTCGCGAAAGGCATCCAAATAAGATAGTTTGGACTTGGACCGGTAGGGGCGCCTCGGCCCAGCTGTATAGCTATTATGACCGAGTGTTAGTTAAGCGAGTCGACTTAGACTATTTAGGTGGTCCAAGTTTTGAGGCGTATAAAAATTCCGACCACAAATTTTTATGTGTGTCGATTAGGTTAGATAAGGCTAGATGTAGGATGTCTGGTTACTGGAAGTTCAACCTTTCCCTTTTGGCGGAGGCTGACTTCCGGAACCAGCTAGAACTAACGATAAAGCGGGAATTGACGGGGGCCATTATGGGTAATAGGTGGTGGGCTAACCTTAAGGATAGTATTAGATCCTTTGCGGCCGACTATAGTAGGAGACTCAAGTCAGCTAGGGTAGCGGAGCAAAGGTCGATTAAGGATAAGCTAGATAGGGCGGTGTTGGCGGGAGATAGTGGGCAAGTTAACGTAGCTAAGGCTGAGCTGGCCTCCTTGCAAATTATGGAGTACCAAGCTCTAGTAGTTAGGGCTAGGTTAAAGAGAATGTCCTGCGAGGCGACGAATATGGCCCAGGAGTTACGGGCCGAGGAACTGAGGCATGCTACAGATCGGCATATCGCCAGTGTCACATCGCCGGAGGGGCTCCGTCGAACTACAAACGAAGCCATCTGTGGGGAGTTTCGGCAGTATTTCTTGAAGCTTTTCACCAGGGAGCCCGGACTGAGTTCTGCTCAGTTCGACGCCTATCTTGCCGACTTCCCTCGCCTTTCGGCGACTGAAGCGGCTGGGTGTGAGGGGCTCATAAAGGAGGAGGAGATTCGGGTTGCACTGAAGTCGGTCGGGCTGGATAAGTCCCCCGGAATTGATGGCCTGCCCTATGAAGTGTACTTGAGGTTGTCGCACATGTTTGTCCCCTTGCTGGCAACCATCTATAACAACTGGATGAGGCAGGGTACTATACCCAGACGCTTCACCAGGGGTATAGTGAAGTTGCTTCGTAAGAACAAACATGGTGGGGATGGGGTTAGTAACTTTCGCCCTTTAACGATGTTAAACACGGACTTAAAGATTTTGGCGAAGATCTTGGCAAACCGTTTGCAGACTGTCCTGCCTAGTCTGATTTGCCCCGAGCAGACTTGTGCTGTGAAGGGTAGGACTATCCAGGACAGTCTTCATCTGGTCCGCACGATCGTAGAAAAAGTCGACGGAAATGCCGCGCTGATCAATTTAGATCAGTCCAAGGCCTTCGATAGGGTTGACCATGCTTTTCTGGAGGCTGTCTTGTCTTCGGCCGGCTTCGGGGTTGATTTTCGCACCTGGATACGTCTCCTTTATGCGTCCCCCGGAGTCGTGGTGGAGGTGAATGGAGTAAGGTCGGAGCCCTTCACTCTGACTCGATCGATTCGTCAAGGTTGCCCGTTATCGCCAATGCTATATATCCTGGCGTTAGAGCCTTTTCTACGCAGGATAAAGGCGAACCCGGTCCTACGCGGCCTCACGTTACCTGGCGCCAGTGAGGTGGCCAGGTACACTGCATACGCTGACGACGTCAGCGTGCTTGTAACGAGCAGTGCCGAGGTGGAGGAGGTGAGCAAAGAAATCGGAAGGTACGAAGCTGTAACGGGGGCCAAGATTAACCGCGAAAAGTCTGTCGGCTTGCGGTTGGGCTCGTGGAAAGGCTGTGTCCTTCCCGGCCCCTTCATTTGGAAAGACGGTCCGTGCAAGATACTCGGCGTCTGGTTTGGGCCCGACCTTCAATTGGAGAAAAATTGGTCGGAAGTGCTGAATAAGGTCGTAGCCGCAACTGAGTTGTGGCTGCGTAGAAGGCTTTCCCTAAAGGGTCGGGCAGAGGTGTGCAATTCGCACATCTACTCTCTAGCCGTTTACCGACTTTCAGTACTTCCTATCCCGGCCACCATCCTATTCAAGCTGGAAAGGATTCTCTTCCAGTTTCTCTGGGCCAAGAGACATCCTTTGGTGCGACGGGAGATCTGTTACCTTCACCCTTCTGAAGGCGGTCTAGGAGTACCTAACGTCGAGGTACGGCGCCATACTTTGCGTCTTACTTTCCTAGACCGGATGTGTTCACGAGACACGGCGGCGGGAAGCGTCTGGAAAGAAGACGCCAAACAATCTTTCCCGTCGCTAAGAAGTGTGCATTTCGCTGATGGGGAGACCCATCGGTTGCCCAGATGCGAATGCCCCTTCTATCGCGAGTGTCGGCATGCCTTGAAAGTGCTCTCTCGGCTGCAGACAGGTCTCTCTGACAGCCGGCCGTTGTCGAGTAGGGCATTATATCGTTGTTTAGTCAGGGGGGCCTCTAGCGATGGTCTGATTGGCGAGCTCGGTGTGACGGAGGCGGAGAGTCGCTTACTGTGGCCTTGGGCCCCCAGGATGAGGTGTCTCAATAATGACGAGGCTTCCCTCACCTGGCTGGTCATTCGGAATGCCCTCTGGGTCGGCAAGAGATTGTTTGCAGCGCAACAGGTTATTTCGCCTGAGTGCGGCCGGTGCGGTGATTTGGAGGAGACTATTAGTCACGCATTCTTTCACTGCCCGGTCGTACGGCCGCTGTGCAAGCTTCTTGAAGGCTACATGGTCCGCATCCTCAATGGAAAGATTTTTGTCCTGGAAGCCAGTTCTGTGTGCAGCAATGTGGTGCCGAGGTTGAACAGACAGGAACATTATGTGTTTCTCTGCTTACTCGGCGTTATGCGTGTCGTGATTTGGACGACAAGAAAGAAGGAACTCTGCGAGGATGAGTCTTTTTCTTCTCAGACCCTGGTGGCATTTTTTAAACACCAAATCAAAGTCAAAATCCGGTCTGAGAGAAAGAGAGTCTCTTCACTGGAGTTTGGCGAAAAGTGGGTGACTGTTGCGCGCTTGTGTCGCGTGGTAGGAGCCAACCTTATTTTCAGCTTGGACATCCCAGGGACATAAGAATTTTGGGTTACCGGAAGGACATGACCACCCAGCCCAGGTAAGTTAGATTTTTTAGGCCATTTTGATTTAGTTTGTTCCTAATTCAGTTAACTTAGCTAGAGTATGCGAGGTCATTGCCCCCCCCCCTTTTTTGTCCCCTTCTTTTGTTTTACTCTCCCTTCCCTTCCCCTCTGTTAGATGACAGGAATTGGAGTTCTCCAGGAGTGCGATGGAGGGTTTATGTTATTTCATGTTTTTATTGTTTACTTATAATTTTTACCATTTATGTATCCTACTTATTTATTTTTCCTCCTTCGACACTATTTTCGACTGGTTAACTCCTCTTTCTGCCATGTTTTAGTACGTGGGGGGGACCCCATACTAACCATCATATTGTACATAATTTTTATTCATCTTTTCGTTCTTAGGGGACTTGTGAATAAAAAATGTATATAACGTTCGCTTATTTTTTAAAAATTCTTCCCCTCCCCCTCACACTGTAAATATGGGATTAAGTTTAGAAGTCCATGGAGCACTAGTGTTGTTTTGGTGAATGTAGTTTGATAGTGATATGTTTAATTGAGGTATTTTGGTGCTTTTTTATTTTTTAACTTGGAAATATGTATTGGTCAGTGAATGAGTCTAGTTAAGTTAGAGATTAGGATAGTGTAGACCAGCCTTCCCCCTCCATTTTTAGGCCTCGTGCCACATTTGTAAATATGTTTTACAATAAATAATTATTCTATATCTTGTATGAGTACACTTACTCGCACTTTTTCATGTTTTTCATCACACGCTATCGAAATGATTACATCTGCCTACGGAACATTATTTTAAATATATTCATCGTCTTCTTTCCAGACGCTTCCCGCCGCCGTGTCTCGTGAACACATCCGGTCTAGGAAAGTAAGACGCAAAGTATGGCGCCGTACCTCGACGTTAGGCACTCCTAGACCGCCTTCAGAAGGGTGAAGGTAACAGATCTCCCGTCGCACCAGAGGATGTCTCTTAGCCCAGATAAACTGGAAAAGAATCCTTTCCAGCTTGAATAGGATGGTGGGTGAGATAGGAAGCACTGAAAGTCGGTATACGGCTAGGGAGTAGATATGCGAACTGCACACTTCTGCCCGTCCCTTAAGGGAAAGCCTTCTACGTAGCCACAACTCAGTTGCAGCCACGACCTTAACTCCTGGGCCATATTCGTCGCCTCGCAGGACATTCTTTTTAACCTAGCCCTAACTACCAGAGCTTGGTACTCCTTAATTTGCAAGGAGGCCAGCTCGGCCTTAGCTACGTTAACTTGCATACTATCTCTCGCCAACACCGCCCTATCTAGCTTATCCTTAATCGAGCTTTGCTCCGCTACCCTGGCTGACTTGAGTCTCCTACTATAGTCGGCAGCAAAGGATCTAATGCTATCCTTAATGTTAGCCCACCACCTATTTCCCGTAATAGCCCCCGTCAGTTCCCGCTTTATCGTTAGTTCTAGCTGGTTCCGGAAGTCAGCCTCCGCCAAAAGGGAAGAGTTAAACTTCCAGTAACCAGACATCCTACATCTCGCCTTATCTAACCTAATCGACACACATAAAAATTTGTGGTCGGAATTTTTATACGGTTCAAAACTTGGACCACCTAAATAATCTAAGTCGTCTCGCTTAACTAACACTCGGTCCAAATAGCTATAAAGCTGGGCCGAGGCGCCCCTACCGGTCCAAGTCCAAACTATCTTATTTGGATGCCTTTCGCGAAATTTGTCCACCAAATCGAGTCGCTACACAAAATCACGAAAATATCTGGCATCCAAGGAGTTAGTACCCGTACTAATAGCCCCTCTATCTAAGTTGGGATCAAGGACGGCGTTCCAATCTCCCACTAAAATTACCCGCTTTGACGGAACGACGTTCTGCTCGATGCGCCGGAAAAAGGCAGGAAGCTCACTGGTAGCATTGGGTCCATAAACCCCAATCAGTCGAAACGCCTTATCCTTTATGGTAACGTCCAGAACACAAAGTCTGCCCACCGGATCTGAAAGAACAAGAGCACACGTAGCGACCAGACGTCTACTTACCAGCCAGGTGACACCTCTGGAACGACCATCAAAGCATGCTGAGAAGGACAAATAGCCCTTCGACAGAATACCTTCATGGAAGTTGGAGTCAAAGTGAGTCTCCTGTAAACAACATATATCAATGCCGCGACTCTGGAGGTATAAAAGTAATTGGGATCGCTTAGAATCCGACCTCAGGCCGCGGCCGTTTAAACTAGCCAACCTTAAATCCATCATGAAAATTACAGGGGTTGAGTGCCCGGACTAAACATGGCTGGGGTCAGGACTCCGACGGTCTGGCTCATGGATCCTGTGGCCATCTCATTATTGATGGCTCCGTCATGAGCGAGACCCCCGACGTCCCGCGAATAAGTTAGTTTAAAGGGCCCTATAAAGGGAGGGTTGCAAAACAACTGGGACCCTCCCAACAAGACCCTTACATGAGGCGAGATCGTCTTTGAGCAGTGAAATAGGGCCGAGGGCCTCGTTCGCTTCACCGAGCATTTTCATTACTCCTTCCGACCCTCGGCCCTTCCGTATGACAGTGGTGACCCATGAATTCGGGAAATTTCTGGGGTCCTCCACATTACGACCATTTACTTCCTTGAAGTTGTGGAGGACCCTCAAATCTTTCAAGAGTTGCGGCTGGACCTTGTAGAGACGATCCAGAGTCCCCTCATCCACCCGGCCGATGTTTATTCCCGAATGATGGCGAGGTTTATCCTTTTTTTTAATGTGTTTAGGGACCTCATCCCCCGAACTGTCTATCGATGAGCTCCGCTGCCGTTTCTTTGATGTGGTGGATGGTGATGAAGGTGTTGCTGCTGTTGCTGGTAGAGATGGTTTAGCTGGAGGTGACTCCCACGGCAGCGGAGGGGGGTCCCTTTTTCCTTGGCACTAAAACTGACATGAGAGGTGGTGGCATGGATCTTCGGGGTGGTGTGGTTGGTGGAGGTCGAATGATTCGTGGCTGTTTTGGTGATGAAGGGGTGGAATGAGGGGGCTCTGGTCGTGGAGACGATTTCCGCTCCTGGTCCAGCCGCTTTTTAAATTCTAATAACTTTTCGAATTTCTCCCGGCCTGGGCTGAAAGACCTGACCTTGGGAGGAGTGGGCTGTTTAGGTGGGGTCTTGGGAGGGTATTTTGTTTTGGGGGGGATAATTTTCCTGCATATGATGAGTTGGACTTTGTTTCTGAGGGGGGTGAACTGTTGGTGCCCACCTGGGTCAACTTTTGGGAGTGAGGATCCTCAGGTTGGAGCTTCCTCCCACCTTTTCCCACAGTCAGCCACTCGGCCCCCGCCTCTTCGGAATTAACCGTAGGGGACGAAGGGGGAGTGGGGGGGTTACCCGCTGGTGTGGGCGAGACTACGGGAGCCTCCTTTTCCGTGTTTGTTGCAACAATAGGTGGGAGGGAACCGGGTTTGTGGTCGGGCTTTTTCGGGGCCTTCTTCCCCGGGCAAACTGCGGAGAGGTGACCAATCTCGCCACAGTGCCAGCAGGCGGGTTTCCTTCCTGACACAATGACAGGAAGCCTGCACCCTTCCACCTCCAACCAGTTGGGAACGGAGTAGAAGGTTTTCACATCTAACATAATGTCGAACCTCCATTCCCCACGCATTCCGTCATGTGTCGCTGAGACGATGTCGCCAAATTGTAGCATATATGCAGCTAAATTTGTGTCTCTTAGGAAGCTAGGGACCTCGTATATTGATACCGTGGTCCGCCGCCGCCCTATATATTCTGTTCTGAAGAAATATTCTTTGTTTTCCAGGGGTCTTTTTGTTAGGGCGACGGCTTCTTCAATGGTCGGTAGCAATATATCCCAGAAAGCGTAAGAGGTACCAGCTATTATAGCTTGTGCCTTTACGCCCAGGCTGGAAATTTGACGAAGGACCATGTCTTTGGCGGGTTTAACGATTTTACGTGACCGTTTCTCCACAACAAAGACAGACACCGTTCTTTTTTTTTTTTTTTTTTTTGGTCTTGCCTTACTTCCTCCAAATTGAACATAAGTCCATGCTCCTGCACTTCGATGGAGATGGCCTTTGCTCGCTGGAGCAAGTCGTCGACGTCGACCTGAATTTTCGGAGGGGCTGTCCAACTATTTTCGTTTTTTTCCCCCTTTTCTTGGGTGTTCTTATTTTCTTGTGATTTTTTGTCAGGGGAGGGTAGTTTTTTTAGGTGATTTTTCTTTTTGGTCAGGGGGAGGGACATTTTTTGAGGTAGGTGATTTGTTTTTCTTTTTCACCTGGGGGAGAGGGTCACCCTTGATAGGGGAAAATAAGGCCTTTATGGCCGAGCCGTCTGACCGGCCGGCCATAAATGATAGGCTGGTTGGGAAAAAAGGGGGGTGTAGCTATGGAAGAGAAAAAAAACCAAAAACAAAGGTGGAAAATAAAAAACCTAGCTTATTTATCCAACCAGGTCAGAAATTTTCAGCCCGGCCGGGAGAAGTCACACTATGAGATGAGGTTTGATGATGGTAATATCCTTTCAATGTGCTGAAAAACAAACTTCATCCGGGTGAGGTCTAAAAAGAATACAGCCTAGTCAAAAGCGTACTCAAGACTCACAACAAGATATAGAATCAGACAAGTTTGTGGTATGTTTACCTTTATAATTCGCCGCGACTTGGAGGGAAGTGACGTAAGTCGTTTCTCATTGGCCAATACCATTTAAAAAAACTCATTAGCTGTAGCATTTAAAAAAAAATTTCTTTTGAGGTGTGAACTGCGTGATTTTGCATGCTGGGCGTATTTTTACTGCAGGATCGCCGGCTGGAACAATAGTTTCGGTAGGGTCACTTGGGAGAGCAAGTATGATGTTGAAAGATGATAATTTGTAAGGACCCCAGAACATTACTGATGAGGCGATTCTGTGCACTTTTTTTAAAGTGTGTGACTACAATATATACAATTATCTACCCTTTTATTATTAACAAACACAGTCATGAGTTGGCTTATGGTAAGGTCTCACTGAAAACACAAGTTCCTATCAGTTAAGTATTGAACAAGCTCATCACTGTTTAACTTAAGTGGGTGACTAGGTATTAACAGTAGCAACTGTAAGTAATCTAACATCTGTGTGCCAGATCGTAGCAAAATCTTCGTAAATAACAAGAAAGCCAAGTATCTTTCTGTCTCGACGCCTCTTGAAGAGAATTATATTTATGAACAGAAACATTTTATTTTATTCATCTCATCTTAATCTAATGGATATCAACCTAGTATTACAGATTATTTATTACTTTTGCTTATCAAAGAACTTCATTAAAAAGGATGGACGAATACGTTCAGTTAACGCACTTCTCTAAAAGCTCGTTGTATAGAATATCCCGACATAGTTTGATATGCCGTTAAAATCAATTATTTCAGAAATTTTGCAGTAGTTTTTGCAAATTATCTCCCTTGATGTTCACTCTTTAAATCATCTTCTTCTATTGATTGCAGATGACCGGTGAATATAAATGGAAAATGTCATGCCAACGGGAAACACATTTTTCTTTGTGATTATATGGTCAATTACTCGGAAGAAAATAAATCAGAGGAAAGGAAACAAAAAGAGGTGAGCATAACGCCCACTCTAAACTTTTCTTTATTCAGAAACTGAAGATATATTTACGTGGATTATTTAAAAAGATAAGAATTCAATTATTTTTAGTGAAAACTGTTACATCGATTGTAATTAAGTGAATACTTAAGCATTTTATGGAATCGCTTTTGATTCTTTTTTAATGATTTATTCCTTTAGATATGAATCAATAATTTTCCATTTTCTAGAAGTGTGTACAAAACTTCCTAAAAGAGTGATTTAAGAAAACAAACTTTGAAATTTTTATGTACAGACGTTGAAGTTAGCATCACACTATTTGCATATTTAGATTGGAGCGATTTTGGTTAAATTGCCCAATCAGCTGGGGCAGTAGAATACACTGACTGCACCTCTGCAGAGAGGTAAGAACCCCCCCCCAAAAAAAATGAGTGTCCTGGATATGACACGAAACAATCTGATGGTGAGGTTCCAGCAGTGCTGGAGCTTTGGGGAATTCGGGGCACCCCTTTATTGCCATTGCTTCCAGGTCCACTCTGGCCCGGCGTGGTAGCACCTGATAGGGCCCTATTTATGGGTTAAATAGAACTAACAGCATACTAATGCTAAACTGAATTGTTTGAATAAACTAAATAGCTTGAAATAAAAATGTTTTTGACAATTAAACCGTACTTACATTTAAACTGCGTGCTTATGCTTAACTGAATTATTTGAAATAGAACTGTTTTTCGATATTAAAACTGTATTTGCACTTAACAGAATTGTTACATATAACTACTTGAATAGTTTGAAATAGTAATTTACAAAGCTCTTTGCTTCGATGTGGCACAAGGCCGAATGAATGGGGCGCCCAATGAGACTCGAACTCACTCGTGTAGGTTTGCTAGACTATCTTGCTAACCGTTACACCACCAGAGGTGCCCGAATAGTTTGAAATAGAAATGTTTTGACCATCAAACTGTGTACTTATGCTAAACTGAATTGTTTTAAAAAGAACAGATTATTTACATAAAAATGGATTTGGCGTTTGTAGAGTAAATTTCATATACATACACAAACATCGCACTCACATTTTTAAACCAATCAACAAACATTAGAACATTCTAGAAAAAAAAATATACAAAATTCGCACCTATAGATTTTTTAACCAATCAAGTACTTTCCCAAAAAAAAAACATTCATACCCGTTTTGATCCTCTTAGGAGTTATAAAAAGAAAGCGATTGACCAATTCAACAGAGGTCTCGCCGCTAACAACAAGGAACCTACGTTACGCTACTGGACTGCTCCCTCACCCACCAAAACACGAGAGACGCCACGCTGTCTAGCAAAGACATTGCCATTTCCACTTACACCAAAGGCGAAATCGACCACAACAACGACAACAACAACATTGTGAGTTCTTTGGTACGATTTTCCAGCTGAATAATAAACCTTTATTTTATAGTTATTCAGATTTTGTTTTTGTTTTGTTAGGGAAATTACTTGCGAGGAACACGCACTGCCTCCAAACTTTATTTCATACTTGTGACACATCTCGCAATATCCCCGACAGCGTTAAATAACCTACAAAGGTTGATATGCCATAAAACCCAAGAAACCAAACCATTTTGGTTAAAATGAGTAAATTCTTTGTAAATTCTAGACACAATAGAACTGGAAGTATTTGGTCTTGAAAAGCTATTCATAGTAGAAAAAAATTAAAAATGCTTTGCTGTTAGAATTTACAATAAATTTTTTTAGATTACAAAAAATCATTAGTTTTAAACATCTAAAAACTCAAATACTTAATTTAGTGACATTTTCAGCCTGTATCCCTTAATAAAAGAATTTTTTTACAAATTTTATTTAAGAAAACGGTCTGAAATTTTTTAAAGGTATCAACCCTCCCCCATTTTCATTTCATTTAATATAAAATAGAGATGGGTTCATTGTAAAATAATTGTCGGTTATAAGTAATTAACTGCAAAATTGCCTACGCTTACCACTAAGATAGACATGAGTTATGGCGTTTTTCGTATATTTAAGATTTGGGATAAAAATGTAATCATCAAAAATTACGCGAATGGCTGTAACTTGCTATTATATAGACGGTGAATATAAGCATTACGTATACATGTTAAAAAACAGATTTTCTTTATTTTCATTGCAATATATTAATGATTTTAATCGTTGGAAAAATACTTAATTGTAGACTGATCAACTTTGAAATTTTTTTATGATACAAAATTCTGTTTGACGAGATTAAAAACATATTGATAAACTAATTCATTTCATTCATTTGCTCGCTTTCTTTTCCTGTAAAACTAAGTTTAGAATAAACAATTTCACTTAGAATTTTCCTATCCGATGTATTTCTTTGGGCCCCCTCCTCTGTCAATCACTACCAACAAATCAAATTATAGCTGATTACAGATGTAGGATATGTAATATTTAAATGTAACTTTTCTGAAACGAAGATAAATAAAATGACAGAAACTTAACTTTACTTCTTTGGTGAATGTCTATTTTATTTAACAGAAAATAGCTTTCTTGTGTAATTTTGTAGAAGATCCAAACTTTTGCCATATATCGAACAATAAAAACTAGAATGAATCAAATTTCACTCCAAATGTTTTAGTCATTTATTTTTACAATTGACATGATTTAGATGGTAACAGAATTTGTAGTTAGAAATTTCTTTTTAACTATTTAACTCAGTCTTTAAGTTCGTTGTTTTATATAGTGCAATAAATAAATATATATATATATATATATATATATATATATATATATATATATAAAATCTCTTTTTCGACTTCCAAACGTCAGTCTATATTTTTTCTTTAGATTTGGTTTGTATGAAGTCACTCATTGCCATTATTTTCTGGTCGATTCTGACTTATAAGGTTTCTACATGTCTGGGGCTTACCAAATATATCTGTTGGCAAATTCCAAAAGTACGTTAAACCATATAATTGTCCATGAATTTTACTATTACATAGATATATTTGAAAATAGAAAACTGCCAAAATATTTTCATCAATTTCTGCATTAAATAACCCAAAATTAGTAGATGTGTTAGTGAAATAGCCAAAGCAAAACATATCTTAATGGACTTTTATCATTAAGCGTTTTCGCACTATTGTCTTCATCTTTGTTATTTTCAGTGTTTCGACCGATATGTCCTCTGGCCTTCTTCAGGTTTTTGTCGAACTCGGAAATCTACACGGAACTTTGAACTATGTCCTTTATTGACTCGACGTGGGTGGCCTGTTCTGATTCCGTTAGCCATAACCGGGTACAAGTGTTAAGTATTCCTATATTGTTACTCGCCTACAGTTGGGATTGATCCTGCAACCCCCAGATGATTGTCTCCTTAGAAGCTTAGGAATCCCAGTTACAATAGCAACATTAAATACATTTTCATGGAAATTTTCATATTTGCATGTCTTATATATATATATATATATATATATATATATATATATATATATAAAGTTTCAACAAACACACAATTTGTTACTATCACTTGGTTTTAAGAAATAAAAATATGGAATATAGAAAGTCATATATTTAATTTTCTAATGGGAATTTCAACATTAAATTTCTATGTATAAATATTCGATATCAGGTATTTGTTACCGATCACAAGGTTTGAAGAACTAGACAGGCTCACAGATGTAGGGAGGGCTCTGCCCACACCTGATACATCTGGCGTGATTCTACCGTGCAGCAGATCACCACAGCTCTAGGGAACTCATTAGACTTTGAAGGCATCTCTTACTGCGGTCACGTTCTCTGGCCAACTCAGACGGATGCCTTTGTCCAATTCTTTTGCAGATTCTTCTGACCAACTCATTTCCATTCTCTAACCAAACCTTTTGCTGGTTCTTCTGAGTTACTCTTTTTGAATGTCTGACAACACTCGTATATATTCAAGTGTGAATATTGAAAAAATAGGTTAAAATAAAATTCTTGTAGCTTTTGCATTATGTTGTCTTTCTTAGAATTGTCGGGTAAAAAAAAAAATTAAAAAATTACGAGTACTTGATGCTGTCTTGCTTAATACTCAGCATCATAAGGTACGGATCAAGGGAAAAGTGGAGCAATCCAGGGAAAGGAGTTGCGCCCTCCCCTACAGCTTGGTGTAGTAGCTATCGAAAAGGGAGCCTTCGCTTCACCCTCGACTACAGTCGCCAACTTTACTTTCTTATACTTTTCACTATAAGTTGTGTGTGTGTGTGTATTGTCACTAGATTTGGGTGAATAGTAAGGCAGACTGGGTTCTTTAACCTTATTAGAGTAACCGTTTTAGGAGAGGAAAAACTCTGATTTAAAACCGGCTGGGTTTCGCTGAATAAGTGGCCTTTTATCGAATTCCCTGCATGAGGGAGGGGTTAAGTAAATTCTCAAACCTATATATATATATATATATACGTGTTGGACGAGTTGGTTGTATATACATACACTCTTACTAACATATATATATTTCAAAATGAATTGATACAAAGTGATATCTTTTCAGGAATTATTTATTTTGTTCTTACATGCTGTATGTTATCCAGTTTGTTGCTTTAACAGAGAACATTAAAGGTTTTTCCATGTGTGGTATCGATTTATACAGAAGTCACTGTTTCACGTTAGATTCCTTGTCAGGGTGGGTCCTTTCTTTCTCTTCTTCCTCCTCTCCTTCTTTCTCAGAGCGTGCCATTTTTTGAGTCTTTGGTATGACTCAACCTGGGATTGAATCCCTCTCTCCCGGGCCATTGGCCAATACTCTACTTACTTAGCCAATGGACCGGTATTTATATACATATATATTTTTGTGTGTTAAAACTTCGCTTGTAATCGTGCTACATATAAGTTGGCGACCATAGTCGAGGGTGACCCGAAGGCTCCCTTTTCGATAGCTACTACACCATGGTGTATGGGAGGGCGCTACTCCTTCCCTGGGTTGCTCCACTTTACCCTTGATCCATACCTTATAATGATGAGTGTTAAGCAAGGAGGCATCAAGTACCATTTTTTTTTAGTCTTTGGTATAATTCGACCTGGGATTGAACCCTGGTCTCCCGGGCCATTGGCGAACACTCTAACCGCTAGGCCACTGAGATAGAATACATTTCATATTTTTCAAATACTGGAGTTGTTTATTTTAATCAGATATACTTATTATGGTTGTCAGAAAGTCTTTTATTTTCATTAAAGTTCATTAATGATTTTAAATGTTTGAAAATATTTTTCTTTTTATTATAGATTGATCAATTCTGAAACTTCTTTATCATATAAAACTCATCTTAACAAATATAAAGACATATAGTTTAACGGACTCAGTTTTTTCTTACTCCGATTTACTTATTGGCGATATTTCTTTATCCCTACCTCTCCCAACCGCAAAGAACAAATGAAGTTATGGCAGATTTCAGATATAGAATATTTGATATCTATATGTAACGATTCTGTAAAGAATATGAATCAAATAGTTGGTACTTACATTCTCCGTGTAAGTAAAAGTAAGTTTTACTTACGTATATTTAATGAAAACTTTCTTTCCTGTTTTCTCTTTTGCTTAATTACCATTCGTTTGGGTGTCCTCGTGGTGTAAGGGGTGTCCTCGTGGTGTAATGGTTAAAGCGATGAACTGCGGAATCGTAGTACGCGAGTTCGTACTCCAGTCGCGCTATTACGTTCACTTTCGGGCAAATACCCTTGGGAAAGGTATGAACCCCCTTATTCTCCCTCCAGGACGGACTAGGTTCTTCAGCCTTGGTTAGGCAACTAGTCTAGGAGAAGGAAAACTCTGAATTCAAAACCTGTTAAACTCCGCTTAAAAATTGACCTTGTGTCATATCCTGCCCGAGCGGAGGGGTTGGTAAATAGTACCATTCGTTTGCCATGAATCATTTTTTTATCATAGAATGAATTTTATAAATTTGGAAACTGTTATATGAAAATGCATTTGAATAGGCAAAAATCTAAAGTTTGATTAGATAATTTTGTAGAATACAATTATAATAGAATATGAAAATTTACTTTACAGCAACTGCGGTAAAAAAAAATGGTTTTAAATTAAGTAGAGTCAGATTTAAAAAAGCCATGAAATGTATAATTACCTCCTCTTTTATAATTAATGACGAGAGATATGATTTGACTTACGTTATGGTCACACTGAAAAGTTCCCTTCAGTTAAGTTAAGCATGTTATTTACAAGCGTGTGGTTGCAAGAAAAATAAGACTGACGAGAAGATTTAGTTTATTTTGTTTATTGAATAAATAAAATAAACAAGCGGAAGAAATATCTGGCCGTCTGTTCGGGATTGTCTATTCGGTGACAAGCGGTTGCTTTGATCTGGTCGGACAGTGTTGTCGGGTGACGCTCATAGGACGGCTAGCGATTCAACTGCGTGTGACCTCTGCTTGGCCTATTTATATGTTCCCAACTTCAAACACCGGCTCCAGAAAATACTACTTGTGGAAAAAAATGATTGGTTGAAGCCATGATTTTCTCAGTTTGACACTGGCCGTTGTTGGGTCAACATCCGGTAGCTGTTATTTTCTTCTACAGTCTCGATGTCTGTGGGTCCTGGCGGCAACACCCCACAAGGCACCAACTATACGGCCACCTGCCTCCCATCACGAAAACTATCCAAGCTAAACGAACCAGACATGCAGGACACTGCTGGAGAAGCAGGGACGAGCTCATAAGTGATGTACTCCTATGGACCCCCACATATGTCCTGGCAAGATCTGGACGACCAGCTCGAACATGCATTCAGCAGCTATGCATATTTACCAACCCCTCCGCTCGGGCAGGATATGACACAAGGTCAATTTTTAAGCGGAGTTTAACAGGTTTGAATTCAGAGTTTTCCTTCTCCTAGACTAGTTGCCCTACTATTTACTCATAGCTGGAGGGAGAATAAGTGGATTCATACCTTTCTCAAGGGTATTAGTGCTATGTGAAATGCAATTAGCCTGGTCCAGGATTTGAACTCGTGTTGTCGTGTTATCATGTAATGGTTATCATCCTACAATGATAACCATTACACCACGGGCACCTCCTTACATTCAGCAGCTATGTGAGGATGCGGGATGTGGCCCTGAAGACCTACCAGAGGCGATGAACGATAGGAAGAAGTGGCGAGAGAGGGTTAGGGATATCCGGGCTTGCGGCACGACATGATTATGATGATGATGAGTAGTTATGTGTGTGAAGAGTTAAGTGGGTGAATCAGAAGAGATTTGATGTATTTTACTATAACAAGCATCAATGAGCCTGTTCAGTATTTGAGTTGGTGACTTGATATTAAGCGTGGTTATTGTAAGTAATCGAACACCTATGTTCTAGATCTTATGGAAATGTTTGTAAATAACAAGAAAGCCAAGCATCTTACTGGCTCGTTGCTACTTCAAGTGAAATGTATTTACTTAAAAAACATTTTCTTGTTTTGTGGCTCCTCGTGGTAATGTAATGGGCAACAAGATAGTATTACAGACTGATTATTAGAGGTGTTATATTCTGAGTTGTGGGCGAGAAATGCGTATGGTCACAAAACAAAGAACGTATAGATACTCACAATAACACAGTAATGATGTTATAGAAAATTTTTTATAAATAGATTAAGTACAGAGAGTAGAATGGAGAAATATGTTCACAGTTGAAGAATGAATTCAGTGGTAGTAGTTACAAAGTTTATGTACTGTACTTGTCTCGTGGTGAAGGGATGGTTTTCTCGGAATTAGGACAGCGTTGGTAGCGGCGGCGATCGTTTGATGTATCGGATGACAGGCGCCGGACGGTGGCGAAGAATCTTTAACACGGGTCGTGTGAAAGAACAAGTCTGACTGATAATTATTTGGTCCGTCTATTTATATATTTTCTGTAGGCTCACAAACGGCAATTTTTGTGCCCCGCGGTAAGCGTTCCGATTGGATATTTATTAATATATTTTTTTTTGGTTAATTTATCGCAAACGGAAGTTCTGCGCGGAGCCCATGCGTGAGCGACTAACTTTTCATTTTTTTGTCAAATAAACTTTTCTCAAATACAATACATGTAAAAAGCATTCGGAAATCCTTAATTTACGTTACAGTAAAATGAAGACTACTGCCCAGATTTCCAGAAATGGAGTCTCACCCTCAGATGCAGTTTATCATATGCAAGACATCACTTTTTATAATAGGGGATGGAATCAGTGTCGATTCGAGAGATGATTGTTACTTCAATAGCAATTTTCACTTTAATATTCGCAATTCATCAGGGAAACACGGCAACTTCAATTTCCAGGTAAAGATTTCAAGACTCAGCTGGTGATGTTAAATTTGTCATCACATTTTTAGCATATACAAGATCTTCTTTACGATGTTATCACTCAAGGTATTTTCAAGGTTTGAAATATGCCATCATTATTTTTAGAACTTACATGTTAATGTTTTCAAATTTTTACATTGAAGAGATCACTTCCATTTATATGACAGTTACAATTGACCTAGACATCTACACTCTTAACTGATTTCTTTACAATGTGACTACAACATTTCACATTTATGTCATTGGAGAGATTACTGTCATTTTCATCACAGCTAGAATTGACCTAGACATCTACATCGCTAATTGATTATTTTACAATGTGTTTATAACATTGCACAATTATGTCATTATTATTACAGCACTAATTGAAATGGTTGATCGGTTCTGCTGGCTGTCTGCATTCATCATCGAAAAGTTGATCATGTAACCTAGTAAAATATCTTGCATTCACAAAACAGAAATAATCTTGATTTAACGGTATTTTGCCATATTTTTCTGAACTGAAAGCATCCTAATAATAAGGATAAAATGAAAATATAAGCATGTGCTTATTTATTTATTTAATGATAATAAACAAGGAATACAGTTTATTTTTTAAGGTTATAAGTCATTTGACTCATAAAGATACCTGTAGAAAGAAACATCTCAGCTCAGATAAGTAGATCAGCATCTTCATCAGGTTCAGATTTGAAAGGACACATAAAAATGCGCACAGGAGAAAAGTCATATTTTTGAGTGGATCATGATTTTCACTTAATTCCGATTAAAGAAAACACTTGCAAATACCCAAAAATAATAGATCTTTTTCTTGTGAAGTGTGTAAATTATTATTTCCACAGAAGATTCATTTAAAGAAACATGTGAAAATACCGACAGGAGTGTAACCATATTTCTGTGACGTGTGTAAATCATCATTTTCCCTAAAGTCTAATTTTAAAAGACACATGCGAATACATACGGGCGATAAACCAAATTCTTGTGAAGTGTGTGGATTATCATTTTCGCGGAAATCTCAGACATATGCGAATACAGACGAGAGAGAAACCATATTTTTGTGAGGTGCGTGGATCATCAGTTTCACTGAAGACTAATTTCAAAACACACATGCGAATACACACGGGGAATTACCCGTATTCTTGTGAAGTGTGTGGATTACCATTTTCACAGAATTTTAATTTAAAAATACACATGCGAATACACACGGCAGATAAACCCGTATTCTTCTGAAGTGTGCAGATTTTCATGTACTAAGCAATCTGATTTAAAGAAACACATGCGAATACACGGAATAGAAACCATATTTCTGTGAAGTCTGTGGATCATCATTTTCATAGAATTCTTATTTAAAGAAACATAAGCAGATACTCACATGACTGAAACCATATTCTTTTGTCATGTTTCTTGTTTTTAGCGTACAGTTCTTTTTTTATTTTTTATTTTACCAATGCCATGTTGTTAAAATTATCCAAATTTCTGTTTGTAAATTGTTTTATGGGGTTCGCGTAAGTTCTTATTTCTTCGAACCCATCGCCCGCCAGTTGTTATGGTCGAGGTAAGGTTGAAATGATAACACGACTCGGAAATGAGTAATAAAAATATATTAAAGGAAAATAGTACATACATAGCTGGGAGAAACCTCTCCTCATCCTAACACAATCATGAACATTACATCCGTTCTTGGTGACGGCTCGCCGAGACTGTGCAGAAGAGAGCTTAGCCGGTATATGTCACATGAGGGCGATTCTCTCTGCGGAGAGACACCCCAACGAATAGTTACATAGTGGTTTAGGAGCACAACAACTTGGCAAACAAACAATAGTATTTAGAGGTTTATAGTAACAGGTCTGGAAAAAAAGAAGATTCTATTACTGTTACGATGTATATAGCTCCGTAAAACACGGATACGAAACGGCCCCATGAAAGTGAGGCTGGCTCTGTAGGTTTAGCTCCCTCAGATGTAAATAAAGATACTCCATTACTAGATAGCTTGTGTTCACGTGTTATTTATTATCGCTCGCCATCGGCACCAGAACATGGTATCAGAGTGGGATTTTTTTTTCTACATTCGGCGAAGTCATCTCTCCACACCTCGGATAAACATACATTACATCGGAAAATGACTGAAATAGCGTATACGCACCAGCAAACTAATCCAACTACTCTTCGGACACCACGTAAATACACAAAATACGGAAGTCGGGCCGGATCATTACACGGCACAAATCGGATATAATACTTCGGAATAATGGCTTACCCCATCCCACCACCTGAAAAAATGGGCATGGACGGCAATTTGAGAGAGAACTGGTCCCTATTTAAACTTTCATGGACGAACTACGACGACGCAACGCGCATTGATACCAAACCGGCTAAAGTTCACGTAGGAACCTTTCTCTCTATCGTTGGCAGGGAATGCCTAAAAATTATTAAAAAAATCTGCCCATGACAGAGGAGGAACGTGTGGACATCAACTCCACCATAAAAAAATCATCGGACTATTTCGAACCTAAATTAAATACGACATACGAACGCTACGTATTTAATTCATGCGACCAGGAAATAGGCGAACGTTTCGATTCCTATTTGAACAAGCTGAGAAAACTAATAAAAGCGTGCAGATACAGCACGTTGGAAGACGAATTACTCCTCGACCGGTTAGTGATGGGAACAAATAAAAAAGAAATACAGACCAGACTCCTCAGTGAACCAGACCTAACACTAGACCGGACAATAGATATAGTCGGAGCACTGAACAAAGGGACAGACAAGTTGACATGATAGGCAGTAGAAACACAACAGAAACAGTGCATTATGCCCAAAAAGCAGAAAAAAGAAAACAGAGACGGGAGCATATCAAGGACTGCAAATTCTGCGGACTAAGCCATGACAAAAGCAAATGTCAGGCCTATGGATCAACCTGCGCAATCTGCTTAAAGCGTAACCACGTTGCAAGGATGTGCCAATCCCAAGCGCATCCACCACGGTCAAACAATAAACTGCCAGCACATGCAAGGGTCCGTTACGTCAACGACGAACCTGCCAGCAGTGATGAAAGCATTTTTGCCTTGGACCCTTTGTCAGACCGCAAACACTACTACGCTGACATCCACGTATCCCCCTTAGGAGGCCAGAAAGCTCTAACCCTCAAGTTCCAAATTGACACTGGGGCAAGCTGCGGCACCCTTGCTCTTGTGGACCACAAACGCCTCACCACAGCACCCTTACAGCCCTCCCATATAAAGCTGAAGCTGTCCGACAATTCCATTCAACAACCCCTGGGAGCTGTAACACAGTGGTGCGAAGCAAACACCATCAAGAAAAAAGTCCATTTTCAAGTGGTGGACAATAATTCGCCATCCTTATTATCTGGACAGGCCAGCTCTGCACTCCAGCTAATAGCCTTCAACGTTGAATGCGTCAGACACTTAGACGAAGTTAAATCACTTACCAAGGAGGGTGTTCTCGACAACTGTAAAGATGTATTTTCCGGGCTGGGAAGACTACCAGGAGAATACAAAATACAGATTGATAAAAACATCAAACCAGTTCAGAACAACCCCCGCAGAGTTCCCCTACCACTCAAAATGGAGCTGAAACAAAAGCTGGAGGAATTGGTTGAACAAGGAGTGATAGTATGGGTCACAGAACCGACACCCTGGATCAGCAACATAGTAGTCATTCGGAAACCCCTCAAATTGAGGATCTGCATTGACCCATACCATTTGAATAAGGCAACCCAGCGTAACCACTACCCAACTCCAACAGTCGAGGAAATAGCAATAAAGATGAGCAAGGCCAGGCTCTTCTCGGTCGTAGACGCTAAGGATGGGTTTCTTCAGGTTGCACTGGATGAGTCGTCTTCATACTTGACAACGTGTTGGACTCCATTTGGCAAGATACGGTGGCTTAGAATGCCATTTGGGATTAGCTCAGCCCCGGAGGAATGGCAACGACGACTCGACCACTGTTTCGAGGGACTGGACAACACTCAAGTTATCGCAGATGACACCATAATATATGGTTCTGGTGAGAATGATGCGGAGGCCGACAAAAGTCACGACACAGCATTCAGAGCACTTATCGAAAGATGCCGAGAAGAGGGTTTAAAACTCAACCCCAAAAAGTCAAACTTCAAACAAACTTCTGTCAGTTACATGGGACACATCTTTAGTGCACAGGGCTTAGCAGCAGACCCGGTGAAAATTAAGGCAGTTTCGCAGATGCAATGCCCCACAGACGTCCAAGGCGTACAGAGAGTCCTAGGGGTCGCAAACTACCTTGCCAAGTTTACACCCAAACTAAGCACTGTATGTAAACCGCTGCGACGCTTACTGGACAAGGACGCTGTATTTGACTGGTTGCCACAACACGAAACGGCTTTCAGTAGGATTAAAGAACTCATCACCCAAGCTCTAGTCCTCCAATATTATGATGTTAACAAGGAAGTCTCACTGGAATGCGATAGTTCGGACGTTGGTCTTGGAGCTGTAATAAAACAGGGTGGACACCCCATCACGTATGCGTCCAGAGCACTTACTAAAACGGAGCGAAACTATGCTCAAATTGAGAAGGAATGCCTCGCCATTGTGTTCGCCGCAGAACGTTTCGAGCAGTACATCCTCGTCAAGGAGAAGGTGAAAGTATTCTCCGACCACAAACCACTGGAGACTATACTGTCGAAGCCCATCCACACCAGCCCAAAGCGACTGCAACGAATGCGGCTTCGACTTCAGAAATACTCTCTGGACGTGGAGTACAAACCAGGACCACAGATGTATATCAGTGACACACTATCACGAGCCTCATTGCCAGCCACTGAGACAGCCGGGGAGGACAAAGCCACCATATTCGAAATACATGAGCTCATGGAAAAGTTTGAACTGGAAGATCACCACTTCGTCTCAGACCACCGCCTCGCACGGATCAAGGAAGAAACTTGTGTGCACTAATAGAAATCACAAAAAAAGGTTGGCCAGCTGACAAAAACGACAGTCCACTCAATATCAGGGAATACTGGCCATACCGTGATGAACTAGCTACAGAAAATGGCCTAGCTTATCGAGGCACACGCCAAATCATACCGACAAAACTGAGGCCAGAGATGGTCATCGGGGCACACAGGTCCCACTTAGGCATCCAGTACACCCTAAATACTGCCCGTGAGATAATGTTTTGGCTACGGATGCATGCGGAAATCACTGAAGCTGTCCGGCGCTGTGAAACCTGCCAGCTCGCCCAACCGTAACAACAACGACAACTTCTGATGTCCTACCCAATTCCGACTCACCCATGGCAATTAGTGGCCAGCGACTGTTTTGAAATAAATGGCAGACACTGTGTAGTGCTGGCGGATATCTACTCAGACTCTATAGAACTAAGCCAGCTCCCTGTTATATTCTGAGTTGTTGATATGAATGTTGTGGGCGAGAAATGCGTATGGTTGCAAAACAAAGAACGTATAGATACTCACAATAACACAGTAATGATGTTATAGAAAATTTTTTATAAATAGATTAAGTACAGAGAGTAGAATGGAGAAATATGTTCACAGTTAAAGAATGAATTCAGTGGTAGTAGTTACAAAGTTCATGTACTGTACTTGTCTCGTGGTGAAGGGATGGTTTTCTCGGAATTAGGACAGCGTTGGTAGCGGCGGCGATCGTTTGATGTATCGGATGACAGGCGCCGGACGGTGGCGAAGAATCTTTAACACGGGTCGTGTGAAAGAACAAGTCTGGCTGATGATTATTTGGTACGTCTATTTATAAATTTTTTGTAGGCTCACAAACGGTAATTTTTGTGCCCCGCGGGAAGCGTTCCGATTGGATATTTATTAATGTATTTTTTTTTTTTTTTGTTAATTCATCGCAAACGGAAGTTCTGCGCGGAGCCCATGCGTGAGCGACTAACTTTTCATTTTGAGTTGAGAACTCGAAGTGGTAACTTCCGTTTTTTTTTTCTTTTCTTCTTTTCTCCTTTCTTTTTTGTTTTTTCAAATCAAGGCAAGATCTCATCTTGTAACATCCCTGACCTCAGTAACAACACCCTCATCAAAGCAATCAAACCTGTCTTTGCCACACACGGTGCACCAGCAACCCTGATCACCGATAACGGCACCAATTTCATTAGCAGCGAGTTTCGCAGATTCCTAAAATCATGGGATGTCAACCACATAACATCCAGCCCACACCATCATCAATCCAATGGATGAGCAGAAGCAGCAGTGAAATTGATGAAGGGGATTATAAAAAAACTACAAAAGAAGGAACTGACATGTGGAAAGCCATCTTGGAATGGCGCAATGCAACCACACCAGGCATGCGCAGTTCACCTGCGCAACGACTCCTATCAAGGCGCAACCGCTCAATGCTACCATGCAAAGCCACGTACTGCACGCCCCAAGTACAAATGGACGTACAGCAGGCACTCTTAAAGAAAAGACAGACAACCAAAAGCGATAATGACCGGCATGCCAAACAATTACCAGACCTCGCCATAGGACAACCTATCAGGGTGAAGCGTCATCCACAAACCCCTAACAGTGACTGGACGCCTGGTATAGTCACTAGCAAAGCAGCACCACACAGCTACATGGTCCGGGTAGATGGACAACAGTACAGGAAAAACAGGATCCACCTGCGCTAACAGGCCACATTTCCTGACCGGGCACCCACTGAGCCCCTGAATATCCGCCTCCGCAACTAGATACATTACCCGACCAATCACCAGCTGAACCCCAATACACTCCCATACAAACATGCATATCACAGACACATGAAATCCAACCTCGTAGATCTAGTCGTCCTATGCAAGTGCCAGCACGATTAAAGGACCATGACCTATCGAAAGGTAGACGCACAAAGCCAAAAATTGAGAAGGACAAAGGAAAGAGAAACAAAGGAAAAAAAGAAAAGAAAAAAGCACATAGGAACTTTACTTTGATTACTCTGAACTTTACTAGCTTCATTCAATAGTGAACTCACACACTATTACAAAGTATGGACTTTTACAGCATCACACATCACCTTGAACTCAGTATAAACATCACTTGATAAGAGGGATGTTATGATGTATATATAGCTCCGTAAAACACGGATACGAAACGGCCCCATGAAAGTGAAGCCAGCTCTGTAGGTTTAGCTCCCTTAGATGTAAATAAAGATACTCCATTACTAGATAGCTTGTGTGTTCACGTGTTATTTATTATCGCTCGCCATCGGCACCAGAACAATTACAAAGTTGCAAACTTATTGCAGGACCGATAAATATGTCAATCCCACAAACTTTTGAAAAAATAAATGATTAACAAAAAGACAAACACAAGAGAGTTAATTCGAAAGTTTTTATTCGGCGAATCGATAAGAATAAAATTAGTCTGCTAAAGAACCAGGTTGTAAGTTGAGTTGGTGGTTGCAGAGGCTGGATGATTGAAGTCACGGTTTATGCAGTCTTGGTTAACCGGGGCGGGGGGGATGTGGCCTCGAAGTGTTGTGTTAGTCCGAGCAAAGTGATTGCTTGTAGTCTCAGGAGATGCAGATGTCCACTGCTGGGGGAAGCTAGAGCTGGTCTGCAGGTGTTGGTGGCTTTTAGGTACAGGAACTGTTGTTGAGTGAAGCTGGATCTGGTCTGCAGTTGGTGCAATTGCTTGGTTGTGCAGAAACAGCTGCTAGGTCAAGCTGAAGCAGGTCTGCAGATGTTGGTTGCTTGCGGGAATAGAAACTGTTGTTGGGTGAAGCTGGAGCTGGTCTGCAGTTGATGCTGTTGCTTGGTTGTGCAGAAACAGCTGCTAGGTCAAGCTGAAGCAGGTCTGCAGATGTTGGTTGCTTGCGGGAATAGAAACTGTTGTTGGGTGAAGCTGGAGCTGGTCTGCAGTTGATGCTGTTGCTTGGTTGTGCAGAAACAGCTGCTAGGTCAAGCTGAAGCAGGTCTGCAGATGTTGGTTGCTTGTGAGAACAGAAACTGTTGTTGGGTGAAGCTGGAGCTGGTCTGCAGTTGGTGCTATTACTTGATTGTGCAGAAACAGCTGCTAGGTCAAGCTGAAGCAGGTCTGCAGATGTTGGTTGCTTGTGGGAACAGAAACTGTTGTTGGGTGAAGCTGGAGCTGGTCTGCAGTTGGTGCTATTTCTTGGTTGTGCAGAAACAGCTGCTAGGTCAAGCTGAAGCAGGTCTGCAGATGTTGGTTGCTTGTGGGAACAGAAACTGTTGTTGGGTGAAGCTGGAGCTGGTCTGCAGTTGGTGCTATTGCTTGGTTGTGCAGAAACAGCTGCTAGGTCAAGCTGAAGCAGGTCTGCACATGTTAGTTGCTTGTGGGAACAGAAACTGTTGTTGGGTGAAGCTGGAGCTGGTCTGCAGTTGGTGCTACTGCTTGGTTGTGCAGAAACAGCTGCTAGGTCAAGCTGAAGCAGGTCTGCAGATGTTGGTTGCTTGTGGGAACAGAAACTGTTGTTGGGTGAAGCTGGAGCTGGTCTGCAGTTGGTGCTATTGCTTGGTTGTGCAGAAACAGCTGCTAGGTCAAGCTGAAGCAGGTCTGCACATGTTGGTTGCTTGTGGGAACAGAAACTGTTGTTGGGTGAAGCTGGAGCTGGTCTGCAGTTGGTGCTATTGCTTGGTTGTGCAGAAACAGCTGCTAGGTCAAGCTGAAGCAGGTCTGCAGATGTTGGTTGCTTGTGGGAACAGAAACTGTTGTTGGGTGAAGCTGGAGCTGGTCTGCAGTTGGTGCTACTGCTTGGTTGTGCAGAAACAGCTGCTAGGTCAAGCTGAAGCAGGTCTGCACATGTTGGTTGCTGGGGGAACAGAAACTGTTGTTGGGTGAAGCTGGAGCTGGTCTGCAGTTGGTGCTGTTGCTTGGTTGTGCAGAAACAGCTGCTAGGTTAAGCTGAAGCAGGTCTGCAGATGTTGGTTGCTTGTGGAAACCGAAACTGTTGTTGGGTGAAGCTGGAGCTGGTCTGAAGTTGGTGCTACTGCTTGGTTGTGCAGAAACATATGCTAGGTCAAGCTGAAGCAGGTCTGCAGATGTTGGTTGCTTGTGGGAAAAGAAACTGTTGTTGGGTGAAGCTGGAGCTGGTCTGCAGTTGGTGCTATTGCTTGGTTGTGCAGAAACAGCTGCTAGGTCAAGCTGAAGCAGGTCTGCACATGTTGGTTGCTTGTGGGAACAGAAACTGTTGTTGGGTGAAGCTGGAGCTGGTCTGCATTTGGTGCTACTGCTTGGTTGTGCAGAAACAGCTGCTAGGTCAAGCTGAAGCAGGTCTGCAGATGTTGGTTGCTTGTGGGAAAAGAAACTGTTGTTGGGTGATGCTGGAGCAGGTCTGCAGTTGGTGCTATTGCTTGGTTGTGCAGAAACAGCTGCTAGGTCAAGCTGAAGCAGGTCTGCACATGTTGGTTGCTTGTGGGAACAGAAACTGTTGTTGGGTGAAGCTGGATCTGGTCTGCAGTTGGTGCTATTGCGTGGTTGTGCAGAAACAGCTGCTAGGTTAAGCTGAAGCAGGTCTGCAGATGTTGGTTGCTTGTGGGAACAGAAACTGTTGTTGGGTGAAGCTGGAGCTGGTCTGCAGTTGGTGCTATTGCTTGGTTGTGCAGAAACAGCTGCTAGGTCAAGCTGAAGCAGGTCTGCAGATGTTGGTTGCTTGTGGGAACAGAAACTGTTGTTGGGTGAAGCTGGAGCTGGTCTGCAGTTGGTGCTATTGCTTGGTTGTGCAGAAAAAGCTGCTAGGTCAAGCTGAAGCAGGTCTGCACATGTTGGTTGCTTGTGGGAAAAGAAACTGTTGTTGGGTGAAGCTGGAGCTGGTCTGCAGTTGGTGCTATTGCTTGGTTGTGCAGAAACAGCTGCTAGGTCAAGCTGAAGCAGGTCTGCAGATGTTGGTTGCTTGTGGGAACAGAAACTGTTGTTGGGTGAAGCTGGAGCTGGTCTGCAGTTGGTGCTACTGCTTGGTTGTGCAGAAACAGCTGCTAGGTCAAGCTGAAGCAGGTCTGCACATGTTGGTTGCTTGTGGGAACAGAAACTGTTGTTGGGTGAAGCTGGAGCTGGTCTGCAGTTGGTGCTACTGCTTGGTTGTGCAGAAACAGCTGCTAGGTCAAGATGAAGCAGGTCTGCAGATGTTGGTTGCTTGTGGGAACAGAAACTGTTGTTGGGTGAAGCTGGAGCTGGTCTGCAGTTGGTGCTACTGCTTGGTTGTGCAGAAACAGCTGCTAGGTCAAGATGAAGCAGGTCTGCAGATGTTGGTTGCTTGTGGGAACAGAAACTGTTGTTGGGTGAAGCTGGAGCTGGTCTGCAGTTGGTGCTGTTGCTTGGTTGTGCAGAAACAGCTGCTAGGTTAAGCTGAAGCAGGTCTGCAGATGTTGGTTGCTTGTGGGAACAGAAACTGTTGTTGGGTGAAGCTGGAGCTGGTCTGCAGTTGGTGCTATTGCTTGGTTGTGCAGAAACAGCTGCTAGGTCAAGCTGAAGCAGGTCTGCAGATGTTGGTTGCTTGTGGGAAAGGAAACTGTTGTTGGGTGAAGCTGGAGCTGGTCTGCAGTTGGTGCTATTGCTTGGTTGTGCAGAAACAGCTGCTAGGTCAAGCTGAAGCAGGTCTGCACATGTTGGTTGCTTGTGGGAACAGAAACTGTTGTTGGGTGAAGCTGGAGCTGGTCTGCATTTGGTGCTACTGCTTGGTTGTGCAGAAACAGCTGCTAGGTCAAGCTGAAGCAGGTCTGCAGATGTTGGTTGCTTGTGGGAAAAGAAACTGTTGTTGGGTGATGCTGGAGCAGGTCTGCAGTTGGTGCTATTGCTTGGTTGTGCAGAAACAGCTGCTAGGTCAAGCTGAAGCAGGTCTGCACATGTTGGTTGCTTGTGGGAACAGAAACTGTTGTTGGGTGAAGCTGGATCTGGTCTGCAGTTGGTGCTGTTGCGTGGTTGTGCAGAAACAGCTGCTAGGTTAAGCTGAAGCAGGTCTGTAGATGTTGGTTGCTTGTGGGAACAGAAACTGTTGTTGGGTGAAGCTGGAGCTGGTCTGCAGTTGGTGCTATTGCTTGGTTGTGCAGAAACAGCTGCTAGGTCAAGCTGAAGCAGGTCTGCAGATGTTGGTTGCTTGTGGGAACAGAAACTGTTGTTGGGTGAAGCTGGAGCTGGTCTGCAGTTGGTGCTATTGCTTGGTTGTGCAGAAACAGCTGCTAGGTCAAGCTGAAGCAGGTCTGCACATGTTGGTTGCTTGTGGGAAAAGAAACTGTTGTTGGGTGAAGCTGGAGCTGGTCTGCAGTTGGTGCTATTGCTTGGTTGTGCAGAAACAGCTGCTAGGTCAAGCTGAAGCAGGTCTGCACATGTTGGTTGCTTGTGGGAACAGAAACTGTTGTTGGGTGAAGCTGGAGCTGGTCTGCAGTTGGTGCTACTGCTTGGTTGTGCAGAAACAGCTGCTAGGTCAAGCTGAAGCAGGTCTGCACATGTTGGTTGCTTGTGGGAACAGAAACTGTTGTTGGGTGAAGCTGGAGCTGGTCTGCAGTTGATGCTGTTGCTTGGTTGTGCAGAAACAGCTGCTAGGTCAAGCTGAAGCAGGTCTGCACATGTTGGTTGCTTGTGGGAACAGAAACTGTTGTTGGGTGAAGCTGGAGCTGGTCTGCAGTTGGTGCTACTGCTTGGTTGTGCAGAAACAGCTGCTAGGTCAAGCTGAAGCAGGTCTGCACATGTTGGTTGCTTGTGGGAACAGAAACTGTTGTTGGGTGAAGCTGGAGCTGGTCTGCAGTTGGTGCTACTGCTTGGTTGTGCAGAAACAGCTGCTAGGTCAAGCTGAAGCAGGTCTGCAGATGTTGGTTGCTTGTGGGAACAGAAACTGTTGTTGGGTGAAGCTGGAGCTGGTCTGCAGTTGGTGCTACTGCTTGGTTGTGCAGAAACAGCTGCTAGGTCAAGATGAAGCAGGTCTGCAGATGTTGGTTGCTTGTGGGAACAGAAACTGTTGTTGGGTGAAGCTGGAGCTGGTCTGCAGTTGGTGCTATTGCTTGGTTGTGCAGAAACAGCTGCTAGGTTAAGCTGAAGCAGGTCTGCAGATGTTGGTTGCTTGTGGGAACAGAAACTGTTGTTGGGTGAAGCTGGAGCTGGTCTGCAGTTGGTGCTATTGCTTGGTTGTGCAGAAACAGCTGCTAGGTCAAGCTGAAGCAGGTCTGCAGATGTTGGTTGCTTGTGGGAAAGGAAACTGTTGTTGGGTGAAGCTGGAGCTGGTCTGCAGTTGGTGCTATTGCTTGGTTGTGCAGAAACAGCTGCTAGGTCAAGCTGAAGCAGGTCTGCACATGTTGGTTGCTTGTGGGAACAGAAACTGTTGTTGGGTGAAGCTGGAGCTGGTCTGCATTTGGTGCTACTGCTTGGTTGTGCAGAAACAGCTGCTAGGTCAAGCTGAAGCAGGTCTGCAGATGTTGGTTGCTTGTGGGAAAAGAAACTGTTGTTGGGTGATGCTGGAGCAGGTCTGCAGTTGGTGCTATTGCTTGGTTGTGCAGAAACAGCTGCTAGGTCAAGCTGAAGCAGGTCTGCACATGTTGGTTGCTTGTGGGAACAGAAACTGTTGTTGGGTGAAGCTGGATCTGGTCTGCAGTTGGTGCTGTTGCGTGGTTGTGCAGAAACAGCTGCTAGGTTAAGCTGAAGCAGGTCTGTAGATGTTGGTTGCTTGTGGGAACAGAAACTGTTGTTGGGTGAAGCTGGAGCTGGTCTGCAGTTGGTGCTATTGCTTGGTTGTGCAGAAACAGCTGCTAGGTCAAGCTGAAGCAGGTCTGCAGATGTTGGTTGCTTGTGGGAACAGAAACTGTTGTTGGGTGAAGCTGGAGCTGGTCTGCAGTTGGTGCTATTGCTTGGTTGTGCAGAAACAGCTGCTAGGTCAAGCTGAAGCAGGTCTGCAGATGTTGGTTGCTTGTGGGAACAGAAACTGTTGTTGGGTGAAGCTGGAGCTGGTCTGCAGTTGGTGCTATTGCTTGGTTGTGCAGAAACAGCTGCTAGGTCAAGCTGAAGCAGGTCTGCACATGTTGGTTGCTTGTGGGAAAAGAAACTGTTGTTGGTTGAAGCTGGAGCTTGTCTGCAGTTGGTGCTATTGCTTGGTTGTGCAGAAACAGCTGCTAGGTCAAGCTGAAGCAGGTCTGCACATGTTGGTTGCTTGTGGGAACAGAAACTGTTGTTGGGTGAAGCTGGAGCTGGTCTGCAGTTGGTGCTACTGCTTGGTTGTGCAGAAACAGCTGCTAGGTCAAGCTGAAGCAGGTCTGCACATGTTGGTTGCTTGTGGGAACAGAAACTGTTGTTGGGTGAAGCTGGAGCTGGTCTGCAGTTGGTGCTGTTGCTTGGTTGTGCAGAAACAGCTGCTAGGTTAAGCTGAAGCAGGTCTGCAGATGTTGGTTGCTTGTGGAAACCGAAACTGTTCTTGGGTGAAGCTGGAGCTGGTCTGCAGTTGGTGCTACTGCTTGGTTGTGCAGAAACAGCTACTAGGTCAAGCTGAAGCAGGTCTGCAGATGTTGGTTGTTTGTGGGAACAGAAACTGTTGTTGGGTGAAGCTGGAGCTGGTCTGCAGTTGGTGCTATTGCTTGGTTGTGCAGAAACAGCTGCTAGGTCAAGCTGAAGCAGGTCTGCAGATGTTGGTTGCTTGTGGGAAAAGAAACTGTTGTTGGGTGAAGCTGGAGCTGGTCTGCAGTTGGTGCTATTGCTTGGTTGTGCAGAAACAGCTGCTAGGTCAAGCTGAAGCAGGTCTGCAGATGTTGGTTGCTTGTGGGAACAGAAACTGTTGTTGGGTGAAGCTGGAGCTGGTCTGCAGTTGGTGCTGTTGCTTGGTTGTGCAGAAACAGCTGCTAGGTTAAGCTGAAGCAGGTCTGCAGATGTTGGTTGCTTGTGGAAACCGAAACTGTTGTTGGGTGAAGCTGGAGCTGGTCTGCAGTTGGTGCTACTGCTTGGTTGTGCAGAAACAGCTGCTAGGTCAAGCTGAAGCAGGTCTGCAGATGTTGGTTGCTTGTGGGAACAGAAACTGTTGTTGGGTGAAGCTGGAGCTGGTCTGCAGTTGGTGCTACTGCTTGGTTGTGCAGAAACAGCTGCTAGGTCAAGCTGAAGCAGGTCTGCAGATGTTGGTTGCTTGTGGGAACAGAAACTGTTGTTGGGTGAAGCTGGAGCTGGTCTGCAGTTGGTGCTATTGCTTGGTTGTGCAGAAACAGCTGCTAGGTCAAGCTGAAGCAGGTCTGCAGATGTTGGTTGCTTGTGGGAAAAGAAACTGTTGTTGGGTGAAGCTGGAGCTGGTCTGCAGTTGGTGCTACTGCTTGGTTGTGCAGAAACAGCTGCTAGGTCAAGCTGAAGCAGGTGTGCAGATGTTGGTTGCTTGTGGGAACAGAAACTGTTGTTGGGTGAAGCTGGAGCTGGTCTGCAGTTGGTGCTGTTGCTTGGTTGTGCAGAAACTGCTGCTAGGCTAAGCTGAAGCAGGTCTGCAGATGTTGGTTGCTTGTGGGAACAGAAACTGTTCTTGGGTGAAGCTGGAGCTGGTCTGCAGTTGGTGCTATTGCTTGGTTGTGCAGAAACAGCTGCTAGGTCAAGCTGAAGCAGGTCTGCACATGTTGGTTGCTAATGGGAACAGAAACTGTTGTTGGGTGAAGCTGGAGCTGGTCTGCAGTTGGTGCTACTGCTTGGTTGTGCAGAAACAGCTGCTAGGTCAAGCTGAAGCAGGTGTGCAGATGTTGGTTGCTTGTGGGAACAGAAACTGTTGTTGGGTGAAGCTGGAGCTGGTCTGCAGTTGGTGCTACTGCTTGGTTGTGCAGAAACAGCTGCTAGGTCAAGCTGAAGCAGGTCTGCACATGTTGGTTGCTTGTGGGAACAGAAACTGTTGTTGGGTGAAGCTGGAGCTGGTCTGCAGTTGGTGCTACTGCTTGGTTGTGCAGAAACAGCTGCTAGGTCAAGCTGAAGCAGGTCTGCACATGTTGGTTGCTTGTGGGAACAGAAACTGTTGTTGGGTGAAGCTGGAGCTGGTCTGCAGTTGGTGCTGTTGCTTGGTTGTGCAGAAACAGCTGCTAGGTCAAGCTGAAGCAGGTCTGCAGATGTTGGTTTCTTGTGGGAACAGAAACTGTTGTTGGGTGAAGCTGGAGCTGGTCTGCAGTTGGTGCTATTGCTTGGTTGTGCAGAAACAGCTGCTAGGTCAAGCTGAAGCAGGTCTGCAGATGTTGGTTGCTTGTGGGAAAAGAAACTGTTGTTGGGTGAAGCTGGAGCTGGTCTGCAGTTGGTGCTATTGCTTGGTTGTGCAGAAACAGCTGCTAGGTTAAGCTGAAGCAGGTCTGCACATGTTGGTTGCTTGTGGGAACAGAAACTGTTGTTGGGTGAAGCTGGAGCTGGTCTGCAGTTGGTGCTATTGCTTGGTTGTGCAGAAACAGCTGCTAGGTCAAGCTGAAGCAGGTCTGCAGATGTTGGTTGCTTGTGGGAACAGAAACTGTTGTTGGGTGAAGCTGGAGCTGGTCTGCAGTTGATGCTGTTGCTTGGTTGTGCAGAAACAGCTGTTAGGTCAAGCTGAAGCAGGTCTGTAGATGTTGGTTGCTTGTGGGAACAGAAACTGTTGTTGGGTGAAGCTGGAGCTGGTCTGCAGTTGATGCTGTTGCTTGGTTGTGCAGAAACAGCTGCTAGGTCAAGCTGGAGCTGATCTGCAGTTGATGCTGTTGCTTGGTTGTGCAGAAACAGCTGCTAGGTCAAGCTGGAGCTGATCTGCAGTTGATGCTGTTGCTTGGTTGTGCAGAAACAGCTGCTAGGTCAAGCTGGAGCTGATCTGCAGTTGATGCTGTTGCTTGGTTGTGCAGAAACAGCTGCTAGGTCAAGCTGGAGCTGATCTGCAGTTGATGCTTCTGCTTGGTTGTGCAGAAACAGCTGCTAGGTCAAGCTGGAGCTGATCTGCAGTTGATGCTGTTGCTTGGTTGTGCAAAAACAGCTGCTAGGTCAAGCTGGAGCTGATCTGCAGTTGATGCTTTTGCTTGGTTGTGCAGAAACAGCTGCTAGGTCAAGCTGAAGCAGGTATGCAGATGTTGGTTGCTTGTGGGAACAGAAGCTGTTGTTGGGTGAAGCTGCAGCTGGTCTGCAGTTGATGCTGTTGCTTGGTTGTGCAGAAACAGCTGCTAGGTTAAGCTGAAGCAGGTCTGCAGATGTTGGTTGCTTGTGGGAACAGAAACTGTTGTTGGGTGAAGCTGGAGCTGGTCTGCAGTTGATGCTGTTGCTTGGTTGTGCAGAAACAGCTGCTAGGTCAAGCTGAAGCAGGTCTGCAGATGTTGTTTGCTTGTGGGAACAGAAACTTTTGTTGGGTGAAGCTGGAGCTGGTCTGCAGTTGGTGCTGTTGCTTGGTTGTGCAGAAACAGCTGCTAGGTCAAGCTGAAGCAGGTCTGCAGATGTTGGTTGCTTGTGGGAACAGAAACTGTTGTTGGGTGAAGCTGGAGCTGGTCTGCAGTTGATGCTGTTGCTTGGTTGTGCAGAAACAGCTGTTAGGTCAAGCTGAAGCAGGTCTGCAGATGTTGGTTGCTTGTGGGAACAGAAACTGTTGTTGGATGAAGCTGGAGCTGGTCTGCAGATGTTGGTTGCTTGTGGGAACAGAAACTGTTGTTGGGTAAACCTGGAGCTGGTCTGTAGTTGGTGCTATTGCTTGGTTGTGCAGAAACAGCTGCTAGGTCAAGCTGAAGCAGGTCTGCAGATGTTGGTTGCTTGTGGGAACAGAAAATGTTGTTGGGTGAAGCTGGAGCTGGTCTGCAGTTGGTGCTGTTGCTTGGTTGTGCAGAAACAGCTGCTAGGTTAAGCTAGAGCAAGTTTTTGGATTTACGCTCTTACATTTTTAAAATGGCCGTGATACAAGAAAATTCCAGAAAACAGGATACTGATTCACTCGTCCCATAAAAAAAGATGGTGGACGTCATTAAACTAATCAGTCTCAAGAACCTATTAGTCAGGAAAGTCACGTGATTTATGCTCCCTACTACGTCCACAACTTTGATTTTATCTTGCGCGTTTGGAGTCGATCACATGTCAAGTATTAGCCATATATACTCTCGTGACACACAGCTCAATACACGCATCATGGGTGCGTATATACTCTGCGACTTTTTTCTTTCCTGTTCTGCTTTTCGGCTGGACTTGTTCCAATCTCGCACACAGCTTCAGACATTTCGTCAAATCCCAAAAGAGATAAACGACCAACGTGGGAGAAAACACGTCTTCCTAAAATACATTTAGAGTCTCCAGGACACTTTTAATATTTTAGTCTTTCACCATAATATTCGTGTTACTTACACACACACACACACACACACACAGAAATATTTAACAAGCTATATTAGATTATTCGTAATGTTTTGTAATGTTTCATTTTATGTACTTGTTATATAATTTTTTTTTTTTTTTGTATTGCTTTCTTTTGAGTGTTCTTTTTTGTCCGCGTCGTTTACATCGTTTGCTTTTCAATAATGAGCTAACATAAATTGTGGGAGCAAAATATCCAGCAAACATACCCGACAAGGTCTGCAGGTGCTGATTGCTTAAAGATGCAGGAACTGCTGATGCTGGTTGCTTGACAGGGCAGTGAGGAGATCAAAAATAATCTCGGAAGACTTTCTGAAGTTAACTCTTAGATGAACTGTTCGAATGAGAGAGCAGCGGTGATTGTTTGCTTCCTGCGTCGTCTGCTGGCTGGAGTCAAGACATCGGTTATTGGTTTCGCCTGGAGCTGTGCGTCTTTAGTAGCTGCTGCTGATAAGGCTTGGTCGTAATGCTATGACCAATAAATTGTTATTTGTTATTACTCTGTTATCTCACCTGTCTTCTGGCTGTCAATTTATTTACCCAACACAAAAATAATTTGCGGGGTCGACGCTCTAATCGTCCCTGCAACAAGACGTGAATGCTAGGCCTCCCGCGTCTGGCAGCTTCGCCCGACCAACATCTCGACAACTCATCAGACATCCGACCAGAACCGTGCCACTCAAGTACGGCCGGCCGAAGTATGACAGTAAGCGAAATGTTTCTTGTGTCGTTGACAGCTGTATTTATATGGAGATAACTGGCTGCTTCTTTTGTGGTTTTAGTTGCAGGAATTCTGTGTTACCAAAAGCAAGAAGTTGCTCTTCTAAATATTAGTAGTAATGGGATATCTCATTATTCTAACACGAGGAGCTTTTAAATACCAATTGTTTTATTCTACCATTATGAGTAGTCTATAACGATGAAGGACTGCACGATAATTACCATTTATACAAAAATCGTAATCAATGTTAATGTAACCAGTAGCCCCTTCGTTATATTCAAGGAGAGAAAAATAAAATGTCGAAACCGAGAATATTGATAGGTTTAACAATGAGGAAGTTTTATTACAGTTTGTTCGAAAGATAACCTTTGCGCTGGTTGTCGTAGTGAGTTGAGGAAAATAGTTATTGAATTGAGAAAGAAAAAAGGAGTTAAATATCTGAGCGGAATATGCGTCGCTACAGTCAATGCAAATATTGAGTTGCTGATTTTTGAACAGGAATGAAATATTCAGCCATAAATGCGTGGTTCTGTTTGCTTTAGGAGAGAGGTAATCATTGTCTCCTTGAAGGTTGTCTGGGAATGAAGTAGCTGAATTGTTTGAGGCGAAATTAATTCGTCTAATTCGCATTCAACTGGAAACCCTTGGGTCTAGAAGGGTCCATGAATTAGACTGCTCTCCTCATGGTGTCATATAACTGCTACCATAAGAGCGAGGACAGAAACACATCCGTCCTGCTCGAGAGATGGCGAGGAAGAGAAAATTTGGCGGGCTTTCACCGAATTCGATTTGTTCGGGAAAGTCATCCGGGCCGAATGGGATTCGTCATCCTCATTGGGTGAAAATATATGACGAGACCAACGGTCAAAATAATTTACGCGCCAAACATACGAAGTTCTTTCTGCTACAAGTCTTCTATTTATTCAGCAGAATTATTTTTGGGGGAAATAGCTTTTGTGGTAGTAACGGAAAATTCCACTCGATACATAGGCATAATGTTGTTATCAGTTGACGTCATGGATGACTTCTCGCAGTCCATAGGCCTAGGGAGACCGGGGTTCAGTCCCAGGTCAAGACTCAAAAAATGGTACTTGATTCCTCCTTGCTTAACACTCAGCATTATACGGTATAGATCAATGGTAAAGTGGAGCAATCCAGAGAAAGGAGTAGCACTTATAGGATACACATTTTTTCTAGTCTTAAAATAAGCAATAAAAACATACTTAAGAACATTCTAGAAATTTAGGATCAAACCCGCATTAGCATTTAAATTACATTTTTATATTTTTCAACCAATTAGCTAAAAACATGGAATAGAACATTCTAGAAAATTAGGATCGGAAGTGAACCTACAGAAAATATTTAGGCTCGAAAATAAAATAGTAAAATACAAATCTGATTGGTCAATAAATGTCTACGCGCAAAAATTTTAGGACGATTCTTTGATCCACCAGTAGGATATAAATAACACAGAGTTAGGAAGCCAGACACACAAGACACAAGCTTACACACAAACGAAGACACAGATGAACACAAGCCACTAAGCCAGTAGCCGATACTATGTCCAACCAATTCCTTTCCTTCCTCAACGAAAGTTCATGAACTCTCTTCAATTGGCCGAGAATTATATTCAAAAGGAAAACCCGACAAACTTCTTTCATCAACGCGACACGCCGTCGCCACAATCATAAAACCCGCTATAAACTTAATGTAAGTAAGAACGACTTATTTACGGACTCTGATAACATGAACATACACACATCTTTATAGCGGTTTTGAAGACAACACAGGTGAATTACGAGACTTTGCTTTAACAACACACAACAGCGAAAATTCTTTATTTGCAGCTTTGAGGCGGTTTGTTCTTGGTGCTGCAAGACTCGTGGTATTTAGGCTTGTTGGTTTTGGAGACGCGATAGCTTAGCGGGATGTTGAGATGGCAGCGTGTCGTTGGACGTGTGAGGGAAGTATTCAAGGTCACCGTGTAGTTTTGTGTGTCTGGTAATTGGGGAGAGTAGGCGTTATCTCCATTAATGTGGACCAGAGGTGAAATGGGGGCTAGTGTGTCGAGAGCGAAGTGGCGCTCGGATCGACATAGTAAATTTTTGTGGTGCTTGTGGAAGGCATGCTGAACGTATCTAATTCATATTCAACTGGGATTCCTTGGTCTAAAATATATTAGACGCAAAGAATCCATAAATTAGATGGTTCCCTCGTTGAGTGTCCATGTTGCTGCTGCTAGGGTTAAAGCCACAGTGAGATGTCCCCACTGGGTGGCTTGTTTAGCTAAAAAGCATCGCTAAGCAGGGGCGACCAGAGACACGACTGCTCCGGTCGCTGTCTCAAGTTGAAGAGAGAAAATTTGGCCGCTCACCCGTTTTGCTAGCCGGAAATGAAGGTCCGGGCTGAATAGGATATGTCATCCTGATTGGGTGAAATTCAGTGATGAATTAAATAGCGCGCCAAACAAAATATGAGATTTTCCTCTTCTCTACATCTTTCAACAAATTTATTTTCTTCTTCAAACTTTATTTTCCAAAAGGCCATTTACACATCATGTATTTTGTTTTTCATATTCTGTTATATGCATATTAAATTGTTTGTTATTTAATGTTCGTTGTGTTCTATTCCATTTCTTTTGCGCGATTGTAAAGTTTTTGTGTTGTATTTGTGGTGGGATGTGGGGATTTAGGAATTAACAGTAAAACTCCCAACCGGATATTGACTCGTCGGCTGCCAGATACAAAATGTATAAACGCGTCGCCACGCATAAGGCTCCACGCATCCATCCGGTTAAAAATCAGAAAAAAGAAAAATAATAAAAAGTAAAGTAGCCAATGGGAAGCAGCCGCGCCAAAATTAGAAGGATTTTGGAGTAGCGAATTTGGAGCCGGTGGAGAGAGATAAATACCCAGGTTTTCTGTGAACCAAATCAGTGAGAACAAAAGGAGACACAAGAAAGAACGAAGACGCGATAGCCAGGAGAGAAGTGACGTCCGCCCTCGAGTTAAGAGCCGAAACTACCTCTCTGCTAGTTCCACTACCTGACCATAAAAGAAAGAAAGAAAGAAAAGAAAAGAAAAGAAAAGAAAAAAAGGAATAAGTACTCTTTAAAAACATTCTCTTCCTTTACCCTGTTTCTTGATATCTGACTTTCCACCACTTCGAAAATTTACTACTCACAAAGGAGAACTTTTGAACATTCAAATCCAAGTTGACGTTTTTGTTTTATAAAAATTGTTTAATTATTAGATGTTCCTTGTTTGTCTTGTGTTAAATGAAGCTTTTTCTCATTGTATGTTGTAACACTCCAAACCCAACCAACAAGGCCATAGGGAATAATTTAGAGAGCAATCTACTGAAATAACCAAATTACATACTCCCCCCACACACTCTCCTCTACACCTCGGTGTAATAGCTATCGAAAAGAGAGTCTGGGGTCACCCTGGACTATAGTCACCGACTTTACTTATTTTGTTTGAGTCGCCAGTACGCTACGATACTGGCATTAACTCGGTGGCCTTCTGTTGATTCTAACAATATCGTAACCATTACGTCTTATCTCATCAAAGTTAATTCTTCATATAATTCTAATAGAGTTTGTGAATCTTGTATTAATATAAAGCAGTTTCCCCTGGAACCCTTTCTAATCACACCACTGACACGATAAGGAGGGCATTCATGAGGGTCGTAAATGATTCTGGGACAAGAATGGTAACTTTGATACACAACAAACTGTTTTTGATATAAGGGCAAAAGAAAATCAACATTAGTAAAATTTAAGTTTAAAAGTTTGTTTGTTTGTTTTTCAGCAAAAAAATAAATCAAATTAAATTAACTTGTAAAAATTTAAAAGAATTCATTTAAGTGGATTTTAATTTTGGTGTATAACAGTAAGTTTCTATTATTTACCTCCCTTGATTTCCGCTCTTTGAAAAAAACTTTTTCCATCGATCGTAAACAACGGCTGATTTTAAATTTTAATTCAACCAGCAAACACATTTCCCCTTTTCTCTTATAGTGTTTTGCTTGGAAGAAAATTAATCAAACGAAAGAAAACAGAAAGAAGTGAGTATTACATCCTCTTAATTTTAACTTTTTTTAAATAAAAATGCATATTTACTGAAATTGTTTAACGAAGGGCAATTAAAATGAGATCCTCTATTGAATCTGGAATTAAGTGAAAACTTAAAAATAACTATCGTTTTGTGGAATCGCTTTTGATATTTTTGAATAATTTATTTTTTTTATTTGAGTCAATATTTCTCAGTTTTAAAAAAGTATGTTCTCGACGTATAACGAAACAGCGGAAAAAATGAAATTTGTTGATATAAAAGTTTATTTTGCCGTCAAAATCTTTGGGCATTTAGTTAAAAGCAACATTGGGGGGAAATTAGTATTTCCTTTGTAAATTTTGCACACATGAGAAGTATTTGAACCTTAAATGTTGTTTATATTTCAAAACAAAACCAAACACAGTTTGCCGTTAGAAATTACAATAAACATTTTTGGGTAAAAAAAAAACAAAAACACCGGTTTCTAAAATTTTTGTAAATTAGATACTTAAGAGGTTTTCGTGAAATTTTTACTACTTATTCATAAATGAAATAATCTATTTTTGCAAAAATATATATTAAAGTCAAATTGAATAAATATAAAGATTTGGTGGGGTGCGGAGCGTACTTTATTTAGTTTTATATAATCTCTAAGAGACAATTTGGTTCATTATAAAATAATTGTTAGATATAGGTAAAGTAAAGTTGGCGACTGTAATCGAGGGCGACCAGAAGGCTCCCTTTTCAATAGCTACTACACCGAGGTGTAGGGGAGGGCGCTACTCTTTTCGCTGGATTGCTCCACTTTACCCTTGATACGTACCTTATATTTAGGTACTTCTTTAAGCCCAGTCAACTGGGGCTGTAGAATATGCCAAGTACATCTCTGAATAGGGCTAAGACGCCCCACCCATGAGTTTCCTGGATATGATACTAAAACATTTGATGGTGAGGCTCCAGTTATGGAATGTTTGAGAATGTGGAGTAGTATCTCTTCATTGCCATTACTCTCAGGTCTACTCTGACTCCAAGTGATAGTACCTGTTCAGTTCCCAGCTATGGATTAAAAAGAACTTTTTAATCATTTACCATCCTGGAAACCATTCAACTGTGTGCCAATAAAATGGTTAGAGTTTGATCATAATACTTGATACCATTTCACTGTGTATAAACAGATGAGCTCTGACTTATTGAAGAATTATTCATTTACAAACCATATATATTTAATATATATCTATATATATATATATATATATATATCTGATTTGGCTTTAAATAACCTACAAGTGTTGATATACCGCAAAACACAACCAACTACCTAGGTGTTTCTTAAAATTAAACTTCTACTACCAACATACACACACATTTTTCTGTCTTGCTAAAGAAAAAAATCAAACATTTTAGATATATCTAATATTTCACTTTCTTTTTTCTTTTCAAAGATGTTCTTAATTTAATCTTCAGTTTTAAACAAGGATATTAAAGAGTTTCTTCCATTGTGTTTGTTGGTTACCTGCCCTTTGTTTTTTCCATAGTTGGTATAGCAGGCTTGTTAGGTTTTGTATTGTACTTATTGTTATGAGGATGATCTCAAGTCACCATGGTGGTCTTCTATTTTATTGTGGTCAGTGTTTGACCAACTGTCCGACAATTTCTACCGCTGTGTTTCTCCCTGTCTGGTCCTTAAAATTGATCTGATCGTCCATTGCTTCCTTTCATTGTTCTGAGACGTTCACTTTATGGTAGCTTCTCTGTGGATGGGTGTTAACTTTTTTCATCTTTGTGCATTTTTTTTTTTTTTCATCTTCTCTTCTTGCTATCATTTGATCTCCATATATTTGTGTCACTTTGAATGGCTTGATTTGGTATGGCAGGTGGTGTTTGTTGTAACAGCACTGAATCTTCTCGAGTGATTTTGTGGTGGTATACCATTCATTTAGCATCCTCCACGTGTTTTTTAAGTCATGCATTATTCCCCAGTACTATTGACGATCAAATGGGAATCTGTTAGATGACTGCTGAATGGATGATTATTAGTCGCTGCCTCCCACCAGACAGGACTTGACACAAGGTCAAAAGCCCGAAGGCCAATTAAAGTGAGGATAAAGGGGAGGGGAAGGTCGGGAACAAGCTGAGACTAAAACCCTAATGGTCAATGACCCACTAAGTGCAATGTGGGTCTAATGAGTCAAGCAGTATCACAGACCTAAATCTAGATCCAGGCAAGTATGCCAAAATATAGCTTGAATAGACCATGAGGTCTAGTGCTATACAAGGGGTGCAAAGGAGTCAAAAAAGCAGCTTGCCCACCCGAAGGTGGCTCAGCCAAAGCTGGGGGCCTTTCAGCCTTGAATCTGCCATTGATCGATCTCCCATCCAGCACGAATGCCAGACAGCCCAGCCAAAAGGCCAGGTGGGGGGCGATGACTGTTGAATGGATGTAACTCAGTGGGTTGGGGAACCTAGCTGAATAGATTAATTCAGTAGAAAAATAAAAATTTACCAAAATGGATTTTAGAAGAATAAAGTCAGTACATTACTAAAGTGAATAAAAGAAAACAGGAAAAATTTAGTTTGTCTTTTTTTGACCAAAAGAAGAGGAAATTCCGGCAAGATCGTTTTCTCTACTGAATTTTGAAGGAAATCATTATTTCAGTTTTCTACAGATGGTGAAGTGAAATTGGCTGCAGATTTGACTCTGAAGGTCAGGGCCTGTCAACTGAGTAGATATTTTATTTAGAAACAGAAGTTTTTGATAACCTATTCTTTTTTTTTTAGTTCAAGTGTGGAAAATTTTGGGTAACCATCATGATTTGACATTTACTGACATCATAAGAAGATCAAAAGACCTACCTCTTTTTGGGGGTGGAGGTGAGAGGAAACCAAGCACTGAAAGTCAAATGGGCAAAATTAATTATTGAAATCCAAATCAACTCATCAACTGGTGACTCGGATGAGCAATTGATCTGCTGTCTGGATCAAAAACACAACACAGGCTGATAAGTGGTTTGATCATGCCATCCAATGACATAACCAACCAAGAAGAATGGTCAGCAGATTGAAAATGGAATTACCCCAGTGTTTGGGGAAAGTAGATGTACTGCCACATTAATTAGTGTCATTTGGATCAGGATACAACCCCCAAAAAATATGGAAATCGGTGAAGTTTGGTTTTTCTTTCCCTTTCCTGATTACAAAAACTAGCCAGTGATAGGTTGAATTTAAGATTTCTTTTTATATAACTAAGATCATAGAAGAAAAAATGAATTATGATGAGTTAGAATGAGGATGATGTTAAAACAGAAGCCCAGGAGGCAGGGAGCCTATCACTACTGAACTGAGGAACCTAATGGGGAGGGAATCATGGTACAGACATATAGCAAGATTGTATTTCACATTGCACTAATACCCTTGGGAAAGGTATGAATCCAATTATTCTCCCTCCAGCTATGAGTAAAATAGTAGGGCAGACTAGGTTCTTCAGCCTTGGTGATGCAACTAGTCTAGGAGAAGGAAAACTCTGAATTCAAACCTGTTAGACTCCACTTAAAAAATTGACCTTGTGTCTTATCCTGCCTGAGCAGAGGGGTTGGTAGATATGTATAGGTAAGCCCCCTCCCATCTGCAGGACTAGTTTGAGGCCTTGGTGAAGTAGCAGTTGATTTTTGGGCTAACCATAGAATCAATATCCAAGCACATTTGGTGTTTGTGCAAGAAAGACCCTGAAATGACTTGGGAAGAGCTAAGAAAAGTGCTAGTGGGTTGGTTTACCAATGAAAGAACAGCCACTGAGGCTATTTGTGGTTTAATGAGGCTTGAACAGATGAGAGAAACCTCTATGGATTTGAGAGAGAGACTAAATAGGTTAGCTGCCTTAGCTTACCTCAATGAGCTTTTAAGGACTGGGATGGGGGTTATACAGGCACAGTTGGCTGACATATTCATGGATACTCTCCATGATGAAGATGTTCAGAGCAATGTACTCCAGAGCACTCCAAGCAGGCTATAGGAAGTGACAGCTCTGGCAAGAGAGAGCTAGGGACTTTGGGAGAAAATAAGAGGGAGGAAAGATTGACTCAAAGAGGACTCAGGAGTGTAGCAAACCAGTTAAGGTTAAGAGAGACCCAGGAAAGACAGGCAATAGGAGGTCAACCCTCAGAGGATGAACTGGTCAATAAGACATGGGTTTTATCAGTCCACCCTGTGGAGGTATGGGTTGGTCTGTTAGACTTGTAGATATGAGCACCACATTTCAAAGAATTGTGCAACAAAATAGGGTAGTACCCACTGGGTGAGATGTAACAGGTGCTGGCAAAAGGCCATGAGATTAAGGGGTGTTGGTATTCAAAGGAGACCCCCAGACCTGGACCATCACCAGAACCCAAGAACCAATGTTACGTCAAAGCGGCCACCCAGAAAATGTAAAAAGCAAAGTAGCCTTAATGAAACTATTGAAGAAGTCCTGTTGGACTTGTGGGCAAGTGAGCCATTTTACCACCAACTGCACCTTGCAAAGGAGTTGGCAGTGTGAGAAGCTGTATGCTTTGAACAAATCTGGAGCATAGGCAGTGATGAGTGCCTGTTTTACGCGTTACAAACTCCCCTTCTCCTCTTTGTTTAGTTGCTGATACATGGTGAGACCGTCACTTCACTGGTGCAACAGGAGTATCAACTGGAGGTTCATCATCAGACGCAGTTTGTTATATACAAAACACCCCCATTTTAAAACAGGGGATAGAGTCAGCGTATCATCAGCTCTCTCAATATGTCAATTGTTTTTTAATATTCCCATATAGTAATGAACTTGTATTCAGTGTTAATATATCACTGATATACTAGAGATGATATTCTTGGTTAGTAGGAACTCCATGAAATATCCTTCATAACTCCAAGTGTCCTGCTATCTTCTTTATCTAGACAGTAGAACCACTGAAAGGAAAGAAATTACAGCAATACATGAGGACTCCTAAATAAACTATCCTCTCTATAGGCTAATGACATCATGTTGAAAGTCCTCAGGTATTAGTCAGAATATAAATTCAAAAATATCCAAATACCTGGAAAGGAGGATCTGGTTGTAAAGATCTCTGAGTAACAAACAGTCCTTCACTAATACTATATGATCAAATCAGAATACATTGCTTTAATTTCTTTTCTTTTAGAAGTTCTACCAACAAAAACTTACAGAAGTCAAAATACCAAATATTCCATCTGATGCAGTCATTAACTTGACAAAACTACAAGGGTTGGACAAAATAATGGAAACACCTGGAAATTTCAGACTAATTTTTTTAATATGGTTATCTGATTGCAACCCTCCAATGAAATCCAGCTTTGAGCTATTCCCTTCTTACAGTTTTTGAGGAAACTGGATTCTCAAGATGCTCATTAAGCTCTGCTTTCATTTTCAGAGCTGTATTCTTGTGATCCTTCCTAACAATCCATGTAAAAGTCCAACAGTCCCTATCAGACAGCTTTTTAGGAGGTGCCCGTGGTGTAATGGTTATCGTCACAGGATATGGACACGGCGATACGAGTTCAATTCCTGGACAAGACTGACTGCATTTCACATAGCACTAATACCCTTGGAAAAGGTATGAATCCAATTATTCTCCCTCCAGCTATGGGTAAATAGTAGGGCAGACTAGGTTCTTCAGCCTTGGTTAGGCAACTAGTCTAGGAGAAGGAAAACTCTGAATTCAAACCTGCTAAACTCCACTTTAAAAACTGACCTTGTGTCATATCCTGCCCAAGCGGAGCAGTTGGGTAAATAAGATCAGACAGCTTTCACTTTTTTCCAGAATTTTGCTTCAGTGCAGATGTTTTTCTTTCTTTCTCAAATGCTGTCATTACTTTCGAGACAGTACTCCTTGCTACACCAAATAATTCAACAATTTTTATTACACTAGCGCCTGGTATGCAAGCACCAACAATTTGACCTCTTTTAAAGGCTGATAGATCTGCAATTTTAATGAATTTTGATAGGTTTCTTCTGATGATATCTAAAAAAACAACAATTTTAGTAAAATAAGATGAGAAAAACTTATAATGAATCAAAAAACAAATAACAAACGTTTCATGATTTTAAAGGAGTTTCAAAATTATAATACTAAGATTCTAGTTGTTTCCATTATTTTGTCCTACCGACTGTACATTTCTTTTTGCATAGAAATTTGTCTTTTCACGAGGAATTTGTAAGCCAGCAAGTCATTTTTTTCTGTTGATTAATGGATTTTAATGGCCCGTCAATCTATCTAGAATTATTTCATGCCTAGAAGTTAAGGAAATGCATTCATTATACTTTAATATTTCCCTGTATAAGTAATTACCGGATATTGGCATGATCACCAATGGCCCAGGAGACCTGAGTTCAATCTCAGGTCGAGTCGTACCAAAGACTCAAAAAATGATACTTGATGCTTAACACTCTTAACACTTAGCATTATAAGGTACGGATCAAGGGTAAAGTGGAATAATCCAGGGAAAGAAGTAGCACTCTCCCCTACACCTTCGTGTAGTAACTATCAAAAAGGGAGCCTTCGGGTCACCCTCAACTACTGTCACCAACTTTATTTCCATGTATATGTAGATGTTTCTTCTGATTTATTTTACGCATGGTCCAATAGAACTCAAATATTTTCATCCCTATTTACAGTTGGCCTTGACATCAATATCTTCAACTGACTACTTTACAATGTAACTATTTCATTGAACAATTATGTTATTATGTATGGTGTATTTTCTTCAATTGTACACTAGTTTGACTGGCTATGGGTGAATGCCTTATGGTAATACAGTCTTTCTCTCATGGACAAATTTTCTTAAGAATCAGAGAATTCAATTATGGATAGACACTAAGAGCAAAGAACAAAAAATATCAAATTGCCTTAAAAAAACATCTTATCTTGAAAAAAAAACAACAAATATGATATTTATTTACCAACATGTTTCCATACATTTCTGAAATAAAATCATTTTGCAATTGATAACATTAGTGTGCGTATCAGTTTATTTCTTAATAATAAATTGTTTTATGATGTTTATTATTCAAATTATAAAACATTCAACACATGATGATTCCTCATTTTTTAATAAATCTTTGCAAGTAAATATCTTTTTAGGGCTGAATCAATAAAAAAAAGTTCACTTTCTTTTCAGATAAAGAATTCCTCGTAAGTTTGTAATCAAGAAATTGATTAAATACCAGATTCTAATTAGACATGCAAAAAGTCATTGAAAAGTGACATTCCTCTGTTAGATTTTTGGAATGAGCATTTTCACAGGGGTTAGAAATGGAAATACAAAGGAAAAGAAATACAGGAGGTAAAACATTTTGTCAAGTAGGTGGATCAATATTTAAACAAAATTCAGATTTAAAGAAACATGTGCAAATGCATACAGGAGAGAAAACTTATTGTTGTGAAGTGTGTGGATCTGCATTTTCACAGAATTCTCATTTAAAGTCCCATACACAAATACACATGGAGAGAAACCATATTCTTGTAAAGTTTGTGCATCTACATTTCTACAGAATTCTGATTTAAAGAGGCATGTGTGAATACACACAGGAGAGAAATCATATTCTTGCGAAGTGGGTAGATCATCATTTTCTAATAGTACCTGTTTAAAGAGACACATCAGGATACACTCAGGAGAGAAACCACATTCTTGTAAAGTGTGTGAATCATCATTTTCACAAAGTTCTAGTTTAAAGAAAGACATGTGGATACACACTGGAGAAAACACTTAGTTTTTTGTTTTTTTTTATGTGTCAATTTTAATTTTACATTTTATTATGTATCTGAAAACACATACCTTAGAGAAAACCTGATCATCATTTTCTACTGTGACCAGGTTGGGTCCCTACCACCTTGTTTGATTCTTCTGATCACCTTTAGTATATTCAGGAGCTGTAGTTTTATCCTTTTCCCTTGTGAGAACTAAAATCTTATGTCATGAGTGTTCACATAAGTCATTCTCATTTTCTCTGTCATGACTTAGCCACTTTTCATCTACTCTGGCCTTGTTCTTGTGTGTTTTGTCATGTTCAGTAACCTTCAAGGAATTTCAAAGCACATCCTATATTGTACTTTTTACCAACCCCTCCGCTCGGGCAGGATATGACACAAGGTCAATTTTTAAGCGGAGTTTAACAGGTTTGAATTCAGAGTTTTCCTTCTCCTAGACTAGTTGCCTAACCAAGGCTGAAGAACCTAGTCTGTCCTACTATTTACCCATAGCTGGAGGGAGAATAATTGGATTCATACCTTTCCCAAGGGTATTAGTGCTATGTGAAATGCAATCAGTATCGTCCAGGATTTGAACTCGTATCGCCGTGTTCATTTCCTACGGCGATAACGACTACACCACGGGCACCTCCATCCTATATTGTTCTCAACCCACTGTCCATGTCTTTTAACATCCCATATCAAGTAAGAGGTCTTCTAACCCACCCTTGTCATGTTACTTTCTTTTTCTACTGAATGGGAGCTCATGAATTGAACTCACAACTCCCACAAAGACTCAATCTGAAGCTCTTGATAAGTGCTTTTATTCTCCCTGCTACTGCTGTCACATAGAACGAAAAAAGAGGACAATTCAAGAAACTTTTGTGTCAGTCTACTCAGATTAAAAAGAAAAAAATAATATCCAAGTGTGATGTCTACAAATGCTTTTCAAATTATCAAATACAGGAAGAATTGATTTTTTTTTAGACAAGGGGAAAGCCAGATTGAAATAATTAAACATTTATATACATATTAACATTTGTATTTTACAAAGTTATTTTTTGTGCTTTGTTGTGTTATGGTCTTAAGAGACCTCAAGTTCAAAAGTTCATCTATATTCTTATTAAAAAGTTAATATTATGTGTGTATGTGCACATGAACATGAAGCACATATTCGCTGAGTGTATGTTAGACTGTTGATTGTTTGTGTGATGGTGGCAGGAAGATATGTGAAATCTGATTGAGGTGGTTTCATAAGAAAACAAATGGGTATAAAGATGGTAAGACATACTTTTAACACGACTGTGAAAATCGTTATTAGGGTGAATGGACTCGCAGTTGACTCATGTGTTATTTTAGTTACGAAATGGAATTTTGGTCTGTGTTAGCATGTCAATGTAGCCGCCAGTGTCTAGCGTTGTTACTGTAGAGAAGTCTTGTCAAGCTCTCACATGATCTGTCACTGGCTGTGTGTATCAGTTGCCACTGAAAGCATAAAAAGATAGATTTGATCATGTGACCAACTCCGAACAGAAATTTTTTTATTCCTGCACAGGAAGTCTTCCCAGCAGCAAATTTATTTGGAATTCAACTATAGAGACAGAAGGGAAAGCACTGCACATGATTATCCTGTCCAATCAGATTCCAGGAACCACTTAATTTTCAATCATATTTTTTTACTGCTTTGTCCTTGAGTTTTTTTGGTTTTTTTACAGAGCACCGAAACAGTAGTTCAGTGGGTGGCACTCATAGGGATGGGTGTTGGGTATCTCTGTACATTCTAAGGTATTTATTTCTGCCTTGGGGTTCACGCCTTCTGTCATCAATGTGTGTCATACCTTTATTAAGTGTTTTATGAAAAATTCAACTTGGCTTTTGACACTACACGATAGATGCTGACCAATTTAAAAAATATTTTTTTAACTTTTGTGTCTTTGCTGTTGATGATACTTATTTTCCCATACCCTGAGCTTAGTATCTACAGCAACTATCTTATCTTTTAATCATTTCCTTTTTTTTTACCAACACCTCCACACAAGCAGAATACAACACCATGTCTATTTTTCAAGCAGAATTTAACAGGTTTGAATTCAGTGTTTTCCTTCTAGACCAGTCACCCTGCCAAGGCTATAGAGCCAGTCTGCCCTACTGTTTTACCCATAGCTGGAAAGAGAATAATTGAATTTGTACCATTCCCAAACATATTAGCACTAGTGAAATGCAAATAACCTTGTCCAGGATTTGAACTCTGATCACTGATTCTATTTCCTACAACTATAACCCTTAAACTAAATGTGCCTCCAAGATATGAAATAAAGAAAACTTGCTTGAGATTTGGTCAATGGACAAATTCTGCCTGGTAAGCAGATACACTATTGGATCTTAATTTAATTTACAATGACTTTCTTATTTAATCAAATGATGTTTTTTCAAGGGTCATTTGCATCCAGATGCCACTTTTGCACATTTGCATATTTTTGATTTTATATTGTAACTAATGTCTGGTACCTTCCAACACAACATCATCAGGCAATATAGAGGATGGTTTTTAAGAGTCCTCCTTATATATTGGTATAATTTCTTTTCTCTGAAATGTTCTATCAGTAAGACAAGGAAGATAGTGATATGCTGAGAGGTATGGAGGATATGTAGTTGAGTTTCCACTCACCAAGGATCAATATTAATTTTAGTATGTCTATGATATACTGACACTTAACACAATGAAATAAAAGTCAAGATAAACACGTTTGTACCTAAAGCACTAAACATTATTGTCAAATTTAACATAAGAAATACGTTCAACACCATCAAATGTCATCAGCTCATGCCGTCTATTTATGCTCTGGCTCACTTGAGCATAAAGCTTCTCCATCCAGTTTAATATGCAGATATGTTCGTCAATATTGAATGTGGTTTCTGAAGAGTCATCATTTAGAGCCTTAGCTGTTCAAGGTTAAGATAGATATTATTGCTAGATCTGAAGGTGTCTGCTTTCAATGAATAGAAACCAAACACTACATACTTGACTGGCCACTTCAATTTGTCATTAGATAACTCACTGCCATTTTCATCACTGGTTACAATTGGCCTAACCATCTTCGACTGATTATTTTACAGTGTGACTATTACATTGCACAGTTATTGTGAGATAACAGTACTGAATAAACATTTGTACCACCACATGCTTGACCATGTCAATGGCCATATCAGTACATCTTAAGTGGTAGTCGGACCCTGTTGTGACCCAGCTGTGGGAAAAATTAACAAACCCAAGAAACTTTGTCTTGGTTAACTAACACAAAGCTTTATTCACTACTACAATTTGTAAGTCGTCACTGGGAGAAAGAAAGAGAGTATGAAAGTCAAGTCAACAGTATTTGCTAGGCAAAGAGAAACAATATGTTATAAGGAGAAAGAGCTGACCAGACCTTCACTTACCCACAAGTTCCTTGGCCTAAATCACTCAGAGGTCAGCTGCCAACTCCCATAGACTTTATGTTTTCCCTCTTCTTTTTCTATTTCTTCTTCTCTCTCCTTCTCCAGAAATTAACCTCTTGTTCTCTTTATAAATTGGACCTACCACATCACATTACATGTCATTATCTTTAGCATAGTTTTTCAAATTGCACATCTGTTCTACTAGCTTTGGCTATATGCCTTCAACAGCTAGATGGTAAGAGAGTCTTTTATTTCCATTATGAAATTACCTAAAGAACCAAACCAGGACTTTAAGCAACAGAAAAAGGTACTAGTGTCACATTGCCATTTAAAAATGTCTTGGTTTAACAAAAAAAAAAGCATTTATTTAACAGTATTTTCCATTCTTTTCTAGATTTAATAATTCCTACTTATCAGGTTAAAAGAAATGTCTTAAAATTGATAATATTAACAGGTGTATCAGTTTATTTCTCACTTGTAAATTGATAAATAACAGTGAAGAATAAGAGTTTATATTTGTAACATCATAAAACCTTGCACATACAATCATTTTTTGTTTTAAATGTTCCTACGTATATATATATATATATTAATATTTCATTAATAATAATGTTTCCTTTTTTTTCCAGATAAAGTATTCTTATGCAAACAAACTATGAAAAGGAACATTTCTTTGCTAAGCACTTCCTTAGTGTTCAAATTTGATATGAAATATGAAAATACACACTCCAAAAAATTAATTTTCTTGTGAAGAGTGTACATAAGACAATCCACAAAATTTCCATTTTCTTGTAAATCAGTATTTTCATAGAATTCCAAATTAAAAATACTCACAGAAGAGAGACCATTTTCTTGTGAGGTGTGTGGATCAGCATTTCTCAAAATTCCAGTTTAAAAACACTCATAGGAAAAAACACAGGAGAGAAATTTTTCTTATAAAGTGTGTAGATCAGAATTACTAAAGTTCTGATTTAAAAACACAAATGCAAAAACACACAGAAAAAAAAACATTTTCTTGTGAAGTATGTGGATCATCATTTTCACAAAATTTCAGTTTAAAAAGACATCTGCGACTACACACAGGAGAGAAACCATATTCTTGTCAAGTATGTGGATCAGCATTTTCAGACAATACAAATTTAAAAACACACATGCGAATACACACAGGTGAGAAACCATTTTCTTGTAAAGTGTGCGCAACTTCATTTTCACAAAATTCCAATTTAAAAAAGCACATGCGAATACACACTGGAGAGAAACCATTTTCATGTCAAGTGTGTGGAAGTTCATTTTCAAACAATTTCAGTTTAAATATGCACATGCGAATACACACAGGAGATAAACCATTTTCTTGTCATGTGTGTGCAACTTCATTTTCCAAGAATTCCAATTTAAATGTGCACATGCGAATACACACAGGTGAGAAACCATTTTCTTGTGAAGTGTGTGGTTTAGAGTTTTCACAAAATTCTACTTTAAAATCACACATCCGAACCCACACAGGAGAAAAACCATTTTCTTGTGAAATTTGTGGTTCATCATTTTCACAAGCTCTCAGTTTAAAAATACACATGCGAATACACACTGGGGAGAAACCATTTTCTTGTAAAGTGTGTGCAACTTCATTTTCAGACAATTCCAAATTAAAAATACACATGCGAAAACACACAGGAGAAAAACCATTTTCTTGTAAAGTATGTGCTACTTCATTCTCACAAAATGCCAATTTAAAAAGACACATGCAAATACACACAGTAGAGAAACCATTTTCTTCCAAGGTGTATGGATCAGAATTTACGAGGAACTCAGATTTAAAAACAGACCTGCAAATAGATACTCAAGAGAAACCATTTTCTTGTCAAGTGTGTGGATCTTCATTTTTACAGAATTTCAATTTAAAAAGACATATGCGAATACACACAGGAGAGAAACCATTTTCTTGTAAAATTTGTGGATCAGCATTTTCACATAATTCCACTTTAAAATCTCATGTGCGAACACACACTGGGGAGAAACCATTTTCCTGTGAAGAGTGTGGCTCCGCATTTTCAATGAGATATAATTTAAAAGCACACATGCGAAAACATACTGGAGAGAAACCATTTTCTTGTCTAATTTGTGGCTCAGCATTTTCACATAATTCCTCTTTAAAAACACACATGCTAACACACACTGGGGAGAAACCATTTTCTTGTGAAGAGTGTGGATCAGCATTTTCACAGAGTTCCTATTTAAAAATTCACATGCAAAAACATACAAGAGAAAACTAGTTTTCTTACAAAGTGTATGGATCAGAATTTTCACAAAATTCCAGTTTAAAAATCCACATCTAAACACACATGGGAGAAAAACCATTTTCTTGTGTGGTGTGTGTTTTTCTTGTGTGGTGAATCAGCATTTTCACAAATTTCCATTTTAAAAAGACACATGGGACTACATGCAGTAGAGACCCCTCAGTCATGATATGTGTATTGATTTTATTTTCAGCAAATTACTTTTCTACATTGCACTTGAGAACTCATACCATATGTAAAACATGAACCATTCTGTTACACATACTCTGTATTGACTACAAAACTATTCATTGCACTTAAAAACATAACTTTTAGAAAACATGAATCATTCTGATACACAGCTTTTCATAGACATGTATATTTTTGACTTGTCAAAATTCAATTTATCTGACTCCATTTATCTACCTTTCATTCTTACTTTAACTTCAGTAAGTCTCTTATTCATAGCCATTACTCCCAGGTCCACTACAACTCGTAAGTTTTGCATATGTTTGGGTCTCAATCAATAACTCAAATTCATTTTTTTTAAGTTTACTAAGATAGTTACTGTACTCCATATAGTTATGCCTAAGTTATAGATACTAAATAGGAATTCTTAAAATAATTTCATTGTCGAAAATCTTTGTATCTAATCTCAGGATGAAATAAGTAGAAAAAGATTCATACCCCATGAGTTTCAAGAATTTAAACATTCAACTATGTTTCAGTAACAATCCCTCACCCACATCTTTTTATTTGCATTGCTTTCAATTGAGGAAGCAGTATCTTCAAAATTCCCTGCATTTTTCTTCCATTTACTTTTACCCTTTTCACTGTAAACTAAAACATAAAAAGAAAACAGTATAATTCTGAATATTACCCTTGCTGTAATTCAACTGTAGGTTTGCCAATCCAAAAAAGGAAAGATGTTATATTCCAAACCTGCAGAAAAGGAACCAAGTTTTGAGGGCTTTTTTAAAGTAATTTACCAGGTCAAAAGCTATTATTTCTTAATGGTACATTTTTTTTTGTCAACTAACGAAAAAGAAAAAAATGATAAAGCCAGTATCTATACTTTTTGAAGTCATGTATATATGGATACACACTTAGTGTAATGTTTATTCTTGTAGGGAATGGAGTTGGCAACCCAAGTTCAATTCCTTGGCAAGCTAGTTTGTATTTCCCATCACAGTAATGGTCTTAATAAAGTGATGTATCCATCTCTACTGCAACTAACTTGGACAGACTGGGTTCTTTGCCTTTTGTACAAACACTGATCTAGGAGAAATGGTGAATTCAAATCAGCAGGATTCTGCTGATGACCTTGTATTGCATCCTATTCATGGCAGACTGCTTGGGTAAATACACACACACATATATATATATATATATGTAGATATACCCTATCCGGTGGCAAAAGCTGCTCAGTAGCGCCAGGAGTGGCAGTACCGCCTTGAGCTACCGAAACTGTGTTATCACCCTGGTTGGCAGCTGATGAGGCTAGGGTATCGCACGTGCTTTCACACGTTGTATGATGAAAAAAAAAATATATATATATATTATACATATAATATATATATATATATATATATATATATATATTCACATACATGAGGGTGAGCTGAAACATTCTGCAGTTGATGATTTTTGACCAATTGGATCAAAGTATTGCAACCCCAATGGAAGAAGTGTGTAGAATGCAAAGAAAAGGATAGTGAAAAATAAACCTCATTTAGTGACATTCCATAAGAGTATCTTGGTCAGTCTATGAAGTGTTAACTAAGCTTCTCTGACTTCAAAGGAAATGTATAAATACAATATGAAACACTACATAATACTAGCATGAAATTTGTTTGTTTATTAAGAAAAAAGTTTTGCTTTATATCAGAAAGAGGAAGTAGCTGAGATATAAAGTAGTGCTTAAATCTTAAAGTACAAGGAAAATGCTTCCACTCTTTACATTCAGATGAGTTAATATGCCCCATTTATATGGCCTTGTGTCATATCTTAGCAGAAAGCTTAATAAATTACTACATTCAAACAAGTTTGTTATTCTTTTCAACTGACCATGACTTCCGAAGGTTACACTACTTTATTTACTCCAGCATATGACAAAACAATGACATCTGAAAAAGAAATTGAAATTTTGGCTGGAACAGAATGTTTGTTAAAAAAATAATCATGTTTATTTTTGTTTTTCATTTAAATTCCCTAATGATTATAAATTGGCAAGAAACACACTTTTTATCACAATGTTATGATTTTTTACTAACAAACCACGTCCCTGTCTTTTTAATGTATGGATAATCAAAAGCATAATAATTCAATGCTAATAAATTCTTGGTAAATGTTTATTTTCCTAAGTGACATTCTTATATTAGTTCTTTTGCATGTTTCTGTTAAAAAAATATCACCCAAGGAAAAACCACATTAAAAAAGTAACCAAAAAAAATCAATTATTCAAATTAAATACTTTTTATCTAATCAGTTATATTTATTTATTCAGTATTTTTGTAGTCATTAACAAAATCCCTGTCACATGCAATGTGTGGAAAAGTTTAATCTATGCATGTCATTTTAAATCTCTAAAAAAAGACGTTTATCCTGATTTCTTTCTCTTTAAATTAATTTCATCATTAGAAGATTAAGCTATGAAAATTACTACAGTAAAAAAAATGCCAAGTAGAGCAATATTGTACCTTATTTTACTGGACTTTTTAACTTTAGAATTAAGTCATCTGAACAGTTGCAGGACCAGTAAATACATTGATCCCACAAACTTGAGTAAATTACTTGTGTGATTAACAGAGCACTAGACAAATAACAATAACAAGAGAGTAACATTTAAATGTCAAGCCTAGTAGAGCAATATTGTACCTTATTTTACTGGACTTTTTAACTTCAAAATTAAGTCATCTGAACAGTTGCAGGACCAGTAAATACATTGATCCCACAAACTTGAGTAAATTACATGTGTGATTAACAGAGCACTAGACAAATAACAATGTCAAGAGAGTAATATTTAAATGTCGAGCGTTTCTTGAGCAAATCACACAAAAAAGTTTTGTATTGGGTATAGACTCACTGCTGCTTCATCTCAGTGATGTCAAACGTCAGTGCAGTCGAAAGGGGTAAACTCGACTATCTAAAAGTGACAGTGAATCTTAAAAATCAGGATAGTCTTAGTCCGGCATGCAGCTCGTAGATGTAGCTGCATGGTCAGGAACATGGTGATGGTGAAAAAGGTAAATGCATAGGTTGCAAAGGTTGGATGTTCAATGTCCTGGTTTATCTAGTTTTGGTTAACTAGGGTTATATCAACATAGCCTTGGAGGGCTGATGATGATTCAAGCAGGATTGTCACTCGTGGACTTGAGCGCTGGTCATCAGGTAGGCGTCGTTGGTCGTCTGGTCTTTGTCAGACACGGGCAGTCTGGAACAAAGGCTCTCAGGTAGAGCAGGCAGGACTCGAATGTCAATTTACAATTGTAAAAATAAGACTTTGTATTATGCTTGCCCTAATAAAGACAGTTTGTGTCTCATGAACATAGGCGTCGTTGGTCGTCTGGTCTTTGTCAGACACCGGCAGTCTGGAACAAAGGCTGTCAGGTAGAGCAGGCAGGACTGGAATGTCAATTTACAATTGTAAAAATAAGACTTTGTATTATGCTTGCCCTAATAAGGACAGTTTGTGTCTCATGAACGTATGGTCAGCAGATGACTGGGTTAGAAGGAATGGCTGCAGGCTTGAGCATCATCAGCAATTGGCAGGAACAGCTTTGATGTTCAGTAGGAATGGCTGCAACCTGTAGTGTGGTTGCCCCAGAGGAGGAGTCAAGTGAGTTGATCAGGTCATGCAAAGGTCACTAGACCCTCATGGCTACACCAATGGCTTTTTTGTGGTCAGTGACTGCCTTTATATAGAAGGAAGGGACAATGTTTTTGAATTGTTTCAGTGATGAAAATTCTGTGTTGTCACAGGCAGGAAATTTCTCTTTTAGATATAAGTAATAATGAAATATCTCATTATACTAACAAAACAATCTTTTAAATGCAACATATCTTCTCCAGCCATCATAACCTATTTCCGAAATGGTCTGCTGAATTAATTTATCTTGAAATAATCTGCATGTTACTAAAAGAATATTTGCTCAGTAACATAGGAGTGAGCTCTCAATTCCTGTAGGGATGAAAAACTCAGCTAGCAGATGACATGGATGGCTCAGCATTTTTTCAACTAGGATTTTATATTTGAGTAGCCAGCAGGCCATAAAAAAAATGAACAAAATAAACAATCTGCTATTAAAAAATGTAAACAAAATCTAATTCCTCATGGAATTATCTCTAAAATATAAAATCATTTACCTGCATGTTCAAAAACCACAAATTTTATTAAAATCCAATTGTTTTTAGGTGGTCAGGGACTTTTTTAAAAACAGTGCTTCAGCACATACCTAGTGGTTGACTAGTTGAAAATTGTGAGGGAGACTTTGAAACTATTGTTTGATTAATTTTATGGCATATCAACCCATGTTGGGTTATTCTATACCCAGAAGTTTAGAAATTGTGTTCATTTTACTGTCATATTTGCTATCAAATAGAAATAATTTTCAAATGAATCTATTTGACCCATGAATGGGGCACTAAGTTCTACCAATTAGGATTAAAATGGTATACCTCAGGAAGGACATAAGTCCTTCATATGACATGGAATCGCATCAATTTCTACTGACTGCTGACTAATTTGGTCGTATATCGCTTTGTAGGGTCTTAACCTAAACAATGATCTCTGCTTTGTTTGCTCCTACGGCATTCTGTGGTTTAGTTGGAGACATGGCATTGATGCCTTGCGCCAAGAGGTGGGACTAATGTAGGGCATCAGCCATTAACGTGAACCATGATGGGTTATCCTTGGACATGAGCACTTTTCTAGCTGCAGGAGTCTTATTGCTTCTGTGACTCCTTTTTATCAGACATAGGCAAAGGCCCATCAAATTCATAGCTGCACATCCCTATTACTCAAAAAATTCTTGAACTGTTTTCCGGTGAAAGCCAGGTTGTTGTCAGTCAAGATTTATATTGGTGGATTCTGCTCAACAAAAAAGAATTGATTCTTATTGGTAAATGACTCTGGCAAAGTGTTGTTAACATAGCGGTTGCTTTAGTACAAACCAAAAAGGACCACAATCAATAAGCACTGGAAAATGTTCACCGCTTTAGTGGACGATGTTCATTGCCAACCTAATCTGATTGTAACTTCCTCCTAGCTTTCCTTTAGTTCCAGGTCAGTGGATTGGCAGGTTCACAGTTTTTGTCAACAGACTTCACGTCCTTTGTTGATACTGATGAGTCAGCAGACCTGGCCCAGTGCTGATTCCTCTTCACACCAGGATGTCCACTTTGTGGGTTGAAGAGTCCCTATAGTGTAATGGCTAAAGTGCTGGACTGTAGCCTTGAAGTAAGGGAGTTCAAACTCCAGTCACACTATTACATCCATTTTCAGACTAAAACTCTTAGGAAAGGTATGAACCCCCTCATTCCCCAGCCATGGGTTAAATCGTATCATTGCTTTTCTTCTATAAGGGTAGATATTGCACGATATTAGTAGATATATCTAGGTGTTGTGTTTAGTTTGCCTGAACACAATTTTTTGTTTATCTTGCTTTGTCATACTCTCTCACTCTCTATGTTCATGGCAAATGAATACCACCACACTTTCTATGTTCATCCAAGCATGACAAAAAGAGTAGCTCTCAGTGTCCAGGCATGAGAAATGCATATTCTCCAGTTCCTATGTTCATCTAGAAACCAAATACTCTCACATAATCATTATATTTAGTTATGTATATGAACATAAATTTGTGTGACAATGCCAGAACAGAAACCTGAATTATCAGGACCCTCTTTCCATTTGTATCTACTATCAATTGAGTGAGCACCAACTTTGAAATTTCCTTTATTCACAAAAAAAAGGAAATTGGATTCTGAACAATTCTCTCCCTGTTCTTCAACTGTTGGTTTGCAATCCGAAAAGAAGACTGAACTCTTATATTTGAAACCTGCAGAAAATGATGTCATTTTTTTTTTTTTTTTTTTGATAAAGTAATTTGAGAGGTCAGAATAAATTTTTTTCTTGTTTTACTTTGTTTTTATCTGATTTGTCAGATTTTTTAAAATATGAGAAAAATGGCTGGTGAAATAGATAGAATAATAGGCACAAAAGGATTTTTCTTAATTTTGTGTTCTATTTAATCACTATGTGAATAAGTCAGTAAATATTGTCTTCTATAAACAACTTGATATGAAATGAAATCTCTGCAAATGAAGACAAACATGAGCTGAACTTATTTTCCATTTATTCAAAAGACAGCAGCCATTTTTCTGAGAATTAATTTTTATTTATTGCGGACTTTTTGCCCTCATCTTGGTAGTTTTTTTTTTTTTTTTTTTTTTTTTTTTTTCTTCTTTCACTACGTTTCGGACAAATTTCACCTCTGACCTTCTTCAGGTGATTTTTCCGCGACCTCGGATAGGAATACTGAGTCTTGTAACCGTATCCCCAGTAATTACTGCCTTCCATAGTTGTTGTCTATCGCACCACCGTTAAAGTCCGCAATAAATAAAAATTAATTCTCAGATTAAGAAGCCTCATCTCAAAATGATTCCAATTAAAGACAAGCCATTTTTCTTTTCTTTTTTTTTTTTTTTTTTTTGCTCTATAAATTTTAACTTCTTGAAAATTCATTGCATTGTCCACAAGGCTTAGAATATACGATCTGTATCTCCTACAAAGAGGTAATACCAACCCTACAAAAAACAAGGGTGTTCTGAATATTACACCAAACTGCATCAGATGGTGAGGCTATAGTTTTGGAGATATGGGGAATGTGGAGTATTCCTTCATTGCCATTATTCTAATGTCCACACTAGAAAGTGTAGTGATATAACCGTTATAAATAAGCGTATGGTTGCAAGGAAAAGACAGAACGGAGTTGCAAATCAAACGAGAAGACAAGTGAAAATTTTAATAATTATATTAACAAACAAGAAACAAAACGTTCAAATAATTGTGTTGGCGAATATAAAAATGTCTGTGAAATTAATAAAATTTTCGTAGTTGAATAGATAGGAACGAGTTAAAAGTTAATTTTTTTAAAAATTGATGGGTGTCGAATAGTAGTGGAAAGCGAGAAGTAAAATCTTCCTAGATTTGTGATGGTAGTGTTGAGTCACAAAGTTTATGTCGATAGGGAAGGAGAAATGTCGGCGTCGAAAAAGTTGAATGTAGGGGTGGGAGTGGTGATTCCCGGGTTAGACGATTTTGTGTGATGTTGAATGCTGCAAGCGTCGCGGTCAGTGTTCTCCTCTCGAGGTCTCAAAGCTGACTGACTTTGGAACTTTCGTTGACCATTTTATAGTCGCGTTTTGGGTCGAATTGGCCCCAAAAAAACTATGAAAGTTGCTGATTGGGTGAAAAAAGAAAAGGATCTTTTAAATTGTAAATATAAAGTTACATTTCAACCGGATGAATGCATGGAGCCTACTTGGGCAGCGACGTGTTTTATTCATTTTGGTTTCTGTCATCGTCTAGACAACATCCTGCTTTTGAAATGTACGTTTGTGGTGTTTTATTCTTTTGTTTGCTGGTGAGTTGTGAATGTATAAGTAAATCAAAAGGGATTTCTGTATATAACATAACGAATGGGAATGTTTCTCATTAGCATATGTGAGTGTATATCCTCTATATAAGAAAACATGAGAATAATGAGAGGATGCAAGGTGAAACGATTACTACCACAACGAAGTTTAGCAAGGTTAGTATACATCATAACAATATGGCGTCGTTGACCAGATTGGAAGAACCAGATTACGTAGAAATGTCGTTAAAGTATAATCATATTTACCCAACTCCTCCGCTCGGGAAGGATATGACACAAGGTCAATTTTTAAGCGAAGTTTAACAGGTTTGAATTCAGAGTTTTCCTTCTCCTAGACTAGTTGACTCACCAAGGCTGAAGAACCTAGTCTGTCCTGCTATTTACCCATAGCTGGAGGGAGAATAATTGGATTCATACCCAACCCCTCCGCTCGGGAAGGATATGACACAAGGTCAATTTTTAAGCGAAGTTTAACAGGTTTGAATTCAGAGTTTTCCTTCTCACCAAGGCTGAAGAACCTAGTCTGCCCTGCTATTTACCCATAGCTGGAGGGAGAATAATTGGATTCATACCTTTCCCAAGGGTATTAGTGCTATGTGAAATGCAATCAGTCTCGTCCAGGATTTGAACTCGTGTCGTCGTGTCCATTTTCTACGACGATAACCATTACACCACGGGCACCTCCATTATGTGGTTAAAGTATAATAGAGCATATGCCAGAACACAAAGTCTACGAGACAAAAGAAACGTCAGAGGATAAAATGGAATAACAGATTTATTTTTGGCCTCTGCAGATTGTGAGAATATAATGAAGATATCAGTTATGGTGTATCCAAATGATTTGGAAGAGCTCTCATTCCAAAAAATCAAACAAATTATAAGAAATAATTTGAGGCCGAAAAAGAAGTTCGTCATTGCTGAAAGAGCAAAGTTACTATCTAAAAAGCAAAATTCACACGAATCTTCATAGATTGAAGGAAGCCTCAAGATTTTGAAAAATTAGGTACAGAAAATTTGACAGTAGAAGAGTTGAATCAGTTGCGTTTTATTGAATGATTGCGCGATGTGGATCAGAAAAATAAAGTTTTGGAGTGTTTCCAGGGCAACAATATGACACTGGAAGCAGGAGTTGAATTCGTGTAACAATTAGAAATGATATCGGACTTCGGTAAAACTACAAACGACAGCATCGTTGTATTCCAAATGGAAGAATCTGTACAGCGTGGCACTGGCGTGTTGCGAAAGACAGAGGTTAAGAAATGTAAGTACTGCAATTTCGAACACAACTTAGATGAATTGCCTTGCTTTTGGACAAATCTGTTACAGGAGGTGTCCTTGTGGTGTAATGGTTAAAGCGATGGACTGCGGAATCGTAGAACGCGAGTTCGTACTCCAGTCGTGCCATTACGTTTACTTTCAGGCAAATACCTGCGAGAAAGGTATGAACCCCCTTATCCTCCCAGCTATGGGTTAAATAGTACAACTACTGTTCTTCTAGGAGAATAGCCTTGGCATTAAATAACCTACAAGGGTTGATATGCCATTAAAACAAAGAAACCAAACCAAACCTGTTACAACTGCAACAAGGTGAATTATTTTCAAACCGTGTGTAGTTTTTTTTTAAGTTGACTCTGTAGAAGTAATAACAAAGAAAAAGATTATTTAAAAATACTAAAATTAAATGGCATACCCGTTCCTATGCAAATTGACACTGGTAGTGACATAACTTTAATTCCGAAGAATTTTGGGGCAAGAAATGGGTCCACCAAAATTAAAATGAAGTTATTTAAAACTCATACAATTTGATGGTTCATGCATTATTAACCTAGGACAATTTATGAAATAAAATTTATAAGGTTATAAATTAACCTAGGACAGTTTATAAACCACTTTTGAAGCTAAGGAGAAATTTGAAATCGTACCTATAATACATATGAGCACCGACATTTTAAAAATAGATAGAGCTAAGTTAATTAATAACGTGGAATCAGTACAAAAAGTTGATATATTAAAAGGATATGAAGCCACGATTCGATTGAAAGAAAATATTTCATCCTCCTACTCTGAATCTCGTCGGATACCAATTCAGTTACTACTGTGAAAATTCAAATATGCAAGATATTAGAAACGAAATATGCAAGTTATGAAAATGTACTCAGTTCAAAAAATATGCAAGGTTTTAAGTAATACATTATTACAACCAACTCACGAAATGTTTACAAATTTATCCGAATATTAGACGCTATAAAGTACAACTCTACTCGAACCAAGTAAACTTTATCTTTGCCCAGCCCAAGAAATTATCTAGCAGTAACTGTCAGGCTAAGTGTAGGAAGAGAGAAATGTATAGAAATAAAGGAGATAAAAAAAAAGGAAGGGAAGCTTACTTTAGTTATCTGAAAGAGAAGTGTGTCTTTATTTCTTAAAAACAAAAAAACTACTAGTCCCCACAAAGAAATTCAGTAACTGCTTCTTTGGAGAGAAGGTAACTCATGTCATGACATCCCCCTTTCATTAGAAATATGGTTCAGGCAGGGCTCAATTAGTTCACTGAAAAAGAAAAGCTTTGTATGAACACTTTCTATAGGTTGTACTTTTAAGGAGGTTTTATGACACGATCCGATCTAGTAATTGTTTCTGATGGTGTGTTACCGCTTGGCTGCGTTTGATGTGCATGTCTGTGTGTTACTTCAGATGGCGTGCAGATGTGAGTGTGTATGTTGGGTTTTTCTGCAGGATGTGTTTGGAATGTTAGGGAGTGGAGGCTCAGTGTGATGTGTGGATGTATTATAGAGAGACGTCTGTGGCTTATTAGAATTGCTGACATCTTTCTTGTGATGCCTACGGTTTCTGCGAAGAACCTGTCCTGTTGGGGTTTCGATGATGTAGAATCGTGGTGGTTCAGTGCATGCTTGTCTGACAATTGCTGGAGTCCACTTCCTCGTATCATGGTCTTGTACTCTCATCAGTTGCCCCGTGTTGAGATTGGATAGATCCTTGGCATGTTGGTCATATTGTTTTTTCTGCAACAACTGTCGATGAAGTAGGCGCACCGGAATTTCCTCTTTTCGGAGATTTTTGTTGGTGCATTTTGTGGGAAGATTGCTGACCAGCTTCCGATTGAATGGTAGTTCTCCCGGGGATGGAATTACATGATCCATTGGAGTCGATCGGAGGCACAGCAGACTCATGTCTATGTCTCGGTTGCCTAGTGGGGCTTCTTCATCGCTCCCATGATGGTCTGTATGCACCGTTCTGCCATGCCGTTTGATTGGAGGTATTTCGGAGAAGAGGTGATGTGCTCAAAATACCATCCTTTAGCAAATTCTTTTAACTGCTGAGATCTAAAATGGGGTCCATTGTCGCTGATAAGCCTTTCTGGGACTCATTGTTCAGCAAAGATTTGCTTGATAATATTGGTGACTTCCTTGCTGGAGAATTTCCTTAATTTGCGGATAAAGGGGTATTTTGACTATTAGTCCACAATGAGGAGGTAATTGTGCCTGTTGAGGTAATTGTTTCTGTTAAGGTTGAAAATATCAGTAGCCACGATTTGCCATTGTCATACTGGTATCTCATGTGGCATTAGGGACTCTGCAGATTGGAACTTCTGGAGTTCTTGACAGATGGCGCATTGCTGCACTCTCTTGTGTATGTCGCTGTTTATGCCACTCCAGAAAACGCAGGTTTTTGCCCTGAGCTTGCATTTATCGCTTCCTTGATGACCATAATGAATTTTTTCCAATGTTTCAGTCTGCATTGATTTGGGGATCAGTATCCTGTCTCATTGGAGCAAAATGCCATTCTCAACAGAGAGCTCATCTCGATATGACCAGTAGGGTTGAAGGGTTTTGTGTAGTTCTCTGTGAGATTCTGGCCAGCCTTGAAGAATCTGTACCCTTAATTCACACAATATTGGGTCGGCATTGGCTGCTTGACGGATCTGAGTTAATTTTTCAGTCGAGAATTGTACGAAGTCTACTTTAACGTTTAAGTCAATGACTTCTTTGTTTGTTTTTTTGTTAGGAAGTCTGGATAGTCCATCTGCCTGTAGCTCTTTGCCTGGTCGATATTTGATGACCATAAACTCTTGGAATCTTAACAACATCCGTTGAAGTCGGGGAGGTGCTGCTATAAGGTTCTAAAGGAAGATCATTCCCAAGGGCTGGTGGTCACTCTCAACTTCGAATGCACATCCATAAATGTATGTGCGAAATCGTTCGCAGCCGAATACAACAGCTAAGAGCTCCTGCTCGATATTGGCGTAGCGCTGCTCTGTTTCGGTCGGGGATTTTGAAGCAAAAGCTATGGGTTTGCCTTCTTGGATTAGGGCTGCTCAAAACCTCTAGATGATGTGTCTACTTGTATTATAGACTTTTTAGAATTGTCGTAATAGTGTAGTAGCATTTCCTTGCATATTAAGTCCTTTATTTCTTGCGGCGACCTCAGGTGGCAATTGTTCCAATCATAGTCTGTATCTTTTCTTTGGAGTTTTCTGAGGTTTGCTGTGAGATCTGACAGTCTAGGAAGAAATGGTGCCATGTAGGTAATAATTCCTTGTACCTTCTGTAGCTTTGTAATATTATTTGGACTGGGGAGTGATTTTCTTTCCCCCACTTTTTGGGGATCTGGGTGTATCCCGTTCTTGTCGAATATAGCACCGAAGAATATGACTTGTTCCTGGTTGATAGCACATTTGTTGCTGTTAAATGTTATTCCTGCTGTTCATACTGTCTCCATCAGCTTTCACAAGTTGAGGTCGTGCTTCTCTTTGGTTTTTCCGTGGATAATAACGTCATCATTCAACGCTAAAGTTCCAGTACACTATCCTGTTATCATGTCCATCCTGTGCTGGGACACATCCTGAGACATAACTAGGCCAAAGGGCATCCTTTGGAAACAGTACCTTCCAAAAGGAGAATTAAAAGTAGTTAGCAACTGGGATTCCCTGTCAAGCTTGACAGACCAGTAGCCATTTTTTGCATACAGTTTGAAGAAGAATTTGGCGCCGGACAGTTTGTGTGAGAGCTCTTCCATAGTTGAAATTTTGTAGTGGCAACGCATGATGGCCTTATTTAGATCTTTGAGGTCTAAGCATAGGCGGAGTTTGCCGTTTCTCTTGCGCACATACACAATGCTGTTAACCCAATCTGTTGGTTCATCGACTTTCTGGATTATTCCTTGTGATATCATCTCATCTAGTTCTACATTTACTTCGTCCCTCAAATGGATGGGGCATTTCCTATGTGCATGAACTATTGGGTGGTTGTTGGTCGAAGTACGATGTGGTACTCCCCTGCGAAGTTACCAATCCGATCAAATTGATCCGGATATGCTTCAAGCAGATCTTTCGTGGAGTTGATTGGTGTATTGTCTGATGAAGTAATTGGGGTATGTGTCTCCTGATTGACTGGGGCACACTTTGTTCTCTTATTGGAACAGTGTAGGGTAACCAGTGGTATGTCCTGAAGGGTGGATAAACCTAGTATGGTAGGTCCATTGGAAGTCACTATGTAGAATTTCACGCGCCTTCATTTACCCTTGTAGCCACATTGAATGTGTATGGATCCGTACCGTGGTATACTAGACCCGTTGTATGCTGTAAGTACTGCTGCTTCTTTCTATTTTGTGCCAGGACGTAGTTGTCCATTCCGGTCTTAATGTTCTGGAAACATTTGCTGGAATGTGCATAAGGGGAGTGTATTTCCCTCTGCGCCTGTGTCCACCTTGATTTCGTGGAAGCCTTTCCTGTTTGGTAGTATAATGTCCAATGAGGCAAATGCCTCTGTCCAAGAGCACTTTTTCCGTGGTATTCCATTGAATAAAAAGACATTTTCTCGAACTTGTTCGCTACCTGGTCTTAAACGTTAATAGAGTTCTGGAGATTTTATGCTCATACTGCACTGGTACGAATTTTTTTGGTTTGGTAGACCTGTTCGTCTGTGCCTGTCAGTCCGGTTTTTTGGAGGTTTTTTTTGGGGGGGGGTTGTAGTTTTTTGTTGTGGCACATCCTAGCCCAGTGGTTCTTGCGTCCACATGCTGAGCAAGTGCTGCCTCGAGCAGGGCAGTTCCCCTTTTTATGGTTAAGTCCACATTTGCCATAGTTGTCTGTGTCCTCAAATCGGTGCTTTATTGCACTTATTTGGTTGTCGCATTTCCCTTGAAGCTCGCCCATTTGTCTCATGTAGTTAATTGAAGTCTCGTAACTTCTATACGCGTTGAGTACTTCTGACATGGACATTGCCTCGTTTTTGCTGAGAAGCTGTTTCCGTATTTCTGGAAATTTTGTTCCGGCAATAATCTGGTCAATTATTCTTTCTTCCATCTCACGTTCGTCTCTGAACTTGCATTTTTGTGCCTGAAGCCTGCATCTCGCCAGAAAATCGTCAATGTTCTCTGTTTCTTTCTGCGAGTAATTTTGTAAGCAAAAGCGTGCAATCCGAAAGTTAACTTGTGGCTCTTTTTATTCTAGAAACTTTTCCTAAATCACCGCTGGGTTTCATCTGTCGGCATCGTTTCCGAATGACCATGAGTTATACCGTCTTAAAACTTCTTTTCCCGATAACAAAAGAATGTGGTTAACTTGTTTGTTCTCTGCAATGCCCTTCACAGAGAAGAATAACTCACACTGTTGCTTGAAAAATTTCAGGGATTCCACCAAATTTGGCGTTTCCCAGCACATAAAAGGTTCACATGTATGGTTAGACATTATTGCTATTATTATTTTGAACAATACAAGCACTTGAAAAGAAAGTTCGAGACAACTTACGGTTGTAGCTAAAAAATTCCAATATGGCATCTTTTTTTTTAACCACACGTGGATGCTTCTTGTTTCGCAAAGGCCAGTAAGAAGAATAAGATATTGCCAGACTTTAAAACCGCTCTCCTGTTGTCTTTTTACATTCCGTGTAATATTCTATGTTTGTCTTTTACCGTTTCCACCATGTTATAGTGTTTGTTAGTAGGTATATAAGAAAAGCGAGAGACAACGAAGAGACATGTTCGAGCTTGCAGGAGCGACGACCGTACACCCCCGTATACTGACGAAGCTGTCTATTTTATTCAAACAATGGAAGTAACTGCTTCTTCCAAGGGAAGATAACTCATGCCATGACAGACCCATCAGCATCCTTGGGGTATCGTTCGGACCGGACCTCCAACTGGAGCAAAATTGATCGGAAGTACAGACAAAGGTAGAAGCGCAGATGGGTACCTGGCTTCGAAGACGCTTGTCCTTAAAGGGCAGGGTAGGGCTGAGGCGTGAGACGTGCATGTCTTTCCCTTGATCTTTTACTGATTGTCTATATTCCCCCTGCCCAAGAGCCCTCGGGAGGCGCTGAAGCAATCCCTCTCCAAATTGCTTTGGGGAAGTCGAAGCCCGATGGACATGTCCGTCATCAACGTCTTTGCCTGATCTGGAGAGTCATTGGCTCACTGAAATATTAATTTTCCTGGGTCGATCTTTGATGAGAGATACAGTGTGGGGACAGAAGGTGAAGAAGGCTTTTTCTCGCCTGAAGTTCAACCGCAAAGCCGAGAGCTACTGTTGGCCGAGCGGTGAAGCATCGTTCTTTTTCGAATGCCGCAAGGCTGTAGCAGAAAGAACTTCGTATTTTTGTTTGGTGCGTAAATTAATTTGACCGTTATGATCGTCGTATATTTTCACCCAATGAGGATGACTTATCCTATTCAGCCCGGATCATTTTCCCGGACAACATGAAAATGGTGAAAGCCCCCCCCCATTACCTCTTCCTTGGGCACTTTCGAGCAGGACGGACGTACTTTCTGTCCGCTCCCTTCATAGCAACAGAATCACTACACCATGGGGAAAGCTGTCTAATTTATAAACCTTTTGAGTCTACCGTCTTAGACAAAGGGTTCCCAGTTGAACATGAATTAGATGCATGTAATCCACCACTTACAGGAACAGCCTTATGTCGCCTCTAACTTTTGCTATGTCTACAGCGACGCGAAAATCGCTCAGACATCCAGCTACCTCATTCCTGGACAACCTTTTCTGGAGACCTTCATGCGTCTCTCCTACAGCAACCAGCACCACATATTTATGGGTGATGACTTCATTCCTGTCCTTAAACAGCAAACACGACTTTTGCTATGTCTATAGCGACACATAATTTGCTCAGACATTCAGCATTGCCGGGACTGTTGCGACGCACATATCGCTCAGGACTTTAGCTGCTATAATTCCTTCTCAACTCAATAACTATTTCCTTCCTTCCTTCCTTCCTACGAGACTTGCAGCATAAAGGTACCCTTTATTCTGGCTGCCATTAAACCTTCTTGAAAACCTTACGGCATCTTCGTTATTCTCCTTCATTTTCCAACAATATAACGAGGAGGTAACGTAACAATTTCCCTCGCTAAAAATGGTGACCCGACTGAAATGAACACACTACCTTCATATACGAACATACAGCCTTTACAAACACACAACTTGACGACTCGAAAAACGGAATGAGATGTTTATAGTTTTTAATTTTGCCGCCGACCAATTTTGACACGCTCATCCCTCGTGGAAGACAAGATGTCCGCCAAAACAAGCGTAGACGTCATGGCAAACCAATCCTCCACCTCCTACTTTCTCTATCAACCACCAAGGCTTACTACTATAAAGTTTGGACCAACAATAAACTCACACTTTTTACAAAATGTCACTTAGGAAAAAAAACTGACGAGCTGGAAAGGTAGCATCAGGAGCAGCACCAGTAGTAGTTTGGAAAAAACTACTACTGCTGCTGCTGCTCCTGATGCTACCTTTCCAGCTTGTCAATTTTTTTCCCAAGTGACATTTTGTAAAAAGTTTACCATGTGGTACACAAAAAAAAAAAAGGAAAATTTTGTAATTGCATGAGCTTATTTTATTTTCAGATGACTCTTTTCCTTTTCTTAATAATACATGTCTGTGTCAATTTCGTACACCTCCCATTCTAATTTTTAGTGTGGCATATCTTCTGGCACTTTCAATTTTAATTTAACCGCCATTATGTAGAATAAGCATGCATTGGTTTTCGTAGATTTGTCTTCTGATGAATATTCCTGCTGTGCATTTTCATACCTACCACTTCCCGTCTTGGAAGCCTATTTTTCTCACACCCAGTTTCACGGTTTGGGCAATACTATTTACTGCCCCGTTTCTTTTGTACTAATTTTGTTTTATCTTGTCTACTTTAGCAACTATTTTTAGACGTTTCCACGGTTCATGTAATATAACTCAAAAACTGGGACGTCCAATCATCTAACAATTTCGTCTACTGTACAAAAATTGCATTTACCTGGGATATTTTCATTCTTGTTGGCTCATTTGGTTGTGACATCACTAGTTGTGGTTCATGACACAACCAATTTTTTGTAGCCCTCACAGACTATTATTTTTTCCATACTATGCAAGTCAAATTGGAAAGGATGGTACAATAAGAAATGATCTGGACACTTTATTTGTTGTTACTTGCTTCTATGTATGTATTTGTTTTCATTGTATTTTACACTTTGGTCCTGTGAGACTCGTAGTTCTTTTCTTTCCTTTTCTTTCTGTTACAATTAATGTTATGTATCGAACATCAGTACTCGGCAACTTCCTTCTGGGGCGAAGATCTTATAGCAGAGAGAACTTCGTATTTTTGTTTGGTGCCTAAATTAATTTGACCGTTATGATCGTCGTATATTTTCACCCAATGAGGATGACTTATCCTATTCAGCCCGGACCATTTTCCCGGGCAACATGAAAATGGTGAAAGCCCCCCAAACTACCTCTTCCTCAGCCACTTTCGACCAGGACGGACGTACTTTCTGTCCGCTCCCTTCATAGCAACAGAATCACTACACCGTTTGGAAAACCGTCTAATTTATGGACCTTTTGAGTCTATCCTCTTAGACCCAGTTGAACATGAATTAGATGCATATAATCCGCCACTTATAGGAACAGCTTTATGTCGCCTCTAACTTTTGCTATGTCTACAGCGACGCGAAAATCGCTCAGACATCCAGCTACCTCATTCCTGGGCAACCTTTTCTGGAGACATTTTATGCCTCTCTCCCACAGCAACCAGGACCACACATTTAGGGGTAAGTACACCATTCCTGTCCTTAAACAGCAAACACGACTTTTGCCATGACGATAGTGATGCATATTCCGCTCAGACATTCAGCATTGCCTTGATTGTTGCGACGCACATTCCGCTCATGCCTTTAGCTGCTATAATTCTTTCTCAACTCAATAACAAATTTCCCTCGCAAAAAGACCCTTCGTAACTTCCCTGGGTCCAGTGACCTTTCACGATCTAGGAAGAAACTGTATCGGGAGTTAGTGGTGGGTACCGCTTCGAATCTGCTCGAGAAGACTCGGATGGTCGCTTGATGAGATTCGCTCCCAGTGGAATTGGGCACCAGTTTCGGGCTTTTTGAACAACTCGACGAGTTATCGCTCATCGGTTGGCTCGCTCTGAACGCGTTACTCCTTGCCGGCTAGGCTTTATAAGCGGGCTTGGATGACATGCCCTATTTTGCTCGCTGCGGCAGTGGTCTAGAAGAAACAGCTTTGCGCGCCTTCTACTACTGCAAGCGGGTCCGTCCGTTTTGGAGTCAAGTCGGAGAGTAGATGGTTCGCATCGATCCCAAACAGTTAGTGCTGCTCAACGTTGGTTACGTCGTGGACAATGTTGAACCTCCGTGGAAAGGTGAGAAACGGGTGGTGTTTCTCGCGATCCAAGCTGTGGCCCGAGTGGAGATTTGGGAGACGTGAATGGTGATTTGGGAGACATGAATGGGGATTTGGGAGACGGTACTAATTTTTCTCTTCGGGATATGATTCTTTTCTTTAGACATCAACTTGGGGTCAAAATCAGATCCGATAGAAACGCTTGGGCCGCATAACATTCCACAAAAGGTGGGTGGATGCAGAAAGCTTGGTCGTACGAAAGGGGGCAACGTTGGAGTTATCCGTCCCTCCCTTTCCTACTTATAGCGGTGGCAGACCGGGTCCTTCTGGACCCCACCTGGGGTAAGTTTAGTTTTCAGTTGTTTCCCCTTGCTCTTAGTTAGCAGTGTGTTGTGTGTCATTGGCATTGTCATTTAGTTTTCAAGATCTTCCCGTCCCCAATTTTTTTTCATCTTCGTCTCATACGATCCCAGCCCGATATTGACCAAAGATCTTATTTTTGCATATGTTCCTGTCTCATGACATCGTTCCGGTTCATGCTCCTCCCTTTATAATTTGTTTGGTCCCAATTTTATAGCTCCTCTCCCGTGGAGGGGCTGTCCGGCAAGTTTTCGAGTCCCAAAAAACAGTCGGCGTCCCAGTTTTAGAAGGGGAGCCGGGTGGGTAACCAAAGGGGATTTCTGTTTAGTTTATTAACATAAGAAAATTAAATGTTTTGTATTTTAAATGTTTTATCTATTTGGGGGTATTGTATTTTTTTAATCCCTCTCCCTTGCACATTCTTTCATGTGTCTTTATAAGTATTATTGTATTATTGTAAATCATTGTAAATTCATTTTATCATAATAAAATTTTAAGAATGGGGGTTTTAAGTAGGCTGTCATAGAGAAAATATGGTATCATGGTGAGTCCGGCGCGTCTGAGAAGAATGGATGAATTTTTATTGTATTGCGTGAATGGGTCGGTGATTGTGGCAAGCTAGCACCCCATTGGAAAACATGACCGCTCCTTTTCCCTTCCCCTAAAATTCCTGTCGAGGCCCTGAGTCACATAACAATTTCAGTTGTCATAATAAACACAGGTGGAACGGTCACTACCACAACGAAATTTAGCGGGGACCCTTGATTGATACACATCATAACAGAAAGAATGGTTGTACTTTTTAGGACCCCATCTATTGATCAAATAGTTTTGTTTGAAAATTAAAATTATTTTGTAGAAGAAAGAATAACAAATTATTATTTAGTGCTGGAATTGCTTTGGCTGTTAGACTTTGAAATTATTCATTTCATGCAATGAGAATGACCAATGCTATTCTGCCCGGGCACACCTCCCCGGCCACCATAAAAGGCAGTGCTAACCATGCTCAACCTCTCTTTTCCTTTCCTCCTTGCTGGTAGCAAATTGAGACCAACCGACACGAGAGAGAATATTCTCTCTCAATCCCGGGACGATTCCAAACAGCAAACAGAGGGACTTTTCATCTCGAAAGAGCACATCTCAATATTTTTTCCTCTGTTTCATTTAGGAGACCATTCCTTGTCAATTATTTCTCCCTCCTAAATCAAATGGACCCCGAAACTTCTGACTGAGTACTAAATTCCTGCTCTGCTATCTACAACTGTCTTTCTCCCTTCTGTGCTCACAACACAAAGGAAAACTTTGTCTCAAGCTGTCATAAAACTTCTAAATTGAAAACCATCAATATAAACGCCTTCATTACAGTGTGGAACGATAAAATTGTCGCCCTAGAAAAGACAACATGATTCCATTTCCGTTTAATGAAAACCGGTTTTCTTTTTTTGTTGCAGACCATCTGTGGCGATTTAGGAATTACCAAAGAACTCCCAACCGGATGTTGACTCGTCGGCTGCCTGATACAAAATGTATAAATGCGTCGCCACGCATAAGGCTCCACGCATCCATCCGGTTAAAATCAGAAAAAAGAAAAATAATAAAATGTAAAGTAGCCAATGAGAAGCGGTCGCGCCAAAATTAGAAGGATTTTCGAGTAGCGAATTTGGAGCCGGTGAAAAGAGATAAATACTCAGGTTTTCTGTGAACCTCTCTCCTTTCGGGTAGTGACGTCGAACCGACAACACCGATTTTACTATCTGGTGTTTTGGGCACCACGCTATGTCTTTAGACGTAGCGTTGGTTAGTCCATTCACCAGGTAAATAAAGGAAAGTATGAAAGAAATGTTTTCGTCTCCTATCTGTTCTTATCTTCTCTTTTTTTATATTTCCTATGGACCTTCTTTGGGCAAGGCATTGCACCGGCCAAGTCAACGTGGGGTAAAGCAAAATAACCAAAATATGGAGTCAGATATCTTACGGCAACACAGTCTTGCCCTTAGCCACTGACCTTCATAAAAATTTTAAACCCCACATTGGTAACCTCGACGCGAAAAACCTTTAAGAACCACACATCTACTAGTTGGCCAGTTGTGCACAAATCCCAAGAGCGATAGGAGCCTTCTATCATGTCTGAAAGTGACACAATGTTCAACGAGCGAAATCGGAGATGCACCGCTGCACAACTCATGGTTTCTGTGTAAAATCAATAGAAAGCATTATTTTCAGAGCATTACTCATGTTTGAAATGACAGATGAAAAGTTCTTTAATTAATGAATTTTCCAAAATTGAATCATTTCAATGGCATATCAAACTAAGTAGGGTTATTTGATGCCTAGAAGTTAGGAAACTGGGCTCATTGTTCATTAAAAAGTTTATAAAATCTTATTTAAGATTTAAAATTTGTCATATTTTGAAAATATTTTTCTTGAAAATATAAATCATGATATAGTATTGCTTTAGAGGGTAAACAACATTCAAAATGCAAATATATCCATTTCTACTAAATATGCAGGAGATTTTTTTTAATCAGACTTTTATTCCCTATTTTTGTCAGACAGAAATATTTAAATCATAAAATCAAATTTGATACAAGTTTCATAGTTTATCAATTCAACATTTGTGAAATTTAAGTTTAAAGTTTGTTTTTTCCTTCTTGAACAAAAAAGAAAATAAATAAATGAAATTAACTTTCAAAGATTTTAAGAATTCCATTTTGAGTGGATTTTTATTTTCATGACAAGACAAAAAATTTTTTTAACCATTTTTAGAGTTTCTATCAATTATCTCCCTTGATTTCCGCTCTTTGAAAAATTCTTTTTGCATCGATCGTAAACGACGACTGATTTTAAATTTTGATTTAACCAGAAAACATTTCCCCGTTCTCTTTGAAGAAAATAAATCAGGTGCAAGAAAATAGAAAGAAGTGAGTATAATATCAACATTATTTTTTATTTTTTCATGAATTGAAATACATATTTAGTGAAATTATTTAACAAAGGCGAATTAAGATGAGATCTTCTATTGAATCTGGAATTTAGTGAATACTTAAAAATAAAAATCGTTTTGTGGAATCTCTTTAAATGTTTTTAAATAATTTATTCTTTTAGATATGAGTCAATATTTTTCAATTTTAAAGAACTATATACACGACGTTTAACGAAACAGTGACTTATGGAAAAAAATGAAATTTTTCGGTATAAAAGTTTTTGTCGTCAAAATCTTTGGACATTTAGTTTAAAGAAACTTAGTATATTCTTTGTAAATTTTGCACCCAATAGAAGTATTTGATCTTGAAATGTTATTTACATTTCAAAACAAAACCAAACCAAAAAAAAACAACAATTTGCCGTTTGAAATTACAATAAACATTTTTAATAGAAAAAATCTACAAAAGTTAAATTAATAGGAGTTTTTTTTGTGAAATTCTAAGTACTTATTCATAATTAAGTAATCTGTTTTTGCAAAAATATTTATTGAAGTCAAATTACATAACTGTAAAGTTTTGTGGGAACGTACTTTATTTAATTCTATGTAATTTCTAAAAGACAATTTAGTTCATTATAAAATAGTTGTTTGATATATGGAAAATTTTAATTAGTTCATTTTCTGGACATTTGTGAGAAGATACAGACTATCTGGTGCTGTTACGGCTATGCAGATAATTCTAGAGAAAACAACAATCCTGTAAAAGGAATAATCTCGAGCATGTGAGGAGATAAAATGTTGCACAAAAGAGAAGGTTAAGTCGCACGTGCGTTTATTCTAAGGACCCCATAATGAATGCCTTTTTTAATTCCCCTACCTCGAGAGAGTGGAGGCAGCAGGGAGACAACTACAATACGATATCTACAGGTACTTGTACACAATAACAATAAAATGTCCGTTATTTCTGTTTTAGATTTTTAAAAAATAATTTTACATAAATTCAATACTTACAATCACCGTCCAAATAAGAGTAAGTTTGAGTCATTTCATTAATTTCCTTTCACTGAAAAAGTACATCTTGAACAAGCAATAATTTACCGATCAGCTATATTTCTTTAGTCTTCTCCACCCCTTACCATATTACGTCTTCAATATTTGTGAGAGACAGACATAACGTCGAATGAAATGACTTAAACTTGATTTTTATTTTTCCATATATATTTTTTGATAAACAACGTATAATCAAGAGCGACTTATCTCGAAACTACATAGCCCAAGCTATACCAATACAGCATGTTTTATTGAAATGAAAAAAATGCAATATTTACTTAGAAAAATGTGTATTGTTTTTGCTTTTTTTTACACTTAATAAAGTACAATTAAGAGCGAACTTTTGGTTCTTAAATAGAGTGTCTTGGATATGATCCTAAACCATTTGATGGTGAGGCTCCTGTTCTGAAATTATGAAGAATGTGGAGTAGTATCTTTTCATTGCCATTACTCCCATGTCCACTATGATCCGTAGTGGTAGTACCTGTTAGGGTCCAAACTGTGAATCAAATAGAAATTTTTAATCATTTACTATATCGGAAACCATTTCACTTTGTGCAAATAAAATTATCAGTGTTTGATAGCAATACTTGATAGCATTTCACTGTGTGCAAAAAAAATTAGCTCTGGCTCATTTTAAAACTATTCATTAAGTGCAGTGAGATATCTGACTGGTGTAAAGTCAGCCTGGTTTCAATCCCAGCTTCAAGCATCTCGTGTGTTTTTTTTACCGGACCATTGCCCTAGTGGGTAGAGTGTTCGCCAATGGCCCAGGAGACCGGGGTTCAATCCCAGTTTAAGTCATACCAAAGACTCAATAAATGGTACTTGATGCCGCCTTGCTTAACACTCAGCATTATAAGGTATGGATCAAGAGTAAAGTGTAGCAATCCAGGGCAATGAGTGGTGCACTTCCCTACACTTCAGTGTAGTAGCTATTGAAAAGGGAGTCTTTGGGTGTCCTTCAACTACAGTCACCAACTTTACTTACTTATATATTTATGAACCTGATTTGGCATTAAATAACCTACAAGGGTGGATATGCAGACAAAACAACCAACTAACCAGGTGTTTCTTAGAATTAAACCTCTCTGCCTCCACACACACTTTACTGTCTTGCTAAAAAAAATGAAACATTTTAGGTATTTCTAAATTTTACCTTTTTTTAAAAAAGTTCTTTATTCAAACTTCAGTTTTGTGTTAGATTTTGAAGAAAGTCAAACAAGGATATTAATGAGTTTCTTCTATTATGTTTGTTTGTTGCCTGCATTTTTTTCCATAGTTGGGATAGTAGCATTTTTAGGTTTTGTATTGTACTTATTGTTATGAGGTAGTTTTCAAGTCACCATGGTGGTCACCTGTTTTATTGTGGACAGTGTGTGACCGACTGTCCGACAATTTCTGCCATTGTGTTTCTTCCTGGTCCGTTCGTCCATTGCTTCTTTTCGTTTTTCTGAGTTCATTTTATGGTAGCTTCTCTATGGATGGGTGTTAATTTTTTCCATCTTTGTTTCATTCTTCAATTTTTTTTTGTCTTCTTCCTGTCATTCGATCTCCATATACTTGCGTCACTTTGAATGGCTTAATTGGGTAAAGCAGGCAGGTTATACTGGGTGTTTGTTGTAACAGCATTGAGTCTCCTTGAATGATTTTGTGGTGGTATAGTATTCATTTAGGCCTTTCAGTGTTTTTTTTTTAAATTCATTCATTATTTCCCTGTTGAGAGTTAGTATTATGAACAATCAGATGAGAGTCTGTTAGACAACTGTTGAATGGACATAACCCAATGGTTTGGAGAGCCTAGCTGAATAAATAAGCAGAAAAATAAGAATTTACCAAAATGGATTTTAGAAGAATAAAGTCAGTACATTACAAAAGTGAATATTAGCAGAAATAGATTTTAAAAGAATAAATCAAAAATGTGTTATTTTGATGAGAAAGAAAATTTTAAAAATATAGTTTTTTGACTGAAGGAAGAGGAAATGCAGGCAAGATTGTTTGTTTACAGAATTTTGAAGGAAATCATTTTTTCAATTTTCCACAGATGAAAAAGGAAAATCAACATTAGATATCACCCAGTCTGAGTATAATTGTAACATACTGACCCCGGCCAAGCTGTCAAAACAGGAAATGTACCTGTGTAAATAACAGGTGCATCCGGTCGAGGAATATCAGGATATAACCTTGACCGTGGACGGATTGAATTGAGTGCAAAATTGTGACACTCGCAGGAAGAAGAGTGAGTGTCAAATTATTATATAACTCGGTGCACAGGAAGTTCAAACCAGTTGGAGAGAAGATGCTGGAATTAGGAACATGTCCCCAGGCCCCCGGTTGAGCAGCCCAGGAGAACAGGAAAGATACACTGTTATGGCCATAAGAGTGGAGGTCAATATGTTGCAGTTCTGTTCAGCCTCCAACTCACCTCTCACACAGTAAAACCTTTAGTAACCCTTTCGAACCCTTTCAAATAAAGTGAAAGGTATATTTTTTTTAAAGAAGTGTCTTCGCTTGTTCTTCATTGTGTCATTATGTTTCTGCATGCATATGTATTATGTGGCTATACAACATAATTGTCAGTTTGAAACAAAAGTTTTGGATAACTTTTTTTAATTCAAGTTTGGAAAATTATGGGTAATCATTCTGATATGGTATTTACTGATGTCATCAAGAGAAGAGAAAATGACTTGTGCTTTTTTCTGTGGAGTTGAGTAGAAACCAGGCTCTGAAAGTTGAACAGGCAGAATTAATTATTGAAATCCAAATCCGCTCATTGACTGGCAACTCTGATTAACACTTGATCTGCAGTCTGGATCAAAAACACATGGGTAGATCAGTGGATTGATCGTACTATCCAGTGATGTAACAAGACAAGCAGAATGGTCAGTGGATTGAAAATGGAATTACTCCACATTAATAGGATACCCCAGATCTGGACCATCCTGAAAAAGTAAAAAGCAGGATGGCCCCTATAAAACCAATTAATAAAGCCTGTTGGACTTATGGAGGAATTGGCCATTTTTCTACAAATTGTGCCCAGTGAAAGTGTTGGGTGTGTATGAAATTGGATCTTGACAAGAGGCATTACCTCAGCAAAGAAGTAAAAGCTCAAATACCTTTCCCATAGAAACCAACAAATAGGGCCTGTTGGACATGTGGATGTGTTGGTCATCTCTGCCAACTGCAAACTGCGAGTCAGGATATCATGAAAGATATTACCCTATCTGGGTTGTGGACCTGGGCAAGAGATTTCTACTGCCAGTCCCGGTGGCTTGGGTGGCATGAAACTGGAAAGGAAAGAGAGCCCGAGTATCTTTTCTTCTCACTGAGGGGAGAGAAATTACTTGTAAGGTGAGGGTAGGGAACAGATCAGCTAGAGCTCTACTAGACACAGGAGTGACTATGTCTCTTATACAGATCGACACCCCTGCTAAATTGAGAATTGTATGCTGGATGAGAAGACCTGATTTAGTAAAAGATCAGGCTGTGGAAGAAGATTAAGGATAATCAGTATGGTATGATTAGAGGTCGGAGAGGTCAGGCACCGGCACAAGTTGAATGTCAATCCTAACTTATATAATGAACTGACACCGGGAGAGGATTTGCTGAGAGGACATGGTGCCCAACTAAAATTTGACCCCTCAGCACTGATAGTTGTGGGAGTGGAGACCTCATTGTGGGAGATCAGACAGGATCCATACTAGCAAAGGGGGATATCAAATTGCCCTCTCAAACAGCCATAACGTGTGAGTGAGTAATGGCTACTGAGAAGAGTATGGAAAGGGGGCCATATTCAATGAGTCGGATAGAGAGGAGCATTTTGATTCTCCCAAATGGGTTGCTTAGCAAGGATAACAAACCAGTCTATCCTTCTATTTTCCTATTCTTATGGTGGGGGACAAATGAATTCATGCTTTTCCTTAGGATATTTTGGCAAATGGAAAAACTTACCTCATCCAGTATTTGAACTTATGTTGTCAATTTCATTTCCTACAATGATAAACTGTTCAGAGGGTAGGACACCGGCAGTGATGACTTTCCTCTTCATAGCTTCACTTACATAAACAGACTTTACATAATACTATTGTTCCATATACGTGTTCTGCCTCAACTCAAATTTAGCTGCTTTTTCTATTCTCCCAAGTCTCACCATCACACATGAGATTACTGTAGCCTATTCTTTCATTTTAGTGTGACTCCCAAAGAGCACCTACTTTTCTTTCCTTTGCGGTAAGCCTATTACTACTACCCTCCTCCCTGATCACATGATCAAACATGAGACAGTCAGGGAGTGGTCTCTTGTATCACATGCTTCTTCACAGGGGTATTGCCACAGGGTCTTCATCAGAAGAGGAGGTGTCAGCTGCATCTTTGCTGGGTGCTGGGATACCTGGCACTTCTCTGACAGTTACAATTCTTTCACTCTATGAAGACACGTCAGAGCAATCTTTCAGAGGGTCCAATCCCACTGTTGGCCATAGATCTTTGACATGGCATGGCATTCTGTCAATCAAGACATTTTGTACACTGGTAACTCCAGTTACACGTCCAATTTTGTATTTGGTCATACATCGTCCATGGGGGACCTTTACCTACAATCAGTCACCAGTTTTGAAAACTTTTTGCTGTTGGTCAGGTGCCTGCGCTAACATTCCATCAATCCCTTTCAGCTGTGTGCAGTAACAATAAATCATATTGGCTGGTGCTGTAATGGGGGATACATCAGCCTTTGAAGTGACGTTGTGCTAGTACACCGCTTCTGATGGTGATCCTTTTCACAGTTCTATGGCATTGCACGATGATGCCGTTACCCGAGAGGACATACACACAGCAGAATTGGAGTTGGACTCCCCACTTGTCCAGGAAATTTTTAAATGAGCTGCTTCGGAAGGCAATGTCATTATCAGGTAAAATTTTAGCATGCGGGCTCTACTGACAAAACTTTGCTTTCAACTGGCTGATCACTCTTGCTATGTCCTGCCGATGGAGGCATCTAAAGATGGTAAACCAAGTGGGGCCGCAGTTGTCAAAAAATGGGTGCCCTTATGATGAGTAATATCAATCACTATCCAGTGCCATGTCTCTTCAATATTCAGGGCACCCTATGGTCAATGCACTGGTGACAGGTCAATTGACTGACACTCCTCACATTCCCTGTCAATACTTCTCACAGCCACCTTGGACTCAAGGGTCAATCTGCTTCACAAAGTAGTGCATCAGCCCCACACTAGGATAGCCACTCTGTTGATGTATAGTTCTGATTTGGTCAGACCCAAATGACCTCACAGATGCAATTCAAGCAGGTTGTATGAGCTCAGTGTTCCTCCTAATTAAATCAATCCACCTCTGAGGCACCCTCATCAGCCAATATGCTTTGTTTTGTTTAGATTTAACCAGGGTCACATCCATTGATAATGCATATTCCTTCTCCAGTTTCATCAGCATGTCGAACCGCCATCATAGCTTTTGTTCACACTCAAGCTTTCCCTGTGAGGGTGTCTGACACCCATTTATGGACACAAGCAGAATCAGTGAACAAGTGCGAGGTGGTTGCCTTCCAGAGGATTGCCAAATTCACTCCTTTAATAATGGCATAAAATTCTGCAAGGTTAATATGTTAAGAGTCCTTCTCTGGCCATAACCAACAGGTATCCTCTACCACGGTCCCACTATATTCCAACGACACACTGGTTGCAAGAGAGCTTCCATCTACCCATACGCTGTTTTGACCATCGACACAATTTGCCACATGCCAGACCTTCCTTGTGCACTCTAGTGAGAACCTCCTTGATGTTGTTGTTGAGAGGGGCATCATCAACTTTGTTGTTCCAACCAGCAGTAACCTCAGACGTTCTCTGCTTGATGAAGTCCATAGCCACACAAATCCATCTACTCACAAGAAGGTGCCCAACCAACTTGCCACATAATGAAAGTACATTGCATTAAGTGACAACATGAGGCATAACTGGGATCTTGTTCCCTTTTCTCCAGTATAGTGTGTGATGCTACTCCAGACCTGCAGACCAAGCACTGATACACCATCTTTTAGCCCCTCTGGCTCTTTGCTCTTGAGACTAAAGCTGTCAAGATGTTTCTTCACATGACCTACAGGTATGACACTCTCAGTTATGTACATGTTGTCAATGTAGGCAGATGTTGCCCATTGTATGCACTCATCTTTTGTCAGAACGGCATCAACAATTGTCTGTATAATGGGCCGTGCCACATCGAGTCCAAATCATCACGGTTTGATAGGACCACAGCAATCAGTGCACATGCACTTGAAAGTATGCCTTTCAAAGGTCGAACACCGACACATTTGATCCTGCTCATCACCACCCTCTCAACTTTTGGGTGCATATATCTGCACAAGCATTAAACATATCCATATGCTCATTCAATCCCCAATAGTTGAGCACAGGTCTTACTTTTTCTTTATTCTGCAGGATGACTGCCATTAGTGGTATCAGACCCTTTGGGGGGCCCCAATTCCTCTTCTAGGTTAGGTACTAACCACCCATTGTCAATCCATATCTGTAACTCCTTATCATATTCTGCTCAAGCTCTTGCTGGAACATTGTACTCTGGCACCCTGTTGCATAACTTTTCTGGTGGCTGATCACCAGACCTCTTCCAGGTGCCCGTGGTGTAATTGTTATCGTCATAGGAAACGAACACGGCGACACGAGTTCAAATCCTGGACGAAACTCATTGCATTTCACATAGCACTAATACCCTTGGGAAAGGTATGAATCCAATTATTCTCCCTCCAGCTATGGGTAAATAGTAGGGCAGACTAGGTTCTTCAGCCTTGGTTAGGCAACTAGTCTAGGAGAAGGAAAACTCTGAATTCAAACCTGTTAAACTCCGCTTAAAAATTGACCTTGTGTCATATCCTGCCCGAGCGGAGGGGTTGGTAAATAGGACCAGACCTCTTCCATGATGCTGTCCAGGATTTGGTGTGTTGACTGAATCTTGTGCAAAAATCAGGTGTTTCAATTTTATTGTAGTATCTAAGATGAGGGCTACCTCTAAAAAATGCACCCCCCTCGTTTGTCAATGTGCACACCACCCAGTTTCTTAATGATATCCATTCCTAGGAGGAGGTCAAATCCTAATGGGTTCCTGTTCACCACCAGCACGTCCGTCTTAAGGGGATCCCTGTTGATCACTTCTAAGGTAATGCTTCCAACATCATGGCTGAAAAAGCACTTGTCAACTACCATCATGATTGTGGTGCATTTCTGTCTTTTGGGTCAATGTATCAATCCACTTACAATGGACGAGAAACAGCTGGAGTCCACCAACACTATTTAGTCTACCCCATCAATTTGGATTTTATCACATTGAGCTCCTCTTTTAGTCTGTGTGGGGAGAGATTGGTGCTGACCTCTTGCCTCTGACCTTGTTTCCTGGACACCTTGATGCAACATCCTTTCTTTTGGCACTGGTGGCAGCGTATCATCAGGATTGTCATTTTTACTTTACCACTTTACCTGGTCTCTCTAGGCTTCTGGCAGACTTCTGCAAAGTGATTAGTTCCTTCGAACTCATAGCACTGCAATCCATGTCTTTGCTCTGGGAGGGATGAAGGTGGGTTCACAAATACACAAGGGAGGACCCTGCATTGCCTGACAACAGCAGCAACAGGCTTATCAACCACCTCTTCAGTCGTAAGGGCTTGAGCCCTGGCAAGAATTTTCTTGAAGATGCTCACAATTGCTGTCTGACGTGACTGGGAAGTCCTGAAACAAAGGCGCAAATAAGCCATCAATTGGACAGACCTTCTCCAACCAAACATGCCAGGTCAAACACCACAAAAGGATCCAGTGCGAAGGTTACAAGAAGGGCTCATCTCGCCTGTTCCATGTCCTCCCTCTGGACATGGGTCAATTGTCGGTACATCAAGAGGGCCTCACCTCTTAATCTCAGTGGTATAATACGCTCAATGTTGTCCACCCCACACATCTTGCAGACCAGTTCCACCTGTACCTTCCATTCAGACGCTGTGTGAGCTGATGAAATGCCAGGAAATTCTGGAATTAACCAGATGTCAAACGCTTTGCCTGCCATTACAGCAAACTAAAAACAAAGGCCAAAATTGTTTGGAAGTGCTTTGAATTCCTTCTAGCAAAAATTCTGTTAGTACACAGTTCCGGTCACAAAATTCAGCAGGGATGCCTTTTAGTAGGACACCGGCAGTGATGACTTTGCTCTTTGTAGCTACACTAATGAAAACAGATTTTGTGTAATACTATTGTTCCATATATTCATTCTGCCTTAACTCAAATTTAACTGCTTTTTCTATTCTCCCAAGTCTCGCCATTCCTCGCTAGATTACCATTGCCTATTCTATGAAAGAATCATTCATGGCCCCTGCACTTTCTCTTTCGTCTTTGTTTTCGTGTGCCAGCAACAAAGAGCACACACTTTTCTTTTCTATGAGGTAAACCAATTACTATTACATGACCGTGATGTGAAATGCATATTCAAGATAAAACTCACCTACAAGATAAATATGAAGTAGAAAAAACTCTCCTGAGATTTGGTCAATGAAGGAATTCTACCTGGTAAGAAGACTATTGGATCTTGATTTAATTTACACTGACTTTCTGATTTAATCAAATGATTTTAATGGCATGTCAACCTATCTCAAGGGATTTTATGCCTACTAGTTAGAGAATTATATTCATTGTACTTTAATATTTCCATATCTATATAGGTGTTTCTTAAGATTTTTTCCCCATCATCTGATAAAAAGTGTATATTTTCATCTCTATTTACACTTGACCTTGACATCAACATCTTCAAATGATTACTTTACAAAGTGGTTATTTCATTTCAGAATAATTTATTATCTTTGGTGCACTCTTTTAAATTTTACACTCGTTTGATTGGCTATGGGTGAATACCTTCTTATGATTATATGGAGTTTATTTCATGAAGAAATTTCCAAAAGAATCAAAGAATTCAATCAGGACTAGATACTAAAAACAAAAACAAAAAAATGTCAAAATACCTTGTCTTGAAAAATATCAGCAAACAGGATATTTACCAATATGTTTCCATACATTTCTTAAATAAAATGATTCTGATTATGAGGATAAAAGAAAATTTTTAGACTTGATAATATTAGCATGTGCATCAGTTTACTTCTCACAAGAAAATTGTTAAGTGATATTTATTTTTTAAGATTATAAAACATTTAATACATGAAGATTCCTTATTTTTTGATAAATTTTAGCTAGTAAATATCTTTTTACTGTTGAATCAATAAAAATCTTTTGTTTCTTTTCAGATAAAGAATTCTTCTGAAGTTTGTGTATCAAGAAATTAATTAAATACCAGATTCTAATCAAAAGTGTGAAGTCATTGAAAAGGGACATTCCTCTGTTAAAATTTTAATCAACATTTTCTCAAGGGTCAAAAATGGAAATACAAATGGAAACAGATGCGGGAGAAAAACCATTTCCTTGTCAAGTATGTGGATCAAAATTTACACGGAAATCTGATTTAAAGATACACGTGCGAATACATACAGGAGAGAAACCATATCATTGTGAAGTGTGTGGATCTGCATTTTCACAGAAATCTCATTTAAAGACCCATATGCAAATGCACACAGGAGAGAAACCCTTTTCTTGTGTAGTGTGTGAGTCATCATTTTCACAAATTACCAGTTTAAAAAGACACATGCAAATACACACAGGAGAAAAACCATTTTCTTGTGAGGTGTGTGCAACTTCATTTTCAGACAATTACACATTAAAAACACACATGCGAAAACACACAGGAGAGAAACCATTTTCTTGTGAAGTGTGTTCAGCTTCATTTTCAGTCAATGCCCATTTAAAAACACATATGCATATACACACAGGAGAGAGACCATATTCATGTCAAGTGTGTGCGTCATCATTTTCAGACAATTCAACTTTAAAAACACACATGCGAAAACACACAGGAGAGAAACCATATTCTTGTAAAGTGTGTGCAACTTCATTTTCAGTCTATTCTAATTTAAAAACACACATGCGAATACACACTGGAGAGAAACCATTTTCTTGTCAAGTGTGTGGAACTTCATTTTCACAAAATTCCAATTTGAAAAAACACATGCGAATACATACAGGAGAGAAACCATTTTCTTGTCAAGTGTGTGGAAGTTCATATTCCACCAAATACAGTTTGAATTTGCACATGCGAGTACACACTGGAGAGAAACCATTTTCTTGTCAAGTGTGTGGAACTTCATTTTCTGATAGTTCCAAATTAAAAACGCACATCCGAACACATACAGGAGAGAAACCATTTTCTTGTGAAGTATGTGGATCAGCATTTTCACAGTTTTCCCAATTAAAGACGCACATGCGAAAACACACAGGAGAGAAACCCTTTTCTTGTGAAGTGTGTGCTACTTCATTTTCTGACAATTCCAGATTAAAAACACACATGCAAATACACACAGGAGAGAAACCATTTTCTTGTGAAGTGTGTGGAAGTTCATTTTCAGGCAATTCCAAATTAAAAGCTCACATGCGAATACACACAGGAGAGAAACCATTTTCTTGTCAAGTTTGTTCAGCTTCATTTTCACAAAATGGTAATTTAAAAAGACACATGCGAATACACACTGGAGTAAAACCATTTTCTGATGAAGTGTATGGATCAGAATGTACATGGAATTCAGATTTAAAAACAGACCTGCAAATACATACTGTAGAGAAACCATTTTCTTGTCAAGTGTGCGGATCTACATTTTTTGAGAGTTCTAATTTAAAAAGACATATACGAACACATACAGGAGAGAAACCATTTACTTGTGAAATTTGTGGATCGTCATTTCCACATAGTTCCACATTAAAATCACACATGCGAACACACACTGGGGAAAAACCATTTTCTTGTGAAGTGTGTGGATCAGCATTTTCAGAGAATTCCACTTTAAAATCACACGTGCGAACACACACTGGGGAGAAACCATTTTCTTGTGACGAGTGTGGATCAGCCTTTTCACAGCGCTCTGTTTTAAAAATACACAAGCGAAAGCATACAGGGGAGAAACCATTTCCTTGCTAAGCATATAGATCAGAATTTTTACAAAATTTCAATTTAAAAACACACATCTGAATACACTCCGGAGAGAAACCATTTTCTTCTAAAGTTTGTGGTTTAGCATTTTCAGAGAATCTATCTTTAACCAACCATATGCAAATACATCCAGAAGAGAAACCATTTCCTTGTAAAATTTGTGGATCATCATTTTCACGAAAATCCACTTTGAAAACATACTTCCAAACATAAATGGGAATGAAACTATTTTCAGGGATTGAACCTAGGTCTCCCAGACCATTGGCAAACACTTTACCCACTACCGGCTAATTGGCCTAGTGGGTAGAGTGTTCACCAGTGTTATTACTACTAGATAAGAATTCTTAAAATAATTTCCTTATCAAAAATCTTTGTATCAAATTTCAATCTTAAATAAGCATAAAAAGATTCGTACTCTGTGAATTTCAGGAGTTTGTACATTCGACTAGGTTTCTATAACAGTGCCCACCCCACATCTTTTTATTTGCATCTTCTTTCAATTGAGGAAGCAGCATCTTCAAAATTCTCTGCATTTTCCTTCATTTTATTTTGACTCTTTTCACTGTAAACTAAAACATCAAAAAAGAAAACTGGATAATTTTGAATATTACCCTTACTCTAATTCAACTGTAGATGTGCAATTCTGAAAGAGGACAGACATTATATTCAAAACTTGCTGTAAAGGAACAAAATCTTTGGGTTTTTTTTAAGTAACTTACCAGGTCAAAGAAATTATTTCTTCATTGTACATTTTTGTCTTTTTCTAATTTATCAAATAACAAAGAAGAAAAAATGATGAAGCCAGTATCTATACTTTTTGAACTCATGTATATATGGATACACTCTTGGCATAATGTTTATTCTTGTAGAAAATACAATGGGCAACCAGAGTTCAAATCCTTGGCTAGTTAGTTTGCATTTTACTTCATGTTAATGGCCTAAATTAAGTTATAAATCCATTTAGTATTGTTACTATTGGTAAATCATTGGACTGACTGGATTCTTTGCCTTTTTTACAGACACTGATCTTGAAGAAATGTTTAATTCAAATCAGCTGGATTCTCCTGATGACTTTGTATTGTATGCTCTTCATGGCAGACCGCTTGGTTAAATACACACACATATAGAATTCATATATATATTTATATAGTCACATGCATGAGGATGAGCTGAAATGTTTATATGATGACATCATATCTGCTGTTGATGATTTTTGATCACTTGAATCAAAGTATTGTAACCAGTGTGTAGAATGCAAAGAAAAGGATAGTGAAAAAGTCTTTTGGTGACATTCCATAAGAGTATCTTTGTCAGTCTATGAAGTGTTAACTAAGTTGCTCTGACTACAAAGGAAATGTATAAAACAATACTAAACACTACATAATACCTGAGGAAATTTGTTTCTCTATTACGAAAATAGTTTCGCTTTATATCAGAAAGAGGAAGTACCTGATGTATAATGTAGCACTTAAATACATCTTAAAGTATGAGGAAAATGCTTCCACTCTTACATTCAGACAAGTTGGAGTGCCCCATTCATACCAACTCGTGTCATATCTAAGCAAAATACTTTGTAAATTACTACATTCGAATGAGTTTATTATTCTTTTTAATCGACCACGACTACCAATTGTAAGACTGCTTAATTTACCACAACATATGCGAAAGTGACATATGAAAAAGAAATTTAAATTTTGGCCAGAACAGAATGTTTGTTAAAAAAATAATGAGATTTATTTTAACTTTTCATTTAAATTCAGTAATGATTTTAAATTTGCAAGTACAAGAAATACACTTTTTATCACAATGTTATGATTCATTACTGACAAACCACACCGTTTCCTTTTAATGTATGGATAATCAAAAGTATTGTAATTTTATGTTAATAAATTTTTGATAAAAGTTTATCTCACTTAAGTGATATTCTTATCTTAGGTCTTTTGCAAGTCGCTGTAGAAAAAATTATCATCCAATGAAAAAACCACATAAAAACAATTAACAAAAAAACTATCATTCAGATAAAATACTTTTTATCTTATCAGTCATATTTATTCATTTAGTATTTTTACTGTCATTAACAAAATCCCTGTTGCATACAGTGAGTGGAAGAGTTTAATCTATGAATGTCATTTTAAACCTCTAAAAAAAGACATTTAACCTGATTCCTTTCTCTTAACTTCATTGTTAGAAGATTAAGGTCTAAAAATAGCTACAGTAAAAAAAAGTGCCTAGTAGAATAATATTGTACCTCCTCTTTTTTGAACTTCAAAATTGAGTTGTCGGAACTGTTGCTGGACCAGTAAGTACATCAATCCTGCGAGCTTTCATAAATTACATGAGTGATTAACAGAGGACTAGACAAATGACAATGACCAGAGGGTAAGAAATAAATGTCAGGCTTTTACTGAGTGAAACACACAAAAGTTTTGCACTGGTATAAACTCACTGCTACTGTATCTCAGTGGCATCAAAAGTCTGCAGTTGAAAGGAGTAGACTCAGCTGTCTAAAAGTTCTTAGCAACAGTGACTCTAGAAGATTGGGATGGTGTTAGTGCTGTGTGCAGATCATGGGTGTAGCTACATGGTCAGAAACCTGGAGATATTGAAAGAGGTAGACACATCAGTTGCAGAGGCCAAATGATCAATGTCCCATTTTATTCAGCTTTGGTTAACCAGGAGTACATCAATGTTGCCTGAGACTGCTCATGATGTTCCAAACAGGATTGTCGCTCGTGGACTCGAGCACTGTTCATCAGATGGCATTGCTGGTGGTCTAGAACAAAGGCTGTCAGGCAGCACAGAAACATCTTTTGATTGGAATGTCATCAGCAGTTGGCAGGAAAAGCTGTAAGCTGTAGTGTTGTCAGCACAGAGGAGAGGGCTTTGAGTGAGTAGACCAGGTCATGCAAAGGTCATACTACATTATCATCCTAGGCCCTCATGGCCACACAGATGGCTTTTACATGGTCAGTGACTGCCTTTATATAGAAGGAAGGGGCAACAGATTTTATATCATGCTTGTCCTAATAAGGATGATTGTCTGCCATTGATGTGTGTTCAGCAGATGACGGGGTTGACAGAAACGGCTGCAGCCTTGAGCAGTTGGCAGGAATAACTTCGATGATCAGCAGGAATGACTGTGACCTGTTGTGTTGTTAACATAGGGGAGGAGTCAAATGTGTAGACCAGATCATACAAAGGTCACACTACACTTTGATCCTAGAACCTCCTACCCACACAGATGACTTTTTTCCTGTCAGTGACTGCCTTTATATTGAAGGGAAGTGGGGAGGAGGACCCTGTTTGAATGGTTTCAGTGGTGAAAACTCTCTGTTGTCACAGACTGGAACTCTCTCTTTTAGATATAAATAATAAGGAAATATTTCATTATACTAACAAAAGGAGCTTATAAATGCAACATATCTTCTCCAGCAATTATAGCCTATTTAAGAAATAGTAATTGTCTTTAATTGGAATCATTTTTTGAGATGAGGCTTCTTAATCTGAGAATTAATTTTTATTTATTGTGGACTTTTTGTCCTCATCTTGGTAGTTTTTTGTGTTGTTTCTTCTTTCACAACATTTTGGCCAAATTTCACCTCTGGCCTTCTTCAGGTGATTTTACCGCGACCTCGGATAGGAATGCTGAGTCTTGTAACCGTATCCCCAGTAATTACTGCCAACAACTATGGAAGGCAGTAATTACTGGGGATACGGTTACAAGACTCAGCATTCCTATCCGAGGTCGTGGTAAAATCACCTGAAGAAGGCCAGAGGGGAAATTTGGCCGAAACGTAGTGAAAGAAGAAACAACACAAAAAACTACCAAGATGAGGACAAAAAGTCCGCAATAAATAAAAATTAATTTTAAGAAATAGTCTGCTAAATTAATTCATCTCGAAAATAATCCTCATGTTGATGACAAAAAACTGACTTGTCAATGTTGGGGTGATGTTTTTAGTTGGTATCAGAGCTCTCGATTCTGATAGTGGGGAAAAGCTCCACTAGAAAATGATATGGATGACACAGTGTTTTTTTTTCTACAAGGATTTTATATTTGATTTGCCAGCAGACTATGATAAAATGAAGAAAATAGACAAAGCTTTATTAAAAAATGTAAACAAAATTTAATTCCTCATGGAATTATCTTTGAAACATAAAAATCATTTATCTGTACCTTCAAAAACCACAATTTTTTTTTAAATCCAGTTTTTTTTTTGGTGGTCAGTTTAAATTTTTTTTAAACAATGCTTTAGCACATACCTAGTAGTTGACCAGTTGAAAATTGTAAGGGAGACTTTGAAACTATAGTTTGATTGTTTTTAATGGCATATCAACCTATATAGGGTTAGTCTATGACCAGAAGTTTGGAAATTATGTTCCTTTTACTGTCGTATTTGCTATGAAATAGAAAAATTTTTCTAATGAATCTATTTGACCCTTATATGGGACACTAAGTTCTACCAATTAGGATCAAAGTGGAATACCTCATGAATGACAGAGGTCCTTCACATGACATAGAATCCCATCAATGATGACTGACTGCATACTGATGACATTGGTTTCATACCCCATCTCTAATTTGGTCATACATATCTTGTATGGGGTCTTAACCCAAACAATGATCTCTACTTCATTTGCTACCAGAGTATTCCATCGTTCAGGTGGAGATATGACATTGATGACTTGCACTCAGAGTTGGGACTGATGTAGTGCATCAGCCGGTGACATGGACCATGATAGGTTCTCCTTGGGCATGACCACAGTTTTCTTGTAGCAGGAGTCTTAATGCTTCTGTGATTCCTTTCTATCGTACATAGGCATAGGTCTATCAAAATCAAAGCTACACATCCCTATTACTCAAGAAATTCTTGAACTGTTTACCGGTGAAAGCCAGGTTGTTGTCAATCAAGATTTATGTTGGTGGATTCTGCTCAAAAATGATAAAAGGATTCCACTCGGTGAATGATACTGGCAAAGTGTTGCTAACATAGCGGTTGCTATATCACAAACCAAAAAGGACCACAATCGATAAGTATTGGAAAATGTTCACCACTATAGTGGGTAGTGTTCATTGCCAACCTATTCCAGTAGTTTCTTACTCCCAATTTTCCTTTAGTTCCTGATCAATGGATTGCCAGGTTCGCAGTCTTTGTCAACTGACTTCACGACCTTTGTTAATACTGATGCGTTAACAGACGTGACACAGTGCTGATTCCTCTTCACACCAGAATGTCTACTTTGTTGGTTGGGGAGTCCACATAGAATAATGGCTAAAGTACTGGACTGCAGGCCTGAAGTAAGCGAGTTCAAACTCCAGTGATTCTATTACATCCATTTTCAGATTAATACTCTTTGGAAGGGTATGAACCCCCTTATTCCTCAGTTATGGGTTAAATAGGATCATTGTTTTTCTTCTATAAGGGTGGCTATTATTGCACGATATTAGTATATGTATCTAGGTGTTGCGTTTAGTTTGCCTGAATATAATCTTTTGCTTTTCTTACTTTGTCATACTCTCTCACTGTCTATGTTCATGACAAATGAATACCCACACTCTCTTTGTTCTTCCAGGCATGACAAGTGAACAATCCATTGTCTCCCTGAGATGTTCTCCTTGGCCATGAGATATAGCTAGATTGATTAATTGATTTCTTTGTTTAATGGCATGTCAACCTTTGTCGATTATTTAATGCCAAAGCCATTCTCCTAGAAGAACAGTAGTGGTACTATTTAACCCATAGCTGGAAGGATAAGGGGGCTCATACCTTTCCCAAGGGTATTTGCCCAAAAGTGAACGTAATAGTGTGACTGGAGTACGAACTCACTTACTACGATTCCGCAGTCCATCGCTTTAATCATTACACCACGAGGAAACCCCCTGATATAGCTAGGTGTTGAAGTTGTATTTCATTTACCTAAGCAATTTTTTTTTTTATTTCTGAGTGAAATAAAAAAATTACATTCATACAGGCATGACAAATGAATACCACACACTTACTATGTTCATCAAAGCATGACAAAAAGAATAGCTCTCAATGTCCAGACCTGAGAAATGCGTATTCCCCAGTTCCTATGTTCATCCAGAAACCAAATACTCTCACATAATCATTATATGTAGTTATATATATGAACATAAATTTGTGTGACAATGTCAGAATAGAAACATGAATTATCTTTCTATTTGCATCTACCATTGATTGAGTGAGCACCACCTTTAAAATTTCCTGCATTTTGCCCCCTTTACTTTGATATTTTGGTGAGAAACTAAAGCACATAAAAGAACATTGGATAATTCTGAACAATTCTCTTGCTGTACTTCAACTGGAGGTTTACACTCCAAAAAGAAGACTGAACCTATATATTGTACAGTTGCCTGGGGCTGTAGAATACACCAACTGCACCTCTGCAGAGGGGCAAGACCACTCCCAACAAGTGTCCAATTATAACTCTAAACAATTGGATTGTGAGGTTCCAGTGATGCTGGAGCTTTGGGGAATGCAGAGCACCTCTTTATTGCCATCACTCCCAGGTTCACTTTGGCTTGGAATAGTAGCACCTGATAGGGCCCTATTTATGGGTTAAATAGAACTAAACTGCATTGTTTGAATTTAAACTGTTTGAATAAACTGATTAGCCTGAAATAGAAATGTTTTTAACAATTAAACTGTGTACTAACATTTAAACTGTGTGCTTACGCTAAACTGAATTGTTTGAAATAGAAATGTTTTTGACATTGAAACTGTACTTATGCTAAACTGAATTGTTTGATAAAGAACTGTTGACATTTAAATGAGTAAACAAAATCTATACTTATACTAAAATGAATTGGTTAAATTAGAACTGTTTGACTTAACTGAATAGTTTGAAATAGAAATATTTTTGACAATTAAACTGTGTACTCTTGCTAAACTGATTTGTTTGAAATAGAATTGATTATTTTTATAAAAATGGATTTGGCATTAAATAACCTACAAAGGTTGATATGCCATAAAACCCAAACAACCATCCAACTGAACTTATATTCCAGACCTGCAGAAAATGATGTCATTTTTTTTTTTAATAAAGTACTTTGACAGGTCAAAATAAACTTTTTGTTGTTTTTACATTGTCTTTATCTGATTTGTCAGATCTTTTAAAAAATGAGAAAAATGGCTGGTAAAATACATACAATAATAGGCACAAAAGGATTTTTTTTAATATTGTTTTCTGTTTAATCACTTGGCCAAATATTGTCTCCTAAAAACAACTTTATTTGAAATGAAATCTCTGCAAATAAAGACCAAAATGAGCTGAACTTATTTTCCTTTTATTTAAAAGACAGGAGCCATTTTTCTCTACCTTTTTTTTTTTTTGTTAGATGAATTTCATCTAGAAAATTCATTGCATACTCAACAAGGCTCAGAATATACTGACTGTATCTCCTACAGAGGGATAATAGCAACCCTGAAAAAACAAGTGTGATCTGAATATTACACTAAACTGCATTGGATGGTGAGGCTATAATTCTGGAGATAAAGGGAGTGTAGAGTATCCCTTCATTGCCATTACTCAAATGTCCACACTGGAAAAAATGGTTGTATCTTTTAGGATCCCATCTATTGATCAAATAGATTTCTTTGAAAATTAGAATTATTACATAAGAATAGTTGATAGCGTATAACAGTAAATTGTTTGTATTAAGAATACTTACTTGAAGCTATGATTAATATTAGTTACATTTAACCATATTACCGTGCACCAACAAATAATCATTATTAAATGGAAATGATTGTTTGAAATGACATAATGTTGTATAAATCATTAGTATTAGATAGGAATACTTGAAAACATAGAACTCTATGTGTAAGACTAAAAAACAACAACACAAAAAATATAAATTTTAATGAACAATGAACCCACTTTCTTAACCTCTAGGCATGAAATAGATTTGATATGGCATTAAAATTAATCAATTCTTCAAAATTCATAAATGAACCTTACATGTTCATGTGTAATGCTCTAAAAATAAGGCCTTCTATAGATTTTACATAGAAACCTTCTTCTCTGAGTAATTGTTCAGAACTGAGCAAAAACGTCTTGTTTTACATAGTTACCAACAAATTTATAAAATCTTTATTAAGATTTTAAATTTGTCATATTTTGAAAATCTTTTTTTTTTTCCCTGAAAATGTAAATTTTTATAGAGTAAACAACATTCTAAATGCAAATATATCCATTTCTACTTAATAAGCTGAAAATTCTTTTGCTGAGACTTTTTTCCCGATTTCTAGCAGAAATAGTGAAAAAAATTCAGTGCTTTTTTCAGAGTTTCTATTATTTATCTCCCTTGATTTCTGCTCTTTGAAAATTTCTCTTTACATCGATCGTAAATGACGGCTAATTTTAAATTTTAATTCAACCAGTAAAAACATTTTTCCCGTTCCCTTATTGTGAATTGCGTTGAAGAAAATAAATCAGACGAAAGAAAACAGAAAGAAGTAAGTATAACACTTACTGCATTTTTTTTCTATCTGAATTAAAATACATATTTAGCGAAATTGTTTAACGAAGTAGAATTAAATCCTCTATTGAATCTGGAATTCTTAAAAATAATAATCGTTTTGTAATCGCTTTAGATGTTTTTTAATAATTTATTCTTTTTGATTTAAATCGATATTTTTCAATTTTAAAAATATATTTACCCGACGTATAAAGAAACAGTGACTTATGAAAAAAAATGAATTTTGTTGGTATAAAAGTTTACTTTGTCGTCAAAATGTTTGGGCTTTTAGTTAAAAGAAACAGAGGAAAATTAGTATATTCTTTGTAAATTGTGTACCCAATAGAAGTATTTGATCTTCAAATGTTGTTTACATTTCAAAACAAACAAACAAAAATTGCAGTTAGAAATTACAATAAAAATTTCTAATGAAATAAAAAAACTCTGTGGTTTCTAAAATCTACAAAAGTTAAATATTTAGATTTTTGGTGAAATTCTAAGTACTTATTCATAAATAGAATAATCTATTATTGCAAAAATATTTATTGAAGTCAATATGAATTTTAAGTTGCGAGGAAGCGTGCTTTATCTAATTTTATGTAATATCTAATAGACAATTTGGTTCATTATAAAATAATTGTTTGATACATGTAATCACCTGGAAAAATTAGATTAGTTCATTTTCTGTACATTTGTGAGAAGCTACAGACAATTTCGTACTTGTACACAATAACAACAAAATGTCCGTAATTTTTCTTTAAATTGAAAAAAGAAATTATGTATAAATTCAGTACTTACAATCGCTGTCAAAATAAGAGTAAGTCAGTCATTTAATTAATTTCTTTTTACTGAAAAAATAGTCTTGAACTCGCAATAATTTACCGATCGGCTATATATTCTATATGTCTTCCCCTCGACTAAACACTAAAATGAAGTTGACTTCTAACATATTTTGTTTATCTAATGCTTGGGGCAAATGCTTGGTTTCGTTTGTTACTTTGTTTAATGATATATCAACCTTCATGGGTTATTTAATGCCAAAGACATCCTTGTAGAAGATCAGTAGTTTTATTATCAAACCGATTGCTAGGTGGGCTTAGATGTAACTGTCATGTAAAGTAAAATTAAGCAAATGGCTGAAACTTCAAATCTGTGAGGATATGAACCCAAATGGTCTACACTTTTCAAAGGTTATATACACTTGTCACAAAGCTTTTGCTCCTTATCCTTGAAGAAAAGAAAAAGAACACAGTTTAAGGAATTCTTGACCAGTTTCTTATCAAAAAGCATACTGAACAACAACAGTCAGAATCAGCTGTTGATGCTGACGATCTACAGCCATCTACGTCTTTGATGTAAATAAACGAATTGAATGTGAATATTTATAAATTCAACATAAATTAGTTTATTTTCTAAAATTGCAAAAGAATTTCAATGACTGTATTTGTTATTTAACCTTACAAAATCATTTTATTTTATATATCTTAGAGCAAACAACATTAACTAATAAAGAGTCGACAATGTACTGTAAAGATCTCCATGTAATTGTGTCTTTTTCAATGGCTTACTAGTTGGGTTTTATTGGGTGTTTGTTTTAATAGCACTGAGTCTTATCAAATGGTTTTGTGGTGGTATACCCTGCATTTAGCAGCCTTGTAGGCTTTTTGGCATGTTTTTTTATTGCCGCACATTATTCCCTAGTTGTGAGTTAGGATTATGGACAATCGGATGGGAATCTGTTAGATGACTATTGAATGGATGTATCCGGATGGGTCAGAAAACCCAGCCAAATTAAGTTGTTAAGCAGAAAAATTAGAATTTACCAAAATTGATTATAGAAGAATAAAGTCAGTACATTACTACAAAAGTGAATATTAATAGAAATGGATTTTAAAAGCAAAAATTGAAAACGTTATTTTGATGAGAAAGAAAGTGTAAAAAATTGTTTTTTTTTTTTATTTTGACTGAAAGGCGTGCCTCATGGATCGAAGGAGTCCCCCAGACCTGATCCTTCATCAGAACCCAAGAATCAGGAAAAGGCCACCCCAAAAAAAGTAAAAAGATGGGTGGCCCTATAAAACCATCAAATAAAGTCTGTTGGACTTGTGGATGTTGGCCATTTTGCTGCCAACTGCATCCTACAAAGGGGTTGAAGTGTAGGAAGTTAGGTCTTGACGAGAGGCATTGCCTCGGCAAAGAAATAAAAACCCAAATACTTTTCCCATTGAAACTGACAAATAGGGCCTGTTGGATGTGTGAGTGGGTTGGTCATCTCTCTGCCTACTGCACCCTGCAAAATTGTTGGCACTGTTGAGAGCCAGGACATGATAAAAGGTATTGCCCAGTCTGGGTTGAGGACCCAGGCAACAGATTTCTACTGCCAGCCCCATTGGCTTGGTTGGCATGAAATTGGAAAGGAAAGAGAGCCCAAGTATATTTTCTACACACTGAGGAGAGAGAAATCACCTGTAAGGTTAGGATGGGGAACAGGTCAGCTAGAGTTCTGATAGACACAGGTGCTGCTATGTCTCATGTTGCCAACTTCATTTCCTACAATGATAACTGATATGTGAAATGTATCTTCTTGATAAAACACACCTACAAGATAATTATAAAGTAGAAAAAACTCACCTGAGATTTGGTCAATTAATGAATCCTACCTGTTAATAAGACTATTGGATCTTGATTGAATTTACACTGACTTTCTCATTTAATTAAATACACCTTCAAGATAATTATGGCATAGAGAAAACTCACTTAAGAATTCATTGGCGAAGGAATTCTGCCAGCTAAGAAGATTTTTGGATCTTGATTTCATTTACACTTCCTGATTTAATCAAATGTGCCTTCAAGATAATTATGAAGTAGAAAAAACTCATAAGATTTGGTCAATGAATGAATCCTGCCAGGTAAGAAGACTATTGGATCATGATTTAATTTACACTTGCTTTCTAATTTAATCAATGAACCTTCAACATAATTATGAAGTAGAAAAAACTCACCTGACATTTGGTTGATGAATGAATCCTGCCAGGTAAAAAGACTATTAGATCTTGATTTAATTTACGCTTTCTTTCTGATTTAATCAAATGATTTAAATGGTGTGTCAACCTATTTTGGGTGATTTTATACTTACAATTTAGAGAATTGTGTTTATTGTACTTGATATTATCATTTATATGTTGTTGTTTCTAGAGATTTTTTTTTGCACCATCCGATAGAAAATGAATATTTTCATCACTATTTACACTTGGCCTTGACATCAACATCTTCAACTGATTACTTTACAATGTGACTATTACATTGTACAATTATGTTGTCTTTGGGGTTCTCTTTTAAATTGTGCACTGGTTTGATTGGCTATGGATTGAATGCCTTCTTATGAAGACTATTTGATCTTGCTTTAATTTACACTTTTTGATTTAATCAAATGAGTTTAATTACATGGCGACCTATCTTGGGTGATTTTATGCCTTTGCGTTCATTGTGCTTAAATTTTTCCATTTCAATTGAGTTGTGTTTTTTAAGGTTTTTCCCACCATCCGATAAACAATGAATATTTTCGTCACTATTTACACTTGACCTTGACATCAACATCTTCAACTGATGACTTTACAATGTAATTATTTCATTGCAGAATCATGTTATTCTGAAAAAAAAAAACAATAAACATGATATTTGTTTTCCAACATGTTTCCATACATAACTGAAATCAAATTATCCTAATTATGTGGATAAAAGAAATATTTTAGAATTGATAACATTAGCATGTGCATCAGTTTATTTGTAACAAGTAAATTTTTCAGTGACTTAGATTATAAAACATTAAACACTTGAAGATTCCTTACTTTTTGATGAATTTTAACGTGTAAATATCTTTTTATTGTTGAATCAATAAAAATCTTTTGTTTCTTTTCAGATAAAGAATTCTTCCAAATGGTTTATATCAAGGAGTTTAATAAATAAGCAGATTCTAATCAAACTTGGAAAAAGTCATTAAAAAGGGATATTTCTCTGTTGAAGTATTTAATCAATATTTTCTCAGGGGACAAAAATGGATATACAAAAGAAAAGAAATGCAGGAGAAAAACCGTTTTCTTGTCAAGTATGTGGATCAAAATTCAAACAAAATTGTGACTTAAAGAAACATATGCGAATACACACAGGAGAGAAACCATATCATTGTGAGGTATGTGGTTCTGCATTTTCTCAGAATTCTCATTTAAAGACCCATATTCAAATACACACGGGTGAGAAACCCTTTTCTTGTCAAGTGTGTGGATCATCATTTTCACAAATCATCAGTTTAAAAAGACACATACAAATACACACGGGAGAGAAACCATTTTCTTGTGAAGTGTGTGGAAGCTCATTTTCAGGCAGTTCCAAATTAAAAGGACACATGCGAATACACACGGGAGAAAAACCATTTTCTTGTGAAGTGTGTGCAACTTCATTTTCACAAAATAGCAATTTAAAAAGACACATGCGATTACATACAAGAGTGAAACCATTTTCCTATGAAGTGTATGAATCAGAAGGTACATTGAATTCAGATTTAAAAACAGACCTGCAAATACATACTGTAGAGAAACCATTTTCTTGTCAAGTGTGTGGATCTACATTTTTCGAGAGTTCCAATTTAAAAAGACATATACGAACACACACAGGAGAGAAACCGTTTACTTGTAAAATATGTGGATCATCCTTTCCACATAGTTCCACATTAAAATCACACATGCGAACACACACTGGGGAAAAACCATTTTCTTGTGAAGTGTGTGGATCAGCATTTTCAGAGAATTCCACATTAAAATCACACATGCGAACACACACTGGGGAGAAACCATTTTCTTGTGAAGTGTGTGGATCAGCATTTTCAGAGAATTCCACATTAAAATCACACATACGAACACACACTGGGGAGAAACCATTTTCTTGTGAAGTATGTGGATCAGCATTTTCACAGCATTCAACTTTAAAAACACACAGGCGAAAACATACAGGAGAGAAATCATTTTCTTGCTAAGCATATAGATTAGAAATTTCACAAAACTTTTGAAAATCCACCCCTGAATACACACAGGAGAGAAACCATTTTGTTGTAAAGTGTGTGGATTAGCATTTTCTGAAAATTCAACTTTAGCAAGTCACATTCAGAAGTGAAACCACTTTCTAGTAAAATTTATGGATCATCATTTTCACAAAATTCCACTTTGAAAACACACATCTAAATACACATGGGGAAAAAAAACATTTTCTTGGGAAATGTGTAGGTCTGAATTTTCTCAAAATTCCGCTTGAAAAAAAATACATGGAAATACACACAGTAGAGAACACTCAGTTATGATTTGTGTGTTGATCTTCATTAGCAGCAAATTACATTTTTACATTGCACTTGAAAACATCTAATTTATAGAAAATATGAATCATTCTTTTATGCAGCTTTCCATGTACAAGTATATTTTTGACTTGCCAAAACTCAGTTTATCTATCTGGCTTCATTTGTCTACTTTTCAGTCTTACTTTCAATTCTTGAACTCCAGTGAGTGTGAAGCCTCTCATTCATTGCCATTACACCCAGGTTTGCCAAGTTTTTTATACATTTGGATCTCATCAGTAGATCAAATAGGATTGTTTAAAGTTTACTAAAATAATTACTTTAATCTATATTATTATGACTAAATTATAACAACTAAATAAGAATCCTTAAAATGCTAAAAATCTTTGTATCAAATTTTAGGATTAAATAAACACAAAGATTCATACACTGTGAGTTTCAGAAGTCTGTACATTCAACAATGTTTCTATAATAGTCTTTAACCCATATCTTTTCATTTTCTTGTTTTTTCAATTGAGAAATTCCCTGCAGTTTCCCTAATAGTCTTTAACCCATATCTTTTCATTTTCTTGTTTTTTCAATTGAGAAATTCCCTGCATTTTCTGTAATAGTCTTTAACCCATATCTTTTCATTTTCTTGTTTTTTCAATTGAGGAAGCAGCAAATTCAAAATTCCCTGCATTTTCCTTTCTTTTACTTTGACCTTTTTCACAGTAAATTGAAACATGTTGAAAGAAATCTGGATAATTCTGAATATCACCCTTGCTATAATTTAACTGTATGTTTGCAATTCCAGAACAGTACAGACATTATATTCTAACCCCGCAGAAAAAGAACTAAATTGGAGGTAGGGGGTAAGTAATTCACCAGGTCAAAAGAAATTGTTTCTTTATTATATGTTTTTTATCTTCCTTTGATGTATCAAATTACTAAAAAAAGTGAAAAAAATGATGAAGCCAGTATCTATACTTTTTGAACTCATGTATATATGGATGCATATTTGGCATTAATTCTTGTAGGAAATGGAGTTGGCAACTCGAGTTCTAATCCTTGGCAAGTTAGTTTGCATTTTACTTCATGCTAATGGCCTAAATAAAGTGATGTATCTATGTCTGCTGGAACTAGCTTTAGGTAAATCATTGGACTGACTTGGTTCTTTGCCTTTTTTACAGACACTGATCTTGAAGAAATGTTTAATTCAAATCAGCTGGATTCTCCTGATGACTTTGTATTGTATGCTTTTCATAGCGGACCACTTGGGTAAATACACACACATATAGAATTCATATATATATTTATATAGTCATATGCATGAAGATGGAACTAGCTTTTGATAAATCATTGTATAGACCAGGTTATTTGCTTTTTTTACCGACACTGATCTCTGTGAAATTCTGAATTCTAATTAGCTGGATTCTGCTGATGACTTTGTATTGTATCCTTTTCATAGCTGACCGCTTGGGTAAATACACATGCATATTTATGTAATTCATACATATATATATATATATATATATAGGGGTGTGCTGAAACATTCATATGATGACTCATATTTGCTGATGATGATTTTTGCCCAATTGGATCTAAGTATTGTAACCCCAATGGAAGAAGTGTGTAGACTGCAAAGAAAAGGATTGTGAAAAATAAACCTCATTTGGTGACATTCCATAAGAGTATCTTGGTCAGTCTATGAAGTGTTAACTAAGCTTCTCTTACTACAAAGGAAATGTATAACTACAATACAAAACTACTGGGTGGAAATCTGTTTGTCTATTACGAAAACAGTTTTCCTTTATATCAAAAAGATAAAGTAGCTGAAGTATAAAGTAGCACTTAAATAAATCATAAAGTACAAGGAAAATGCTTCCACTCCTACATTCTGTCAAGTTGGGGTGTCCCATTCATATGGCCTTGTGTCACATCTAAGCAAAAAGCTTTGTAAATTACTACATTCAAACGAGTTTATTATTCTTTTTTACCAACCACAACTACTGTACCATATTCACAATTAACGCTAGGTGCGAAATGGGTGAAATGGACATCGAATGTTGATTACGATAGAACATAGGAATCTCGGAATTCGAAAACACGTAACGACTTCTTGTTCAGGTACGAAACCTTTTTATTAACTTTGAGTTAAAGGTTTCAACGTAAGGAGGAGAGACACAATCTTCTATGCTGTCTTATTCATTTGGCCCCCAACTCGAGCGGCCCCCATAGGGCGCATGTTCACCTTGCGCCTGCAAGCTCCGAAATTTGGTCCTTCTCATTTGGCGTCTAGTACCCGACTCTTTCTCTCTTCAAATTCTCACACAAACCTCTGCGCGCTTCCGGTGCGTGACGTCACCCGCACCCTGTTACCCAGTATCGTCTCGGACTATTATGACATCTGAGTGACACCTCCATCCGCCCGCGCGCACCCGCGTTAACACCTACTTCAATGTTACACCCAACCAACCCATGTGCTGAGCCAAAAGGTTCTCAGCCTAACTAAACTCAAAGGCATGAACCGAAATCCCTCGGCTATTTTATAACACTACCATATGTAAGACTACTTAATTTACCACAACATAAAACAAAAATGAAAAAGAAATTGAAATTTTGGCCTGAACTGAATATTTGTTATAAAAATGATAAGGTTTATTTTAACTTTTCATTTAAATTCACTAATGATTTTAAATTGGCAAGTCCAAAAAACAAACTTTTTTTCACATTGTTATGATTTATTACTGACAAGCCACACCTTTTCCTTTTAATGTATGGATAATCAAAAGCATAATAATTCTATGTTTATAAATTCTTGGTAAAAGTTTATCTCCCTTAAGTGACATTCTTATATTAGATCTTTTCTGTGTCTCTGTCAAAAAAATATCATCCAATGAAAAACCACATTAAAAATGTAACAAAAACCATTATTCAGATGAAATACTTTTTAACTAACCACTCATACTTATTTATTCAAGTGGGTGTTCTCATAGTGTAATGATTAAAGCGATGGACTGCGGAATCGTAGTAAGCGAGGTCGTACTCCAGTCTCAGTATTATGTTCACTTTCGAGTAAATACCCTTGGGAAAGGTATGAACCCCCTTATCCTCCCAGCTATGGGTTAAATAGTACCACTACTGTTCTTCTAGGAGAATGGCTTTGGCATTAAATAACCTACAAAGATTGATATGCCATTAAACAAAGAAATCAAACCAAACCAAACCAAACCAAACCTCATTTATTCAATATTTTCCATCATTAACAAAACCCTTGTCACATACAGTGAGAGGGAGAGTTTAATTTATTTATGTCTTTTTAAATCTCTTGAAAGAGACATTTTTCCTGATTTTTTTTTACTCTTTAATAACTTTACCATTTGAAGATTAAGCTACAAAAATGACTACAGTAAAAATATACCTAATAGACCAATATTGTACTTTATTTTGCTGTTTTTTGAACTTCAAAATTAAATCATCTGAACTGTTGCAGGACCAGTAAATACATTGATCTTGCAAGCTTTCATGAATTACATGTGTGATTTACAGAGGATTAGACAAATGAAAGTGACAAGAGAGTAAGGCTTTTCTTAAGCAAATTGCTCACAAAAGGTTTTCATAGATATATAGACTCATTGCAGCTGCACCTCAGTGACATCAAAAGTCAGTGCAGTTGAAAAAAGTAGACTCAGCTGTCTAAAAGGTTCTTAGCAACAGTGACTCTTGAAGATCAGGATGGTGTTAGTGCTACGTGCAGATCATAGTTGTCGCTGCATGGTCAGGAACCCGGAGATATTGAAAGAGCTAGACACATCGGTTGCAGAAGCTGAATGATCAATGTCACAGTTTATTCCATTTTGGTTAACTAGGGGTATGTCAACATGGCCTCAGAGTGCTGATCATCCAAGCAAGCTTGTCGCTCATGGACTGGAGTGTTGGTTGTAAGTTCAGCGTCATTTGTCGGCTGATGGTCTGGAAAAAATCTGTGAGGATAGAGCAGGCATCACAGAATCATCTTTCGACTGGAACAACGATTCACAATCCTAAACATAAAACTTCATATTATGCACTTCCTAATAAGGAAGGTCTCTATGCCATGGATGTGTGGTCAGTGTATACTTGGGTTGGGAGGAATGGGTTAAGCAGGTGGCAGAAATGGCTGCAGGTGGGAGCGTCTTCAGCAGTCAGCAGGAATGGCTGTGCACTGTAGTGTTGTTAGCACAGGGGAGGAGTCAAGTGAGTTGACCAGGTCATGCAAAGGTTTCACTACACTTTGATTCTAGGCCCTCATGTCCACACACCGATTATAATTTATTTCTAAGATGGTCTGCCAAATTAATTGATCTCGAAAATAATCCTTGTGTTGAAGACAGAAAATTTGCTTGTCAACGTAGGGGTGACATTCTTTATTGGTATCAGAGCTCTCAATTCTGGTTGGAGTGAAAATCTCTGCTAGCAGATGACATGGATGACTCAGCGTCTTTTTCAACAAGGATTCTATATATGCATAGCCAGTAGGCTACAATAAAATAAACAAAATAGACAAACTGTTATTAAAAAAATGTAAACAACATCTAATTCCTCATCTTTAAGATATAAAAATCATTTACCGGCACTTTCAAAAACCAAAATTTTTATTAAAATCCAATTTTTTTAGGGCATTGGAGACTTTTTTAAAAACAGGCTTACTCCCAGAGTATTCCATGGTTCAGGTTGAGACATGGCATTGATGTCTTGCACCTAAAGGTAGGACTGACGTCATACATTATTTGATGACATAGTCCACCATAGGTTCTCCTTGGGCATGACCACAGTTTTCTTGTAGCCGGAGCCTTAATCCTTCTGTGTCTCCTTTCTATCATACGTTGGCAAAGGCCCATCAAAATCAAAGCTATACATCCCTGCTACTCAAGGAATTCTTGAACTGCTTAAAGGTGAAGGCCAGGTTGTCGGTTAAGATTTATGTTAATGGACTCTGCTAAATAAATAAAAAATTGATTCTAATAGGTGAATGACACTGGCAAAGTGTTGTTAACATAGGGGTTGCTATATTACAAACCAAAAAAGGACCACAATGAATAAACATTGGAAAATGTTCACGACTGTAGTGCACGATGGTCTCTTACTCCCTATTTTTCATTTAGTGCCAGGTCAATAGATTGACAGGTTTGCAGTCTTAGTCTACCAATTTCACAACCTTTGTTAACACCGATGGTTCAACAGACTCGGCACAGTACAGATTCCCCTTCGCACCAGGATAACTACTTTGTTGGTTGAAGAATCCACATAGCATAATGGTTAAAGTTCTGGACTGTAGCCTTGAAGTAAGCAAATTCTTAACCAATCGGCCAACCTCGTCGTGGTCTATAAAATGAGTGTATTATGGGTTTGGTCAGTTGGATTGGGAACCGTCTTGGACGCCTGTTCATGAGAAGACTGCCCTGTTCGATAGAAGACTACCCTGCTCGTAAGAAGACTGTTTTGTTCAAGAGAAGATTGCCCAGTTTGAGAGGTTGTCCAGTTCGTAAGAAATCTGCCCTGTTCGAGAGAAGACTGCGCAATTTGTTTGCGATTTCATACAAGCTATTTCGGCAGTTATGGCTTTCGATCCTAAACTAATACCACTATTTGACTGAAGTGATCGAGAAGGCAAAATTGTTATGCCAGCTTGGCGGCGTAAAGCGTAGAGAGTTTGTGGTTCCAATGTGTCTATCGGGAGGTGTATATACGGTGTTACCAGCTGCTGAGCAAGGAAAAGAAGAGTGACTTTACCTGCATTAAAAATGCTTTGTATACGGTATTCGCTCTGGACTCTGTTACAGCTTGGAAACAACTTGAAGCACGCCGTTCATGCCCGAGTGATTCTGTCCATGTATTTTTGGCCGAATTGCGTAAACTATCAGTTCTAGTCGGTGGTATGACGGATCAGAGTCTGGTATGTTCGTTTATCACCGGGTTGCCAGAGCATACCAAAGAATTGCTCCGAGCTTCTTCCCAGTGAGACGATCTGGATATTTTACAAGTGCTGGCTTGAGCTCGAGCCATACTGAAGAAATGTCCCGTAAATATTGTGCAAGTTGCGTTGGCTGCATGATCATCGCGTTGTCAGGTGTAAGAAGTTGATGCACTAATAAAATGTTATGTGTGACGGGCCCAATCACTTGGCACGCGACTGCCTCTTGTTGCGTGAAATTTCAAAGAAAGAGGATCATAGACCCCGAAGACCAGTTTCGTGCTATTGGTGTAAGCGGCAGAAACATGGAGCCCGAAACTGTTCGGGAAACGATCAGGGGGACGAGACTTCGGCACCAGTCTTCTCCCAAAATCCCCTTTATATAGAGTTCTATCAACAATGTGTCGATCGATGAAATGAAGCCTACAACCCTTGTGTACACTAGTTGCACGTGTAGCAGAAAGAATTTCAAATCATTATTTAGTGCGGGAATTGTTTTGGCCGTTGGAGTTTCGAATTTATATATTTCGTCCAATGAGAATGACTGATGCCATTCTGCCCGGGTCACCACCCCAGGCAACATAAAACGCCGCGCTAACCATTCTCGCTCTCTTTTCGCTTCCTCCCTTGCTAGCAGCAGGACAGACTATCTTTTTCCTCTCTCACCACAGAGCAGCCCACTAAGCATTATGAGGAGAGCACATTAAATTTATGGACCATTGGTGTCTAGGAAATCATTCTTTCATCATTCATCTTTCCTTCTAAACCAACGGATCCTCAGAGAAACAAATTGGATATTTTCAACTCTTGCTTTGACTTCAGCATTTTAATTCCTGTCCTGACGACAGCATCTCAACTCCTGCTTTGACTTCAGCATTTTGATTCCTGTCCTGACGACAGCATCCCAACTCCTGCTTGGACTTCAGCGTCTTGATTCCTTCTCAACTTTACACTTGTTTACTTCTCCCTGCGACTTACAGCACAAGGATTCCTTTCGTCTCAAGCTGTTAATAAAACTTCCAAATTGAAAACTTTCAATGTCTTCATCGACTCATTTGTTCTTCCTTTTAATATAACAAGAGGCGACAGAACTCTACAACCTCAACTGCCATTTTTGTATAAATGGTAATAGTATCTGCCTTCCTGTTATACACACAAATGCTCATACGCAAAGCATGTTGTCAGTCGTGGGAGAGAAAGGAGGTACACGTGTTAACTGTAGGCGGGAGTAGACTTAAGTGCTGTGGAATCGCGGTGGTCCAGCTTGTTGTAAGCAACAGGCACTCTATCGAAGTAGAAGTTCTGGCTGTAGATAATTAACAACTCGGATTTGACGATATATTAGTTGATGAAAATATATGTCTTGCTTCCCGCTTAAAAGAGCACCTTGAGCAGTTTGGGCTTACGTGCAAGGCCCCAGAGCAGTTAAAGGGCAGCACATGCGTGTTAGGATTACACATCTGGGAGAAGCACAATAAGCTTTGGTAGCATCGTGGAAGTGAACTGCCGACTCCACCCGATGTAATAAGCCATCGGACCATTTTCTCCGTGTGTGGGAGATTGACGGGACATTTTCCGGTATGTGGTTTTGCTACGTGTTGCGACCGCGTTCATAAAGCGAAAAGCAAGCGCCGTGACAACTGGATGGGACGATAAAGTACGAGACCCCCTCCTGAGCCGAATGTTGGCGGACGTTTTCGCAGAAGTGGCGCAAACATATCCATCGCGTGGTGACTGGTGTGTTGATGTACTGGGCTTCACTGTATGGGTGGATGTGAGCTTGTAAGCCACTGGTGTCGTTAATGAGAGCGGTGAAGCCGTGACTGAAGATGTGAGCTGGTTGCGATCGATGAGTGAGGATAAACACATCTACTTGGCAGAACTCGACGCAGTATTGCAGGGCGTCAACTTCGCACAATAGTGGAAAGCCAAGGTGATTCCCCTGGGGACGGACTCGGCGTGCGTGCATTGCTGGGTCTTAGACACGTTGTCCAGAAAGTCGAGAGTACGAACTTACGCTGCCACCGAAATGCTGGTCAGGCGTCGGCTCGGCGCGCTTAGACAACTGACCTCAGAATATGAACTGAAGATAAACGTGGCACTGGTTAAGTGTCACGATAACCGGGCCGATCTGCTCACCTGAGTGCCGCAGCGATAGCTGGATGATATTCAGAAAGACTCGGAACCTGTAGAATACGCTTGTGCTGTGGCTGCAGAATGCCAGTAATCTGCATGTATACGAGCCATTCATCAGTCCAGCGGACATCCCGGAGTAAAGCGCACACTATACTTTGCAAAACTGGTTATCACCGGAGCTTCTAAGGCAGCTGTTCAAGCGGTTGTCATGGATTGTAAGAAATGTCAATCAATAAATTCTGACCAAGTGCATTGAAAGCGAGGCAGGCATTCTGTACATGGCAATTGGAGCAGGGCAGGAATGGATGTAACCCATTTCGGAGGCCAGCACATACCTGTCGTTAAAAGACTGTGGTCCCAGTTGTTTTGCCATTCGGAGGCCATTGCAGCACCAAGACTCCGCCAGTATCATCCAGCAGCTGGGGACAATCTTTTACGAAAGGGAGCGCCGATTAAACTGCTGTCCGACAATGACGCAGTTTTTTTGCTGGGAAAGATTCGCAAGACTTGTAAAGAAATAGGGCGTCCGGATAAGATTGTGATGCGCCCATGTACGATCGGGGAATGGGATAGTGGAACGCTCTCTTATAGAGACAGTATACTGACATAATGTGACACTAAAGGACGACACCACTGCTTTAACAGCGCCAGCCAACCTAATTTATACCTACCGAACTCGCGTGAAGGACTTTGATGCTGCTCCGACGCTTAACGCCGCAGATTCTGGCACATACACTGCAGGAGATGTTGTTTGGTTGAAAAGACCGATCGGGCGGTGTACAACATTGTTCGAGAAGGGGAAAAGTGACGAAAGTCTATATCCCTCATTCAATCCTTATTGATGAAAGACGATGCCATGTAAAAGATGTTCGCCCGGTGCGAGGGGCGGAGACTATTAGCAGCCACATTACCACCTCGGACTAAAAAAAAAAAAAAACTGCTATGGTGTAAGTCAACTGGAAATGCAAGCAACGTCCTCGAACGAGATGTGTTCAGCGATACGCCAGAGGAATGTACAACTGGGGAGATAGCCGAGCCCGCTCCGCTGAGACGAAGTAGCAGGATAAAACGACCTGTTCCGCATTGCTATTTGTGTGATTATCAGATCAGGGAGGAGGTGGGATTGTCGGGAGCAAGATACGCGATATCAAACACGAACCGTCCACGAATTGTGTGCATATGTTGTAATAGAGCAATCGAAGAAAGAAAACTGACGAAGTGCGCCAGTGGAAATGTAAAATTCTGCTGCTTAACCAAACGGCCACCTCGTTGTGGTCTATTAAATGAGTGTATCGGAGGCTTGGTCAGCTGGATCTGGAACCGTCTTGGACGCCTGTTTGTGAGAAGACTACCCTGTTCGAGAGAAGACTGTCCTTATACCTGAAAGAATTTCAAATTATTATTTAGCGCGGGAATTATTTTGACCGTTGAGGTTTCGATTTCATATTTTCGACCAATGAGGATGATTTATCCCATTCTGCTCGGGTGACTTTCCCGGGCAATATAAAAGGCGATGTAAACGCGCGCACGCTCTCTCTCTCTCTCTCTCTCTCTCTCTCTCTCTCTCTCTCTCTCTCTAACTCCAGCGGCAGACCACCATCAACATAAGGGGAGCACATCCAGTTTTTGGACCGTTGTTTTCTAGTAAATCATTCCTTTATCATTTATTCATTCCTCCTAGACCAAGTGGACCCCGAAGCTTCAAATAGAATGTTTAATTCCTGTTCTGACATCAGCAACTCTTTTCTTCTATTTGTACGACTCACAGTACGAGGAATTTCGTCTCAAGTTGATATTAAAGTTTTTGGAACACAACAATATTCTTGTCGTTTCATTAGTTTTCTTTCTTCTCTTAATATAACAAAGTCAACAGGACAAAAAAAACCCAACAATCTGCCTTTTTGTTATACCCTTTTCTTCAGAAGACTGCGATCTTCATACATCTATTACATTCATTTTCAGGTTAATGCACTTGGGAAACGTATGAATCCTTTTATTCCCCAGCTATGTGTTAAATAGTACCATTGCTTTTCTTCTATAAGAGTGGCCGTTATTGCACAATGAAGAAATATATCTCAGTATTGTGTTTACTTTGCCTGAACACAATATTTTGTTTTTCTTGCTATTTCATACACTCATACTCTCTATGTTCAGGACAAATGAATAACCTTTACTCTCTTTGTTCATCCATGCATGACAACTGAACAGCCCACAGCCTCTGTGAGAGGTTCTCCATGACCATGAGATATAGCTAGGTGTTGTGTTTAATTTGTGTTTAATTTGCCTAAGCAAATTTTTTTGTTTTTCTTTTTAGTTCACACTTTCTGTGTTCATACAAATAAGACAAATGAATACTCCACACTTTCTATGTTCATCTAAGCATGACAAAAAGAATACCTCTCCATGTCCAGGCATGAGAAATGCATATTCTCCAGTTCCTATGTTCATCCAGAAACCAAATACTCTCACATAATCATTATATTTAGTTATGTATATGAACATAAATTTGTGTGACAATGTCAGAACAGAAACCTGAATTATCAGGACCCTCTTTCCATTTGTATCTACTATCAATTGAGTGAGCACCACCTTTAGAATTTCCAGCATTTTTGTCCCCCTTTACTTAGATATTTTGGCGGAAACCTAAGGCACAACATAAATAAAAAAACAAAAACAAAATAAAATAAAAAATCATTGGATAATTCTGAACAATTCTCTTACTGTTCTTCAACTGTAGGTTTGCAATCCATAAAGAAGAGTAAACTTATATTTCAAAGCTGAAAAAAATGACTGACGTCATTTTTTTTTTTTTTTTTTTTTTTTTGCTAAACTAATCTGACTGATCAAAATAAAATTTCCGTTGTTTTTACAATTTGTCGGATTTTTTTAAAAATGAGAAAAATAGCTGGTGAAATAAAAATACAAGAATAGGCATAAAATGATCTTTTTAAATATTGTATTCTGTGTAATCACTCGGTGAGTAAGTCAGCAAATAATGTCTTCTATAAACAACTTGATTTGAAATTAAATCTCTGCAAATGGAGACCAAAATGAACTGAACTTATTTTCCTTTTATTTAAAAGACAGCAGCCATTTTTCTTTTTTTTTTTTCTTTTTTTTTTTTTTTTGTCAATAAATTTTAACTTCTTGAAAATTCATTGCATAGTCAATAACGCTTGGAATATATTCTCTGTATCTCCTGCGGAGGAGTAATACCAAACCTTAGAAAACAAAGGTGCTCTGAATATTACACAAAACTGCATTGAATAATGAGGAGATATGCAGAGTATGGAGTATCCCTTCATTGCCATTACTCTAATGTCCACATTGGAAAGAATGGTAGTAACTGTTAGGATCCCATCTATTGATCAAATAGATTTGTTTGAAAATAGAATTATTTGGTAGGAAACGTTGATAACATATAACTGTAAATTGTTTGTATTAAGAATACTTACTTGAAGCTATAATTGTTTTCTAATGATTAATTTAAGTTACATTTAACCATATTACTGCCTACAAACAAATGACTATAATTAAATAGAAATGATTGTTTAAATCATATAATGGTGTACAGATTATTCGTATTAGATAGGAATACTTGAAGAAATACAACTGTATACAAAAGACTCTAAAAAAATTACACAAAAAATGTAAATTTTAATGAACAATGAACCCAATTTCCTAATCTCTAGGCATACAATTATCCTTGACAGTTTGATATGTCATTGAAATTAATCAATTCTTAAAAATTCATTAATTAAAGAACTTGTTGCGGAGCCGATAAGTATGTCGACCCCGCAAATGAATTATGTGAATGAGAACAGCCAAAACAATAGGAAGGAACAAAGGCAAGGTAACAATAATAACAAGTGACAATTTATTTTGTCGTATCTACAAGCGTATATGTAAATGTCCGTGGCGGTTGTATGTAGTCTTCAGCTAGAATGGGTTATGTCGTTAGCTGGTATAGTCGCGTTGTAGATGTTCGCAGCTTGGCGTTCGACGAGGGTCGCTGGTGTAGGTCGAGTCGTGGAGACACAGCTGGTTGTTTGATGCTGGTAAGCTGAGGTCGGTCGAGTCGTTGAGTTCAGCTGGACAGTCGTCGCGGGCAGTTGCGGTCGGTCGAGGTTGTTAGATCGATATCCCCGGTTATGACGGTATGATGTGGTTAACCAAGGATGTATCGATCCGGTTGCTGGCTCGTACGGCAGGTCGTACGTGAGTCAGGTGTTGCAGTGGTAGAACAGTCCGTAACAGCGAGTCGTTACGTGGACTGCGTTGTACCTTGCAAGAGCGTTGAGGTCGAGGAAAGGCTAGGGCCTTGCTGGGCCCCCTAGCCGTGCGGATGTATCGGACGGGAGTGAAGGCTTTGTCGTGACAAAGCCGTGCAGACGAGAGCGAAGGCTTTGTCGTGTCAAAGCCGTGCGGACGAGCGGACAAGAGCAAAGGCTTTGTCGGGTCAAAGCCGTGCGGACGTGCGGACGAGAGCAAAGGCTTTGTCGGGTCAAAGCCGTGCGGACGAATCGGACGGGAGTGAAGGCTTTGTCGTGTCAAAGCCGTGCGGACGGGTGGACAAGTGCGAAGGCTTTGTCGGGTCAAAGCCGTGCGGACGTACGGACAAGAGCGAAGGCTTTGTCGGGTCAAAGCCGTGCGGACGAGCGGACAGGCCAGAAGGCCGAGGCTAAGATGGGCGTCATCTTAGCGCTGCGCAGATAGCGAAGCAGTAGCTAAAGGCTGGACCGTGCCATTAGCGCTGCGCAGCTTATCGGACAATCGGAACCGAGCGAGAGTTAAGACCGATTGGTCTTAGAATCCGTCTTCGTGTTTGCCGCCTGGCCGTCTGCTTCGACTGGTCATTACTGAACGCAAGAGATGCTCTGACCCGCAGACAGTAACCTCTTATGGTCCTAAAAAGGACCTTTGTGCATACCTATGTAGGTGGAAGAAAAGCAGATCTACCACGAGAAGTGGGATCAACGCCGGAAGGTAAGGTGAATGCGACCGCACAAAATGCAGGATTCCTCCTTAAAGAGCTTCGCCAAAAAGCGCGCCAAGTATTTGTCGCTGCCTCCCACCAGACACGACTTGACACAAGGTCAAAAGCCCGAAGGCCGATTAAAGTGGGGATAAAGGGGAGGGGAGGTCGGGAAAGAGCTGAGACTCGAACCCTGCTTGTCTGTGCTGCTCATCGGCTCACTTAGTGCAATGTGAGCCTGATGAGGCAAGCAGGTTCACGAACCCAAATGTGGGTCCGGGCACGTATGCCAGTTTACGGCTTAAACTAGACGCTTGGTCTAGTACCGTACAAAGGGGACAAAAGTGCAGCTCGCCCACCCGAAGGTTGCCCAGCCGAAGCTGGGGGCCTATTCGGCCCCGAGTCTGCTCTTGTTTTCGAGCACCCATCCGGCACGAATGCCAGACGGCCCAGCCAAAAGGCCGGGAGTGCTCCATTTATTTGTCGCTGCCTCCCACCAGACACGACTTGACACAAGGTCAAAAGCCCGAAGGCCGATTAAAGTGGGGATAAAGGGGAGGGGAAGGTCGGGAAGGAGCCGAGACTCGAACCCCGCTTGTCTGTGCTGCTCATCGGCTCACCTAGTGCAATGTGAGCCTGATGAGGCAAGCAGTTTCACGAACCCAAATGTGGGTCCGGGCACGTATGCCAGTTTACGGCTTAAACTAGACGCTTGGTCTAGTGCCGTATATGGGTGACAAAGGGGACAAAAGTGCAGCTCGCCCACCCGAAGGTTGCCCAGCCGAAGCTGGGGGCCTATTCGGCCCCGAGTCTGCTCTTGTTTTCGAGCACCCATCCGGCACGAATGCCAGACGGCCCAGCCAAAAGGCCGGGAGTGCTCCAACGAGCGTTGAAAAGGGCCTGTTGATATGACGAAAGTGCTGTGACACACAGCTCCAGCCGCGTGAATATAAAATTCTTTGATAAAACATGAGTGTAGCCATAAAGTATTTTTCTAACCTGTTATAGGCTGGCGACGACTATTAGTTCCAGTCTTACCAGGTTATTTTTGGCCGAAGTGCTTTGTAAATGTTATTAATTTTAATTCATCCTTTTCTTTTAGCTATAACGAGATGTCAAGGTCGTTAGAAAGAAAAAGGGCTTAGTCAGTTCCGGTCGTACTCGGATATAATTGTCCTAAAGCGGGTGTGTAATTTGATATGTTTATGTTTATCGGCAGGTCGCGGCAAACTTGTCGCGATCCGTTTACTAACGTAAACAAAACGGACTACTCGCCCCACTGCAAACACGACATCCGGTTACGACCGGAAATGGTGAAGCCCCTGTTACAACCTTGACCTACCGTTAAAGCTAAAACAGGGAGTAAATTAAAAACTAACAATAATTACAAAACTCTTCTTCTCAAACAAACCTTATAAAAATGGAATAAATTATCCCCGCTAGCCTATATCAGGCTACGTCCATTTTAATAGAAGAAATTTCTATTTACACAACTCTTTAGGGTGTCGTAGCGCCTCTTCAATATCAACAAGCCTTTTTTTCACTTTCGTCCGCTAGCTCTTTGCGAAGCTCACTTAAGGTCGAATCCTGCATTTTTGTGGTTGCATTCACCTTACTGAGATCCCACTTCTCGTGGTAGATCCGCCTTTCTCCCACCTACATTGTTATGCACAAAGGTCCTTTTAGAGGTCTTAAACACTCAGTCGATTCCCTCGACTGACTAGCGCTCTACTAGAGGTCACCTTCTGCGGGTCGGAGTATCTCTGGCGGTTTTTATTGACTCGCCGAAGCAGACAGCCAGGCGGCACCACGAAGCGGACCCTTAGACCATCCGGTCTTAAACACTCGATCGATTACCTCGATCGTTCGCACGGTTACGCAGCTTTAGCAGTAGGGTCCTTTCGTCCGTTTTCACGGTTGTGCAGTGCTAAAGCCCGAGCTAGCTTTAGCAGTAGGGTCCCTTCGTCCGTTCACACGGTTACGCAGTGCTAAAGCCCGAGCTAGCTTTAGCAGACGGTTACTTCGATTGTCCGCACGGTTACGTAGCGCTAAAGCCCGAGCTAGCTTTAGCCGAAGGTTACTTCGATCATATGCCAACTTGATATCTACCAACTTCGACGTCGACCTACACCAGCTACCAGCGACGCTCGCCCAGACACACATCCAACTCTCTACCTACACCAGCTACCAGCGACGCTCGTCCTGCCACATACATCCACGATTCGATCAACACCAAAATACACGCACAATCATTTCGGTACTTCGCATCCATCTCTACCATTACCAACTAACAACACCAACCAACTGATCTGAGACTTAATCACCTCGGACTTAATCGCGAACTTTACACTATTTGTAAATACGACAAATAAATAGTCACCTGTTGTTATAATTGCTACCTTGCTTTTGTTTCTTTCATTGTTTTTTGGCTGTTCTTATTCACACGCTTAACCATATTACTCATTTGCGGGGTCGACGTGCTTATCGGCTCCGCAACAAACTTTTCATGTCATTTCAAACCGGAGTAATGCTCTGAAAATAATGTCTTCTATGGATTTTACACGGAGACCTTTTTCTTCGCCTGAACTGAGCAATTTTAAGTCTCTTTTTTATATAATTACCTACAAATTTATAAAAACTAATTAGGATTTTAAATTTGTCATATTATGAAAATCTATTTTTTCCGAAAATGTAAATAATTATATAAAATTGTTTTACTGTGTAAATAACATTCTAAATGCAAACATATCCATTTCTACTTAAGTTGCAGTAAATTCTTTGAATCAACCTTTTTTTTTTCTGATTTCCCTTGACAAACAGAAAAATTTAAATGATAAAATTAAATTTAAAGTTTCATTTGTTTATCAATTCAACATTTGTAAAATTTAAGTTTAACAAATTTGTTTTGTTTAGTTTTTTTTCTTCTTCTTCTTCTTCTTCTTCAGCAAAAGAAATAAATGAAATTAATTTTTAAAGATTTCATGAATTCCATTTTGAGTGGATTTTTATTTTGGTTTATAACAATAAGTGAAAAAATTGACCTTTTTTTCTAGTTTCACTTATTTATCTCCCTTGATTTCCGCTCTTTGAAAAATTCATTTTTCATCGATCGTAAACGACGGCTGACTTTAAATTTTAATTCAACCAAAAAACACATTCCCCCCGTTTTCTTTAAAGAAAATAAATCTGGCGAAAGAAAACAGAAAGAAGTGAGTATAACATCCACTGTATTTATTTATTTATTGTTTTTAATACATATTTACCGAAATTGTTTTACGTTGGAGAATCAAGATGAGATCCTCGATTAAATTTAGAATTAAGTGAATATTTAAAAATAATAATCGTTTTAGGCAGTTATTTAAGATGTTTTTTGATAATTTATTCTTTTAGATATTTGTCAATATTTCTCAATTTTAATGAGGTTTTTTATACGATGTTTAAAGAAACAATGACTTATGAAAAAAAACAAAACAAATTTGTTGGTATAAACGTTTATTTTGTCGTCAAATTCTTCAGCATTTAGTTAAAAGCAACGTTGGGGAAAATTAGTATATTATTTGAAAATTTTGCACCCAATAGAAGTATTTGGTCTTTACATTACAAAATAAAACAGAAAATTCGTAGTTAGAAATTACAGTAAACATTTTTTTGGAAAAAAAACCCAAAAATTAGTGGTTTCTAAAATCAACAAAAGTTAAATACTTAGGAGATTTTTGTGAAATATTATGTACTTATTCATAAATGAAATAAGTTGTTTTTTCCAAAAACAATTTTTTAAGTCTAAAATATAAAGAAAGGTTTTTGGGGAGACGTACTTTATTTAATTTTTTGTAATTTCTAAAAGACATTTTAGTTCATTATAAAAATCATTGATAGATATAGGTAATAATCTGGAAAATTTAAATTAGTTCATTTTCTAGACATTTGTGAGAAGATACAGACAATTTCGTACTTGTACACAATAACAACAAAATGTCTGTTATTTCTGCTTCAAATTAAAAAAAAAAAAAAAAAAAAGAAGGAATTATATAAAAATCCAATTCTTACAATCACTGTCCAAATAAGCGTAAGCTTGGGTCATTTCAATAATTTCTTTTTACTAAAAAAATACCTCTCGAACATACAATAATTTACCAATCAGCTATATTTCTTTGCCTAACCACTAAGAAAAGGTTGACTTCTAGCATATTTCATTTATTAAATGCTTGGGACAAATGTTTAGTTTTGTTTGTGACTTTTTTTAATGGCATATACCTTGGGTTACCTAGTTTCAAGATAAGTCATTCTTGATTATATGTTGTTTGTCAAAAAATATACATGGAAAAATAAAAATCAAGGTGAAGTCATTTTATTCAACATTATGTCTGTTTGCCACAAATATTAAAGGCATAATATCACTAGAAAAGTGTTAAAAGCACATAAAATCATGTTACTGTACAATAAATAAGAATTAAAGTATATAGAATTACATTAAAGTACATACATTTACTGTAAATGTTTATATAATCATTGTAAATCCGAGAGAACGAAATATCTGTGTTATTTTCTTATTTAGCAATGTTTGAGAGCTCAGTATATTGTTGATTTCCACAGTAGTTCCAATACTACTGTTTGGTGTCATTGTCAGTGCCACTCGTGATTCCCATAAAATTGAACTTAAGTTTAGTTGAGGCATAGGTATGCTTATTGCCTACTCTGTGGAAAAAACTATACCCGAAATTCATGAATGATTTTAAGGGTTTCGATAATGTTGAAATCAAAAAAACGTTGGTGACCATGAGCAAAGAGCTGGAAATGGATTTGGAGGAGGAGGATTTTACAGATTTTTTTTGTAAAAGACAAGTAACCGCTAACAAATGAGGATTTGATAGAGCTCAACGAATAGCAAAAAATAAAAGAAGTCGAATCTGAGCCACATCACTTTTATCTAAAGAAAATACCGGAAACATTTGCTTTTATTAAAAAAGAACTTCAAATCTTCAATTATATAGACCCAAATGGTCAACGTTTTACAAAAGTTATGCATGCTTGCCACAAAGCTTTTCCTCTTTATCATGTAATCCTTGAAGAAAAGAAAAAAAACACAGTTCAAGGAACTTACTGAAAAGCATATTGAACAACAACTGCCAGAATCAGCTGTTGAAGCTGACAGTCCACAGCCATCTACGTCTGTGATTCAAATAAACAAAGTTAATGTAAATATTGGTAAATTTAACATAAATTAGTATATTTTCTTCTATTGCAAAATAATTTTGATAACTGTATTTGTTATTTAACCTTACAAAATCATTTTATTTTATAATGTCTTAGAGCAAGCCAATTCACAAATAAAGATCTCCAAATTGTAAACATCTACATTTACAAGTATGTACATATATGTATTCATAAATTTAGATTACTTTTTTCTGTACTATATTAGAAACTAAACTTTATGTTTGTAAGCTTAAAATAGATTCTTATTGACAATATTAGAAATGGATTTCTGAATAAGATACAGAACTGGAAATGGTTATTTGTGGTTTAGCCTAGGGGCAAGTAAATTAAACTTACTCATTTTTCAACTTGAGTCACCTCTTCTGGAACAGATTACTGACATAAGGTAGGTATACCTGTATACATTTGCTAATTGTAGGAATTCAGGTCTGAATTAAATATTACCACTAGTATCGCAAAGAGTGGGGAGAGAAATCATCTGTAAGGTGAGGGTGGGAAACAGGTCAGCAAGGGCTGTGATAGACACAGGAACAGCTATGTCTATTATACCAATTGATGTCCCTACTAAGTTTAGGATAGCAGGCTAGGTGAGAAAGCCTGATTTAGTAAAAGATGAGGTTGCAGAAAGAGATTAAGGATAATCAGTATGGTATGTGTATAAGAGGTCAGGCACAGGCACAAGTTGTATATCATTCCTGATTTATGTAATGAACTGATACTGGCAGAGGATTGGCTGAGAGGGCATGGTGCCTAACTAAAATTTGACCCCTCAGTGCTGATAGTAGTAGGAGTGGAGATCTGACAGGATCTGTAGTAGCTAATGGGGATATCAAATATCCCCCTCAAACAGCCATGACCTGCAAGAGAGAAATTGCTACTGAGAAAAGTGTGGAAAAAGGACCATATCAGGTGAGTTGGATGGAAAGGCGCATTTTCTTTCCTCCAAACAGGCTCCTTAACTAAGAATAACAAACCCAGTATGCCCTTCTACTTTTCCATTCTTGCAGTTGGGAAGAGATGGATTCATGATTTTCCTTAAGACATTTTGGCAAAGTGAAACACGTACAGCCTCATCCAGGTTTTGAACTCATGTTGTTAATTTCATTTCCTACAATGATAAGTTATGCGAAATGCGTCTTCAATTCAAGATAAAATTCACTGACAAGATAATTATGAAGTAAAAAGATATGGTCAATAAATGAATCCTACCTGTTTAGAAAGACTATTGGATCTTGATTGAATTTACACTGAGAAGACTCACTTAAGAATTGGTTGATGAATCAATCCTGCCTGTTAAGAAGACTTTTGAATCTCGATTTGATTAATGCCTTCTGATTTAATCAAATCTGCTTTCAAGATTATAAAGTAAAAACTCAACTGAGATTTGGTCAATGATGTTACTCTGCCTGGTAAGAGGATTATTGGATCTTGATTTAGTTTACACTGACATTCTGATTTAGTCAAAATAAAATGCACCTACAAGATAATTATGAAGTAGAGAAGACTCATCTGAGATTTGATTGATGAATGAATAAATCCTGCCTGCTAAAATGACTTTTAGATCTTGATTTAATTATACACTGACATTCAGATTCAATCAAATGCTTTTAGTATTATGTCAACCTATCTTAGATGATTTTATGCCTACAAGTTAGAGAATTACATTCATTGTACTTTAATATTTCCATATCTGTGTAAGTATTTCTTCAGAGTTTCTTCCCACCATCTGATAAAAAGTGCATATTTTCATCACTATCTACACTTGTCCTAGATATCAACATCTTTAACTGATTATTTTACAACGTGATTATTTCATTGAAGAATAATTTATCACCTTTGGTTTACTCTTTTAGATTGTAAACTGGTATGACTGTCTTTTTATGGTAATACAGTCTTCATTTCATGAAAAAAATTCACAAAGTATCAGAGAATTCATTTGTAGATAGACACTATGAACAAAGGACAAAATGTGTCAAATTACTTAGAAAATATCTTGTCTTAAAAAAACAAAAAACATAATATTTATTTACCAACATGTTTCCATACATAACTGAAATCAAATTATCCTAATTATGTGGATAAAAGAAATATTTTAGAATTGATAACATTAGCAGGTGCATCAGTTTATTTCTAACAAGTAAATTGTTTAGTGACATTTATCTTTTAAGATTATAAAACATTTAATACATGAAGATTCCTTACTTTTTGATAAATTTTAACAACTAAATATCTTTTTACATTTGAATCCAAAAAATCTTTTCTTTCTTTTTAGGCAAAGAATTCTTCCAAAGTTTGTATATCAAGAAATTAATTAGATACCAGATTCTAATCAAACGTGCAAAAATTCATTGAAAAGAGACTTTTCTCAGTTGAATTTTTTTAATCAACATTTTCACAGGGATCAAAAATGGAAATACAAGTGAAAAAAGATGTGGGAGAAAAAACATTTTCTTGTCAAGTATTTGGATCAAAATTTAAACAACCTTCTGACTTAAAGAAACCTGTGCAAATGCACACGGGAGAGAAACCATATCATTGTGAAGTGTGTGGATCTGCATTTTCTCAGAATTCTCATTTAAAGACCCATATGCAAATACACACTGGAGAGAAACCTTTTTCTTGTCAAGTGTGTGGATCATCATTTTCACACGTTACTGGTTTAAAAAGACACCTGCGAATACATACTGGAGAGAAACCCTTTACTTGTCAAGTGTGTGCATCTTCATTTTCTGATAATTCCCATTTAAAAACACACATGCGAATACACACAGGCGAGAAACCATTTTCTTGTAAAGTATGTGCAACTTCATTTTCTGATAATTCAACTTTAAAGACACACATGCGAATACACACTGGAGAGAAACCATTTTCTTGTCAAGTGTGTGGAACTTCATTTTCACAAAATTCCAATTTAAAAAAACACATGCGAATACACACAGGAGAGAAACCATTTTCTTGTCAACTGTGTGGAAATTCATATTCCACCAATCACAGTTTGAATTTGCACATAAGAGTTCACACTGGAGAGAAACCATTTTCTTGTCAAGTGTGTGCAGCTTCATTTTCTGAGAGTTCCAAATTAAAAGCACACATCCGAACTCATACAGGAGAGAAACCATTTTCTTGTGAAGTGTGTGGATCAGCATTTTCTCAAGTTTCCCAATTAAAAAGGCACATGCAAAAACACACAGGAGAGAAACCCTTTTCTTGTCAAGTGTGTGCTACTTCGTTTTCAGATAAGTCCAAACTGAAAACGCACATGCGAATACATACAGGAGAGAAACCATTTTCTTGTGAAGTGTGCGGGAGTTCATTTTCAGGCAATTCCAAATTAAAAGGACATATGCGAATACACACGGGAGAGAAACCATTTTCTTGTACAGTGTGTGCAACTTCATTTTCACAAAATAGCAATTTAAAAAGACACATGCGGTTACACACACGAGTGAAAACATTTTCTGATGAAGTATATGGATCAGAATTTACATGGAATTCAGATTTAAAAACACACCTGCAAATACATACTGTAGAGAAACCATTTTCTTGTCAAGTGTGTGGATCTACATTTTTTGAGAGTTCTAATTTAAAAAGACATATACGAACACATACAGGAGAGAAACCATTTTCTTGCAAAATTTGTGGATCATCATTTCCTCATAGTTCCACTTTAAAATCACACCTGCGAATACACACTGGAGAGAAACCATTTTCTTGTGAAGTGTGTGGATCAGCATTTTCAAAGAAGTCCACTTTAAAATCACACATGCGAACACACACTGGGGAGAGACCATTTTCTTGTGAAGTTTGCGGATCAGCATTTTCGGAGAAGTCCACTTTAAAATCACACATGCGAACACACACTGGGGAGAAACCATTTTCATGTGAACACTGTGGATTAGCATTTTCACAGCGCTGTGTTTTAAAGATACACAAGCGAAAACATACAGGAGAGAAACCATTTTCTTGTAAACTTTGTACCGCTTCATTTTCAGTCAATTCTCTTTTAAAGACACATATGCGAAAACACACAGGAGAGAAACCCTTTTCTTGTCAAGTGTGTGCAGCTTCATTTTCTGACAGTTCCAAATTGAAAATACATATCCAAACACATACAGAAGAACCATTTTATTGTGATGTCTTTGGATCAGCATTTTCATAGACTTTAAAATTGAAAACACCCAGGCAAATGCACCCAGGAGAGAAACGATTTTCTTTTGAAGTGTGAAAAAGTTTCTTTGCAGAAATTCCAAATCAAAAGGACACATTTTAATACACACAGGAGAGAAACTATTTTCTTGCGAAATGTCAGGAATCTCATTTTCACAAAATGGCAATTTAAAAAGACACATACAATTACACACTGGAGTGAAACAATTTTCCTATAAAGTTAATGGAATAGAATTTACATGAATTCAGATTTAAAAACACACCTGCAAATACATACTAGAGAGAAACCATTTTCTTGTCAAGTATGTGGATCTACATTTTTCAAGTGTTCCAATTTAAAAAGACATACAAATACATATGGGAGAGATACCATTTTCTTGTAAAATTTGTGTATCATCATTTCCACATACTACCACTTTAAAATCACACATGCCAACGCATACTGGGGAGAAACCCTTTTCTTATGAAGACTGTGCATTAGCATTTTTGCAGTGCTCTGTTTTAAAAATACTCAAGTAAAAAATACGGGAGAGAAACCATTTTCTTGCTAAGTGTATAGATCAGAATTTTTACAAAATTTCAGTTTAAACACATACCCCCAAACACACACAAAAGAGAAACCATTTTTTTGTTCTGTATGTGGATCAACATTTTCAAAGAATTCAACTTTACCAAATCATTTGTGAGTACATAAAGAGAGAAACCATTTTCTAGTAGAATTTGTAAATCATCATTTTTACAAAATTCCACTTTGAAAATACACATGTAAACACACCCGGGAAAGAAACCATTTTCTTGAGAAATGTATGGATCTGAATTTTCACAAAATTCCACTTTTAAAAGACACATGAAAATACACACAGTAAAGAACCCTCCGTAATGATTTGTGTGTTGGTCTTTGTTATCAGCAAATTACTTTTTTTAATTGCACTTGAAAACATGAAATTTATAGAAAACGTGAATCCTTCTGTTACACATTCTCTGTACTAACTGCACAACTTTTCATGTTCATGGATATTTTTGGCTTGAGTGCTTACCATTGTTTTGGGAGATTCAGCATTATAAGGTACAGATCAAGGGTAAAGTGGAGCAATCCAGGGAAAGGAGTAGTGCCCTCCCCTACACCACGGTGTAGTATCTATTGAAAAGGGAACCTTCAGGTCACCCTCGACTAAAGTCGCCAACTTTACTTTTTACTTAAAACTCAGTTTATCTATCTGGCTCCATTACTCTACTTTTCATTTTTACTTTCAATTCTTTCTTGAACTCTCTCATTCATTGCCCTTACTACCATGTTCACTATAAGTTTTGTATATGTTTGGGTTTCATCAATAGATAAAATAAGACTGTTTAAAGTTTTTTTAAATAGTTATTTTAATCCATATAATTATGCCTAAGTTGTTACTACTAAATAGAAATACTTAAAATAATTTTATTGTCAAAAATCTTTGTATCAAATTTCAGGATTAAATAAGCACAAAAAGATTCCTACACTTCCTCTTATTTAACAAATAACAAAAATAAAAAAAATGATGAAGCCAGTATCTATCATTTTTTAACTCATGTATATAGGGATGCACACTTGGTGTAATGGTTATTCTTGCAGGAAATGGAGTCTGCAACCCAAGTTAAATTCCTTGGCAAGCTAGTTTGCATTTCACTTCACACTAATGGTCTTAATAAAGTGATGTATCTATCTTTACTGCAACTAACTTGGGTTAAATCATTGGGTAGACTGGGTTCTTTGCCTTTTGTACAGACACTGATCTAGGAGAAATGCTTAATTCAAATCAGTAGGATTCTGCTGATGACCTTGTATTGCATCCTTTTCATAGCAGACTGCTTGGGTAAATACACATGCATATATTTATATATATGTATTATTCAGTCCAGTTAAACTGGAGTCGGGAATAATTCCTTCAGGACTATAAAATTATTCACCTATGAACATTTAAATTTTCCTGGTAAACAGCTCGATCTACCTGACATCACAGAGCAATAATTCCTTTAAGAAAAACAAAAACCGGTCACACTAGGATTATAGATTTATTTCCATCCTGTTATGGGTATTGATATGAATCAATTACACCAAAATTAACAGGACTTCTGATCCAATGGATATAATTTTAATTTGGTGTTGTTGATTCATATCAATACCCATAACAGGATGGAAATAAATTTATAATCTTAATGGGACAGGTTTTTGTTTTTCTTAAAGGTATATATATATATACACACACACACACACTCACATACATGAGGATGAGTTGAAACATTTATATGATGACATCATATCTGCCGTTGATGATTTTTGACCATTTGGATCAAAGTAATACAACCCCCATAGAAGAAGTGTGTAGACTGCAAAGAAAAGGATAGTGAAAAATAAACCTCATTTGGTGACATTCCATAAGAGTTTCTTTGTCAGTCTACGAAGTGTTAACTAAGTTTCTCTGACTTCAAAGGAAATGCATAAATACAATATGAAACACTACATAATACTGGGAGAAAATCTGTTTCTCTATTACGAAGACAGTCACATTTTATATCCGAAAGAGGAAGTAGCTGAGATATAAAGTAGCACTTGAATAAATCTTAAAGTATGAGGAAAATGCTTCCACTCCTACATTCAGACAAGTTAGTGTGTCCCTGTGTATGGCCTTGTGTCACTTCTAAGCTAAAAGCTTAGTAAATTACTACATTCAAACAAGTTTGTTTTTCTTTTCAACTGACCATAATTACCAAATGTAAGACTACTTAATTTACCACAACATATAACAAAACAGTTATGTATGAAAAAGAAATTAAAATTTGGGTTTAACAGAATGTTTGTTAAAAAAATGATAAGATTTATTTTATTTATTTATTTTATTTTTCATTTAAATTCACTAATGATTTTTAAATTGGCAAGTACAAGAAACACACTTTTTATCACAATGTTATGATTTATTACTGACAAGCCACAGCCTTTCCTTTTAACGTATGGATAATCAAAAGCATAATGATTTTATGTTAATAAATTCTTGGTAAAAGTTTATCTCACTTGAGTGACATTCTCCTATTAGATCTTTTGTATGTCTCCGTAGAAAAAATATCATCCAATGAAAAACCACATTAAAAAAAGTAACAAGTAAACCTATTATTCAGATGAATTACTCTTTTTCTAATCAGTGATATTTATCTGTTCATTAATTTTACCTTCATTAGCAAAATCCCTGTCACATACAATGAATGGAAGAATTTAATCTATCGATGTCATTTTAAACCTTAAAAAAAACATTTAACCAGATTTTCTTCCTTTTTAATTTACTCCATCGTTAAAAGATTAGGCTACCAAAATGACTACTGTAAAGAAAATACTTAGTAGAGCAATATTGTACCTTATTTTACTGGTTTTTTAACTTCAAAATTTGGTCATCTAAACTTTTTCAGGACCAACACTTACATTGATTCCACTGGCTTTCATAAATTACATGTGTGATAATTAGAAAACTAGACAAATGAAAGTGACAAGAGGGTAAGACTTAAATGTCAGGCTTTTACTGAGCGAATCACTCACAAAAGTTTTACACTGGTATAGACTTGTTGCTGCTGCATCTCAATGGCATCAAATGTCCGTGTGGTTGAAAGGAGTAGACTTGGCTGTCTAAAAGTTCTTAGCAACAATGACTCTTGAAGATCTGGATGGTCTTAGTGTTGCATGCAGATTGTAAGGGTAACTACATGGTCAGGAACCTGGAGATATTGAAAGAAGTGGACACATCAGTTGCCAAGGCTGGATGATCTATGTTCCAGTTTATTCAGTTTAGGTTTACCTCAAGTTTGTCAATGTGGTCTTGGAGGGTTGTCACTCTTGAACTGGAACGCTGGTCATCAGGTAGGTGTCAGCTAGTTGTTGTTGAACACTGGTGGTCTGGAACAAAGGCTGTCGGGTAGAGCAGGCAGCACAGAAACATCTTTAAACTAGAACGATGATTCACTGTCACTGATAAGATTTTGTATTATGCTTGTCCTAATAAGAATGGTTGTATGCCATTGACGTGTGTTCAGCAGATGATGGCATTGGCAGAAATGGCTGCAGGCTTCAGCAGTTGGCAGGAACAGCTTTGACAGTCAGCAGGAATGACTGTCACCTGTTGTGTTGTTAGCACGAGGGAGGAGTCAAGTGAGTAGACCAGCTCGTACAAAGGTCACACTACATTTTGATCCTAGAACGGCCTGGCCACACAGATGACATTTTTTTGTGGTCAGTGACTGCCTTTATATAGAAGGGAGGGGCAACATATTTGAATGGTTTCAGTGGCAAAAATTCTATGTTGTCACAGACAGGAAGTCTCTCTTTTAGTTATAAGTAATAGTGAAATATTTCATCATACTAACAAAAAGAGTTTATAAATGCAATGTCTCTTCTCCAGTGATTATATCCTATTTACAAGATGGTCTGCTGAATTAATTTATCTTGAAAATAATCCTTGTGTTGATAACAGAATATTCACTCATCAACATAGGGCTGACGTTTTTTGGTGGTATCAGAGCTATTGATTCCTGAAGGGCTGAAAAACTTCTCTGGCAGATGTAATGGATGACTCAGTGTTTTTTTAACAAGGATCTTATATCTAAGTAGCCAGCTGGCTACAATAAAACAAACAAAATCTAAATCCCCTTGGAATTATCTTTAAAACATTCAAAAACCAAACTTTTTATTAAAATCCAATTTTTGTTAGGTCGTGGAATTTTTTTAAAAAACAGTTCTTTCATTTTTGTATATACCTTGTGATTGACTAGTTGAAAAATGTAAGGGAGATTCTTTGAAACTCTTGTTTGATTCATTTTAATGGCATGTCAACCCATGTAGGGTTATTCTATACCCAGAAGTTTAGAAATCATGTTCATTTTACAGGCATATTTGCTGTCAAATAGAAATAATTTTCAAGTGAATCTATTTGACCCATATATTGGTCTCTAAGTACTACTAATCATAATGGTATACCTCATGAACAACACAGGTCCTTCACATGATATGCAATTCCATCAATTTCTACTGACTGCTGACTAATCTAGTCATACATCTCTTGTGTTGGGTCTTAACCTAAACAATGATCTCTGCTTCATTTGCTTTCAGGATATTCCATGGTTCAGTTGGAGACATGGCATTGATGCCTTGCACTCAGAGTTGGGACTGATGTTATACATCAGCCAATGACATGGACCATGATAGGATCTCCTTGGCCATGACCACAGTTTTCTTGTGATAAGAGTCTTGATGCTTCTCTGACTCCTTTCTATCATACATAGACACAAGCCCATCAAAATCATGACTACTCAAGAATTCTTGAATTGCTTACAGGTGAAAGCCAGGTTGTTGTCAGTCAAGATTTATGTTGGTGTACTCAGCTCAACAACAAAAAAATTGATTCTAATTGGTGAATGACATTGGCAAAGTGTTGTTAACATCGTAGTTGCTATATTACAAACCAAAAATCGATAAGCATTTGAAAACATTCACCACTATAGTGTGTGATGTTCATTGCCGACCTATTCCGATGGTCTCTTACTTCCAGCTTTCCTTTAGTGGTAGGTCAATGAATTGGCAGGTTTCATAGTCTTTGTCAACTGACTTCATGACCTTTGTTAATACTGATGGGTCAACAGACCTGGCACAGTACTGATTCCTCTTCACACCAGGATGTCCACTTTGTTGGTTAGGGAGTCTACATAGCATAATGGCTAAAGTACTGAACTGTAGGTTGTAAGTAAGCGAGTTCTAATTCCAGTGATTTTATTACATCCACTTTCAGATTAATACATTTGGGAAAGATATGAACCCCTTTATTCCCTAGCTATGGGTTAAATAGTATCATTGCTTTACTTTTATAAGGGTGGCTATTATTGCACAAAATGAGGAGATATATCTAGGAATTGAGTTTAGTTTGCCTAAAGACAATATTTTGTTTTTCTTACTATTTCACACTCTCTGTGTTCATGACTAATGAACAGGGCACACTCTCTATGATCATGACAAATGAATAGCCCACACTCTCTAAGTTCATCCAGATACCAAATTCTCTCACATAATTATTATATGTAGTTATGTATATGAAGTAAAGTACTGGCTCATTGGCCTAGTGGGTAGAGTTTTCACCAATGGTCCGGGAGACCTGGGTTCAATCCCAGGTCGTGTCATACCAAAGACTTTAAAAATGTTGCTTGTTACCTCTTTGCTTAATATTCAGCAATATAAGGTACATATCAAGGGTAAAGTGGAGCAATCCAGGGAAAGGAGTAGTGCCCTCCCCTACACCTCGGTATAGTAGCTATGGAAAAGGGAGCCTTCTGGTCGCTCTCAACTATGGTTGCCAACTTTACTTTACTATGTATATGAACTTAAATTTGTGTGACAATACCAAAATAGAAACCTGAATTATCAGGACACTCTTTCTATTTACATTTATGAGCACCACCTTTAAAATTCCTTGCTTTTTTGTCCCCCTTTACTTTGATATTTTGTTGAAAATCTCAGGCACACAAAAAGAAAATTGTATAATGCTGAACAATTCTCTTGCTGTTCCTCAACTGTAGGTTTGCAGTCTGAGAAGAAGACTAAACTTATATTCTAAACCTACAGAAAATGATGTCAGTTATACTTGGAAACATACAACTGTATGCAAAAACTAAAATAACAATGCCCTGTTGGCTGGGACTGTAGAATACGCTGACTGCACCTCTGCAGAGGGGTAACCCCCACTCAACAAGGCTACCTGTTGGCCGTGGGTGGCAACCTGTAATGCTTCAGGATGGAATCTTGGTGACTGAGCAGTCCATGACCTAGGAACCAAAAAGGTCATGTGACTTGCAACACTCCACTTTAGCCCTTACTGGGCTAGACGGGTGGTCAGAGAGGCCCGATCCGATCAATCGGCTGGTCATGTCAGCCCTCTTTCAGATTTTTACAAAGATCTGAATTAGAGGGCGATGACTGTAGGGTCAATCATGCTGAAGAAAGACCCATATTCGCTCCTGTCCCTGGGTGAGTAATTATCTTGGGAATGGAAACCCAGGGACAAATCTTATTAGTCTACCATCAGCATGAGTATACTGATTATTTAGCCCTGATGTCCCGAGGCAAATGGGTTTTCCCCTAGGGACATCCCCATGTGGGGCTCCATGATGGGTGGGGAGAATAATCAATGAAACTCATCAACTTATTATAAATGATTACAAATAAATCCATGAAGAGACCACGCTTTGAAAGCTCTGATAGTGAACCTGAAACTATATACAAAAATACTCCCACTTTTATGATAATACAATCCATAGAAGAAACACTGGTAACTAAAATATCACCATTTAAAATTGAACAAATACTTTCAAAAGAAATAAAACCTACAATAATCAAAAAATTAACAAATGGAACAATACTAATTGAAGTAAAAAAAACACACGAGTGAAACAAATCCTAAAATGGGAAACTTTTAACAACATCAAAATTAAAACCTCCCTCCACCAATCTTTAAATTCATCCAAAGATATAGTGAAGAGCTCTGAACTCTAACTGTGTACACTTAATGAAATAAAAACTAATCTAAAAAATCAAAATGTTATAGATATTAATGGAGAAACTATAAATACGAACACCTACATATTAAATTTTAATACCCCCAAAAACCCCAACAGAAATTAATGTAGGATATATGAAAATAAAAGTTGAAACATACATACCGAACCCACTTAGATTTTTCAAATGCTAGATGTTCGGACATCATCAGGATAGATGCATTAGACCTCTAGTGTGTGGAAGATGTGGCAAAAACATCACAAGATACATGGACTGTCAAAAGGAAGCTTCCTATACTAACTGCAGAAAAAATCACCCAGCAAATTCCAGAGATTGCAAAGTCTGGAAAAGGGAAAAAGATATCATCAAAATAAAATACACAAAAAACATTACATTCCCAGAGGCAAGGAAAATGATAGAAGCAGTGAAATATTCAGAAATGTCAAAAAGATACATTCCAAGCACAAACCAACAAGGACACCAAACATATGAAAATAATCAAACCAGAATAAAACCTGAAGTAATCACCCAGCTTATAAACGTGATGAGAATGCTAATCCAAGAAATGAAAACCATAATAAGAACAGTCACTGAAAACAAACAATTCTCAAAAGAAAATTCAAACACCAAAGACACAACAAACCATGAGAGACAAACAAAATCAAACAAAGAGAACCGAAAAGCCCTCTCTTTTGAAGTGGCTTCTATTACTAGGTCACCACAGACCTCACCCTACAAGTAAACTATAAAGAAACCCCTGCCAACGGATCGAGACATGCTACAATACATGGTAGAAAAAAACAGATCACGGTCAACTTCAAGAACATGAACCACCCTACTAAAAATAGATTTGAGGCTCTGGAAACTATGGAAACAGAGGATGAGGTCCCATATCTAAACAAAACCCAAACAAAAAAACTTCCCTCAAAACAAACCCCTCAAACCAAATTCCCATTAAGATAATACAGGGGAACTGCCATAATGAACTACCATTGTCAATATCTAAACAAAACCCTAACATCACATACTTTCAAGAATCCCTCTCAAAAAGCAAAAATAGAACAAAACCTGAAAAAAACACTCTTTTTTACACCTGAACCATGGCTAATAAAATCATCCAGTGGAATATAAGAAGTATAAAACCAAACCTGAATGAATTACTGCTTCTTATTGGGAATGTATGTCCAACAGTGATTTGTCTACAGGAGACTTTTCTGAAAGAGAAAGACAACATTACAATCTGCAACTTTACATCATACAACTATGTAAATAACAATACAGATAGAGCCGCGGGTGGCACATCCATCTTGATCCATAAAAAATCCCCCAATGAAGAATACAACTTAACACAAATCTTCAAGCTGCAGCTGCATCAGCCACATTACATCGCACCATAACCATATTCTTTCTATACATACAAACACATGATCAAATTATTGACACCAAACTGGACCAACTGTTGCAACAACTCCCTAGACCATTTATTTTAATGGGTGACTTTAATAGCTGCAATATCATATGGGGATGCAAAGAAATAAACAAAAAGGGTTAAATCTTGGAAAAAATCATAAATGAAAATAACCTTTGCCTACTCAATACAGGCATGCAAACACACATAAACCAATTTAGCGGAAATACCTCTGCCATCGTCTTAACCATATGTGACCCATCTATCTATATGGATTTCTCTTGGCAAGTGCACGATGATACTTGTGGCAGCAGTCACTTTCCAATTTTCCTAAATAACATAAAACTTACCCGGGAAAAAATACCCCATTGGAAATTAGACTAAGCTAATTGGGAAAAATTTGAAGAAAAATGCAAAGAAAAACTAACACACAAAGAGCCAAACAATGACACTATAAAATATTTCACTGAAACGCTGAACTCCATAGCAATAGACTGTATCCCCAAGAATGCAACACCAAATAAGCAAAACAGACCCTGATTTAACAGCAAATGCCAGGAAGCAATCAGACAACAAAAAGCAGCATTTAAAAAATTCACAAAAGAATCAACAACATCCAATCTGATAGGATATAAACTAAATAGAGCAAAGACACGTAAAGAGATAAAAGAAAATGTTGGCAAAATTATGTCAACAAATTAAATTGCTAAACTAAACTAAAGGTAATCTGGGAAATGATCAAGAAAATTGCAGGTAAACAACAAACAATACCAACAAAGCATCTCTCAAAAGATAACTCCATAATAACTGAAAAAAAAACTATAACAGAACTGTTAGCAGAAACTTTCTCTAAAAACTCATCAAAACAAAATGACAAAAAGAATTTATAACCATTAAAGAAGATGTAGAAAAACATAAACTAAACTTCAAATCAAAAAATTTTGAAGAGTATAATAATTTATTGACACTAAGAGATTTAAAAGACTCCGTAGAAAAATTACATAATTCTGCTGTTGGCCCGGACAAAATCCATTAAGAATTTCTAAGAAACTTCTGGAAAAATCTCTAAAATTTCTCTTGAAAATACTGTACAAAATATGGACAGAGGAAAAATTCCCAGACTTATGGAGACAAACCACAATGGCACCAATCCCCAAGCCAAAAAAAGACAGCTCGGATCCACAAAACTACAGACCTATCTCCTTAAACAGTTGCTTATGCAAAACAATGGAAAGAATAATAAACTACAGGTTGACCTGGTATTTGGAATCAAACAACCTTATATCCAACTTACAATGCAGATTCCGCAGCAAGAGAGGCACTATAGATCATCTAATACGCCTTGAATCAAACATCAGAGAAGTCTTCATTAAAAAAAGAACACCTCACAGCTATATTCTTCAACCTGGAAAAAGCCTATTATATGACATGGAAATACTGAGTAATGAAAGATTTACATGAACTAGTTATAAAGGGCAGATTACCATAGTTTATTGAGGGATTCTTATCTAATAGAAAATTCAGAGTTTGTGTTGATACCACATTTTCAAGTGTAAGAAACCAGGAAGAGAGTATCCCACAGGGCAGTATATTATCTGTAACCCTGTTCAATATAAAGATAAATAATATAACCAAGAAGTTGCCATCTGGAATCGATGGGTCACTGTATGTGGATGACTTCATGATATGTTGCAAATCAAAATATATCCACACAATTAAATGAAAACTGCAACTAGAACTAATGAAAATCAGCAGATGGGCAACAGTAAATGGTTTCAAGTTCTCTGAAACAAAAACAAAATGTGTCCATTTTTGTCAAAAAAATAAATTGCATAATGACCCCAGTCTGAAACTCGATGGTGTACACATCCCAATAGTAGAGGATAATATTTGGCAAGAAACTGACCTTCATTCGACACTTAAAATATCTAAAAAGGAAATGCAACAAAACATTGCAACTACTGCACATGGTAGCCCACAAAGAATGGGAAGCTGATTGAAATACTCTATTACTATTGTATAGATCATTAATTAGATCAAAATTAGACTATGGCAATTTCATATACCGATCAGCTAGAAAGAGCTACTTGAAAACCCTTGACCCAATCTATCATGGAGGCTTAAGGTTAGTACTTGAAGACCCCAGTTGAGAGTCTATATGCTGAGGCTAATGAAGCTCCTGCAAATATTAGAAGGCGCAAACTGGCCCCTCCAGTACTACATCAAATTAAAGTCATGTCCAACAACTCCAGCACACCATAAAGTTTTTCATCCCAAGTACAAAGAGCTATTCCAAAAAAATGAAAAAGCCATAAAACCCTTAGGCCTCCAGATGGAAACAATCATTAGAGAAGGAGACCTGACTAAAATCTATAAAACAATCATACTAGATATTCCACCTTGGATTATAAGGACCCCAAACATAATCTTAACACTTCATAAATTCCAAAAACAAAACCCATCCACTAATTTTTCAAGAGGAACTAGAAAAAGTTAAGAAGAAATATCCTAAACACTCACACATCTTCACAGATGGATCTAAACTGGATAAAATAACAGGATGTGCTACAATACCTAAAGGAAAAATTTTCAAAAAACATCTCCCAAATGATACCTCTATATTCAGTGCAGAAGCTTTTGCAATCAACATGGCTCTTGATCTCATCTCAGAATCAAGAAATAACAAATTCATCATCTTTTCAGATTCACTATCAGTGTTGGAATCACTAAAAATACAGAGAATTTGATCACCCACTAATAATAAGAATACTTTGTAAATTAAAGAATTTATCTAATGACAATGATATACAGATATGTTGGGTCCCAAGTCATATTGGAATCAGTGGAAATGACCAAGCAGATAAAGCAGCCAGGTCTACCATAAACCTAACCACTGAAAAGAAGGTTAAAATACCATACACAGACTTTAAAATGAAAATAAATAAATACATACTACAGCAAAGACAACAACAACACTGGAACAATAATGAGAATGGTAAATTATTAAAAATTAAACCCACACTGGGGGAATGGAAGCAAAGCTTCAGAAAAAACTGAAGAGGAAATTACATTGTCCAAACTCCAGATAGGTCATACAAGGATAACACACTCTTATTTACTCGAAGGAAAACAACAACCAATGTGTTATGCATGCCAGACCAAACACACCATGAAACACATTCTCATTGAATGAACTGACCAAGCCCATATAAGAAAAACCTTTTATAATGCAAATAATATGAAGGAACTGTTCCAAAAAACTGAAATAAATAGTGTGATATCATTTCTAAAAACAGTGAAGTTGTACACAAAAATCTAAAGAAATTTACAATAAGACCAAATTATCCTTTCTTTACTAGATATATTCTAATAAACTGATCCCCTCCCCAACCTGTTTCACAATTTTTTTTTTTTATTATGATTCCCTACAAATAAACTTCTAATAAAAAAAACAAATAACCAGCTAATTATCTAAACTTTATCATTAATTCCTAAGACCTTTTCTTTGAATTTCTTTTCAGACTTATTTTCCTTAACTTAAACAAAACAAAGAAACAAGCAATAAAAAAACAACTACACAAAAAAATGTAAATTACAATGATCAATGAACCCAGTTCCCTAACCTCTACACATAAAATAACCCTACACAGTTTGATATGCCATTGAAATTAATCAATTTTTGAAAATTCATTAATTAAATAACCTTATATCTGTCATTTCAAACATGAGTAATGCTCTGAAAATAATGCCTTCTATTGATTTTACACAAAAACCTTCTTTGTCTCTAAATAATTTTTCACAACTAAGCAAAAAAGGTCACATTTTACTCAATTACCAGCAAGTTTATGAAATTTAATTAAGATTTTGAATTAGTCATATTCTGAAAATCTTTTTTTTCCCCAAAATGTAAATTATTATATAATACTGTTTTATTGTGTAAACAAAATTCTAAACGCAAATATATCCATTTGTATGTTGTATCCATCCCATCTACAATACCCAAAATACCTGGTTTAGAAAAATGCTGAGTCACTCGTGATGTCAGACAACAAAACATATTACTTACTTTATGAGTGAAGTTCTGTTATGAACAACAAAACTATTTTTGAAAGGAGTTAATTCTGCTAGCCTTTTGGAGTCAAAATTATTACCACTGGAAAAAATATATTTAAAAGTTCCTCTTCAAAGTATAATGAAGTATCTCATTATCACTTATGCCTTATAAAGGACTTCCTGTGCACAGAATTACTTCCCTTGACCAGCGGAGTAGCATTGGCTAATGCTATATGAACACACAGGCAGCAACCAAAAAGTTAATGAGGCAGCCGGGCTTAGCTCAGAGGAGTGGAATCCATTACTCTCCCAGCAGCATAGGGTCTGTGTCCTCACCACCAAACTAAGCTGCCTAATGTGGGGTCCTTGCCCCCAGCCAAAGCAGAAGACATGGAATCTGACCAAACACAGCCACAGACCCAGTGCAGCCCTCCAGAGCAATTACAGCCTTTTATTTTTCTCATTCAAACAGCTCTTCTCAGAACTAATCTCAGAAAGTCTCACCATCCTCAACAGCTCTTCAAAGAGCTAACTTCAGAAAGTCTAATGAGATTTCTCTTGGTCTCCTCACTGCACCTTCTAGCTACCAGTACTTGTAGACCAGCTCCAGCTTCACCAGCTGCAGTTCCTGCACCTGCAGACCAGCTCCCCATGAGATGACGAGGCAGCAGCCAGCAGCCAGCAGCCAGCACCAATTGCAGACCAGCTCCAGCTTAACCCTGCAATCATTCCTGCATGACCAAGCTATAGAATTTGTGGCATCTAGTCCACAAGCGACTCACTGCTCAGACTAGCATCAACATTTGAGGCCACATTGACACACCCCTAATTAAACCAAGGATTGAACAAACTGAGTCATTGATCATACAGCCTCTGCAACCAACATCTGTAGCATCTAGTCAACGAGCAACTCACTGCACAGACTAGCACCAACACTACAAGATGACTTCACCCCCCCCAGTTAAACCAAAGTACTGTACAAACAGGACGTCAATCATCCAGCTTTTGCCACCAATGCATCCATATCAATGACTGTCTCCAGCAACATCTACAACCTGACCATACAGCAACACTTAATATCTGTACCAAGCACAGAGACCATCCTCACCTAAACGTGCTGTCAGCAAACTAATAGACAGCTGAGTCTAAGACTTTTTGCAACATAGACTTTCGACACCCAACAGAGACTACACCACTGTGATACAAAAACCATGATTTCTACACTTATACATCTTTTGTGCAAGATTCACTCAATAAAATCTGAATTTAAACTTATCCACTTGCCTTTGTCTTTTGTCCAGTATTAACACCTAAACAACCTATTCAGGGGATTGACACATTAACATATACCGGTCCTGCAACATGTACTTAATATGCAGAAAGTTTTTTTAAATCAGGCTTTTTCCCAATTTCTCTTGATAAACAAAAATATTTAAATGATAAAATTAAATTTCATACAAGTTTCATAGTTTTCTGCTTTTTCATTATTCTACTGTAAACTACAGTTTTGAAGAATTTAGGAGATATCTACATTTATAAAAATCTAAATATTGCATTTCAGTAAAACTTGCTGTTCTTGATTGATCAGCAATTCACTTGAAGGACTTAGAGATTCTGCTGTTATAGAATGTAGATAAGCTCTTTCTATTCCTTACTTAAACTATGGGGTTTATGATATTTTAGTTGTTGATTTCTGAGGACAAAGGAAAGGAAGATGAAGGTATCTTTCATTTCAACTTTTCTGACTCCATTTTTGCTTTCTCTTCTTACTGCATCTTATTTTGCAGGTTTCTCTTCTTGGTCTATGAAGGCTGTAAAGGAATCATATGGAAAGAAGACAGGAAAAAAAAGATTTTTTTTATTTCAACTTTATTGCATTTTGGATTTTTGCATGAACTCTGTAGTGAGGAAATGTCTTCCTGAACTATTTGAGAACTGTCATTTTTCCTAAATCATTCATTGAAATTCAATTGTTACTTTCAAGATTGATAATGATCATTATTCAGTGTTTTAATTGTAGTTTGCTAAGTTCATTATTTGGTGTTTTTAGTTGTGATTTTGATGAGTTCATTATTTAGTGTTTTTAGTTGTGGGTTGTTGGTAAAAGAGACGGCTACTACTAGTGGAAAGGTTAACCAGCATACCGAATAAAACAGACATGGGGCCTTCCACCAGCAGCAAGAAAGATTTAAGTGTTGTCACTTTGCTGATAACTGCTGAAAGAGAACAGGATTCTTTCTTTTGTCGAGACGGTTCCTTTTTTTGTGCATGCTTGCCCCTTTTCCAGTTAAGGGCTTCTGGGAGTTTTCTGCATTTTTTATATTTACTTTTTTTTAATTTAATTTAATTTTTTTAATTTTTCTATTCCCTACAAGACAATTTGGTTTTTGTATTTGGATTGATTGTTGAATGCACAACATTACTGTGGTTGCATCTTCCGGCCTTCTCCAAGTGTCTTTATTGTCGTCATTAACATTCAGGGAATTTCAAAGCAGACCCTTTATTGTTCATATTAAATTGTCCATGCTTTTGAATATTCCATATTTGGAAATTAGTTTTCTAAGTTATTTCGCCATTGTCATGCTGCTTTTCTTTTTCCATTGACCTGAACTCATTACTCCCTGGAAGACTAAATGATGTTCTTAATAAATGCTTGTATCATCCCAGTCATTCAAGTATATTATTGCCGGAGAGAGCAAGAGGGGTATCTGATCTCTAATATCAACTCAGTGGCCTTCAGTTGGTTCTAACAATATTGTGCCCATTACATCTTTTTTTCCGCCAAGTCAGTTCTTCATATGATTCGTATAGAGTTTCTGAATCTTGTATTACTTTATTGCAAGCTCCCTCCACTCCTTCACTAGTCACACCAGTAACACGATGTGGAGAAAATTCATGAGAGTCCTATAGGATTCTTGAACCAAAATGGTAACTGATTCATAGCTAACTGCTTTTGGTACGACAGACAATTAAAAGATTATATCATTTTATCAACTCAACATTTTTAAAATTTAAGTTTAAAAGTTTGTTTTTTTCTTCCTCAGCAAAAGAAATAAATGAAATTAACTTTTAAAGATTTTATGAATTCCATTTTGAGTGGATTTTAATTTTCGGGTATAACAATGATAAATGAAAAAAATCCAGGCCTTTTTTCCGAGTTTCTATTAATTATCTCCCTTGCTTTTCGATCTTGTAAAAAAAAATCTATTTTCATCGGTCGTAAACGACGGCTGTTTTTAAATTTTAATTTCACCAGGAAACGCATTTCCCCCGTTCTCTTTGAAGAAAATAAATCTGGCGAAAGAACAGTAAGAAGTAAGTATAACACCAACTGTATTTTTTTTACTTTTTTATGAATTAAAATACTTATTCAGTGAAATTGTTTTACGAATGAGGATTAAAATGAGATCCTCTATTGAATCTGGAATTAAGTGAATATTTAAAAATAATAATTGTTTTGTGGAATCGCTTTAGATGTTTTTAAATAATTTATTCTTTTAGATATGACTCAGTATTTTTCAATTTTAAAAATGTATGTACCCGACCTATTACGAAACAGTGACATGGAAAAGAAATGAAATTTGTAATTATAAAAAGTTTATTTTGTCATTAAAATCTTTGGGCATTTAGTTAAAAGAAACATTAGGAAAATTAGTATATTCTTTGTAAATTCGACACCCAATAGAAGTATTTGGTCTTGAAATGTTGTTTACATTTCAAACAAAACCAAACAAAAAAAAAAAAAAAAAAATTTGCCGTTAGAAATTACAACAAACATTTTTAGGGAAAAAACTCACAGGTTTCTAAAATCTACAAAAGTTAAATTGATAGGAGTTTTTTGGGGTTTTTTTGTGAAATTCTAAGTACTTATTCATAAATAAAATTATCTATTTTTGCAAAAATATTTATTGAAGTCAGATTAAATAAATATAAAGATTTGGTGGGGTGCGAAGCGTACTTTTAGTTTTTTGTAATTTCTAAAAGCCAATTCGGTTCATGATAAAATAATTGTTAGATATAATTAATCATCTGGAAAAATTAAATTAGTTCATTTTCTAGACATTTGTTAGAAAATACAGACAATTTCGTACTTGTACACAATAACATGAAAATGTCTTATTTCTGCTTTAAATTTCGAGAAAAAAATACATAAATTCTATACTTACAATCACCGTCGAAATAAGAGTAAGTCTTGAATCATTTAATTAATTTCTTTTAACTGAAAAATAGTCTTGAACTTGCAATAATTTACCGTTCGGCTTTATTTCTTTATTCTTCCCCTCGTCTAACCACTAAAATGAAGTTGACTTCTGGCATATTTTGTTTATTAAATGCTTGGTACAAATGCTTGGTTACTGTTGTTTCTTTGTTTAATGGCATATCAACCTTCGTGGGTTATTTAACGCCAAAGACATCCTTGTAGAAGATTAGTAGTGGTATTATTCAACCGGTAGCCGGGCGAGCTTAAATGTTCAGTAAAAAAAGAAAAGAAAAGCAAATGGTTGAAACTTGCTATTATGTGAATGGTGAATACATAAAAATATAGAGGCAACACATTTAAATATTTTCTTTCTTCTGCTAATCTATTCAAGGACCAAAAGTTCGCCCTTAATTGTATTTCATTAAGTCTAATAAAACACATTTTTTCCTTTGCAAATATTGCTGGGGGAGGGGCTTTTATTTATTTATTTATTTATTTTTGTATTTTAATAAAATAATCTGTATTCATATGCTGGTTGTAAGTTTTCAGGTCTGAATTAAATATTACCACTTGTCTCACCTAGTGCGAGACTTAGCTATAGCAGTCGTTAATGATAACACTTTTTGTCGACCGTCCCACCAAGCGGACGAGTGTGGCACAAGACCTTTTTTAACATGGGTCCTGGGGCAGGGCCGTAGCTTAGACGGCTCCAAAAATGCTTCTGACCTCGTCGGCATTCCCCTAAAAAAAGGGTACCTCGAAGTAGATATTTATCCGTACCTCCAATTAGGTAGGATTTGGGGAGCCTTGCACAGACCGAAACCTATGCGCAACAGGTGGAAAAACTTATTTTTAACCAGCCAGATCTCTCTCTTTTTTTTTTTTTTTTTTTTTTTTTTTTTTTTTTTTTTGCACACAGTTAAATGGTTTTAAGTATTTCTATTTGATACTAATCATTTGCCTGCATCTAGCTAGATGACCTCAAGTATTGCTATATAAAACTAGTAATTCTATTCAACATCACTCATTTATTTGCACAGTGTTAAAGGGTTCCAAGGATTGCTATGTATCACTAAAAATTCAATTAAACATCACTCATTTGTTTACACACAATCAAATGATCAGCCAATTCTATTTCTAACTATTTAATTCAGCATAAATTTGTTTGCTAACAGTTAACGTGGTGTAATGGTTATCGTCATAGGAAATGGTCATGGTAACGCGTTCAAATCCTGGACGAGACTGATTGCATTTCACACAACACTAATACCCTTGGAAAAGGTTTGAATCCAATTATTCTCCCTCCAGCTATGGGTAAATAGTAGGGCAGACTGGGTTTTCTGTCTTGGTGAGGCAACTAATCTTGGAGAAGGAAAACTCAAAATTCAAACCTGTTAAACACCTCTTAAAAAAAAAAAATTGACCATTTGTCATATCTTGCCCGAGCGGAGGGGTTGGTAAATATGGATACACCACAAAACACAACCAACCAATCAAGTGTTTCTTGAAATTAAACTTCTCCCTCCCTACAACATTTTTTTTTCAAAGAGGTTCTTAATTTAAACTTAAATTTTGTTTTAGATTTTGAAGAAAGTTAAACACGGATATTAAAGAGTTTCTTCCATTGTGTTTGTTGGTTACCTGCCCCTTTTTTCCTTTTCTTTTCTTTTTTTTTTTTTTTTTTTTTTTTTTCGGCATTTTTAGGTTTTTTTATTGTACTTATTGTCATGAAGACATCTTTAAGTCACTCTGGTGTTCTTCTGTTTCATTGCGGTCAGTTTGGGACTGACTGTCCAACAATTTCTGCTGTCCTGTTTCTCCCTGTGGGATCCTCAAAATCTTTCTGATCACCCATTGCTTCCATTTGTTGTTCTGAAAATTTCACTTTATGGTAGCTTCTCTGTGGATGGATATTTGTTTTTTTATCTTTGTGTATTTCTTGTCTTTATTTCATCTTCTCTTCTTGCTGTCATTTGATCTCCATGTAAATGTGTCACTTTGAATGGCTTGATTTCGTATGCTGGATGCATTTTACTGGGTGTTTGTTTTAACAGCACTGAGTCTCCTCAAATGGTTTTGTGGTAGTATACCATTAATTTAGCATTCTTGTAGGTCTTTAAGTATGCTTTATTTAGTCATGCATTATTCACCAGTAGTGAATTAGTATTATGAACAATCAGATGGGAATCTGTTAGATGACTGCTGAATGGATGTAACCCTATGGTTCGGAAAACCTAGCTGAATGAATTTATTTAGCAGAAAAATAAGAATTTACTAAAATGGATTTTAGAAGAAAACAGTCAGTACATTACGAAAGTAAATCTTAGCAGAAATGGATTTTAAAAGAATAAATTGAAAACAAGTTATTTTGATGAGAAAGTGTAATGAAAGTGAAAGGCAGAACCCGCAGACTGCTGTCTCCGATGAGCCAACCGGGATTCATCGTTCAAAGAGTCTATGAGTAGCGTGCTGTCGTTTACGTGAATTCAGCAACCATACACTGCTGGATAGAAATAAACAGGTGGTGAGCCGAGTGAATGAGAGATGAAATGTGACAATGAAGCTGTGTGAATTGAATTCTTTTCATAGCAACACCAAAAGAAAGAAACAAGAAGTGATAAGCAAAATGACCGACCTTGAAGTTCAAAATTGGCATGAATGTATCTTTTGTGTCGAGTACCGGAAGTACAGAAAAAACAGAAGTGTGAGCGTCATTGGGAGTGCAATTTGTAAGCCCCGCGTCTCGTCTCATATGCAAATTTCGGTCAGCCAAGAACTGGTATAAAAGAAGCATTGGGGTGGGGCATGGTTGGTTACTTTGCTGCTGAATTGCACAAACCAGTGTATTGACATTGCAAGTAAGAGTGAGAGAAAGGAAACAAGCAACACTGGTAGTGAACAGATAGCAAGTAAGAGTGAGAGAAAGAGACAAAGAAACAGGACCGGTGGCAAGCAGTTAAAAGACTTCAGAAAGAAAATGTAAGAAATATTCATTTTTGTTTTTTTGACTGAAAGAAGAAGAGGAGATCTAGGTGAGATTGTTTTGTCCACTGAATTTTAAAGGAAATCATTCAATTGTCCACAGATGACATAGTGAATTCAACAGCCAGCTGAGTATAGTTTTTGGTTAGAAACTAAAGTTATGGATAACGTTTTTTTTTTTTTAAATTCAAATGTGGAAAATTTTGTTTAACTTATTTGACATTTACTGACATCATCTGGAGAAGAGAAAAAGACATGCCCCTTTTTGGGTGGAGGTCAGAGCAAACCAAGCAATGAAAGTCGAACAGCTAGAATTAATTATTGAAGTCCAAATTCACTCATCAACTGGTGACTCTCATTAGCAATTGATCTGCTGTATGGATCAAAAACTCAATATGGGCAGATCAGCGGATTGATCATGCCACCAAATGACATAACCAGCCAAGCAGAATGGTCAGCTGATTGAAAGTGGAATCACCCTAGTATTTAGGGAGGGCAGGTGTACTACCACATTAATTGGTGCTATTCAGACCAAGATATGACCATGAAAAACAAATCCAAATCAGTGAAATTAGAGACGCATTATTTGGTGATAAAGGATCTACCCTGGAAAGGCAGAAAAAAGTGGAGTGACCAAAGATAGATCTATAGACCCGAGACCCAGAAACCCAGCTACTTATAGACTAAAGGACAATGAAGGCAGAGAGAAAATAGGCAAGGAAGATGAGTAAGAATACCTTTTGGCTTTCCTTTCCCTCTCCTGATAACTAGCCAGTGATGGGTTTAAGTTGAGATTTCTTTTTATATAACTGAGTTCATAAAAAAAAAGAATAACGATGGCTTTGAATAAGAATTAGATGTTAAAACTGAAGTTCAGAAGGCAATGGAGCCCATCACTACTGAACTTAGAATCTAATGGAGAGACTTCAGTTACAGATGTATAGCGAGGATCCCTCTTGTCTGCAGGACTGGATAGAGGCCTTGCAGAAGAGACAGTTGATTTTTAGGCTGACCAACTAAGAGTTGGTTTTGTTGGCATTCAATTAGGCTATTGAACTTAGGGGTGAAAATAAATAAGTTGGCTGCCTTTTGCTTACCCCAATGGGCCCATGAGAACTTGGAGGCATTATACTGGTCCAGTTACAGATATATTCATGGATGCTCTCCGTGATGAGGATGTCTGCAGAGATGGGATCCAGGGCACTCCAAGCAGACTTGAGAAGGCAATAGCTTTGAGAGAAAATAAGAGGGAGGAAAGGTCAGGGTTCTAAGAGAACTCAGAGGTGGAGTAAACCAGTTAATGTTGAAAGAGACCAAGAAAGGAGAGAGGATAGTAGACCCACATGGGGTACCCAAAGAATTGAGAGGAGGAGGATGATCCCTGTTGGATGAACTAGTTTATGAGGCATGGATTTTATCTGGTCACCCTAGGGAAGTATTAGTAAGTCTGTGACTTGTGTATACAAGCACCACATTTCAAAGAATTGTCCAACAAAGTGGGAAGGTACTCACTGGATGAAATGTAACAGGTGTTGGCAGAAGATCTATAAGACTAAGTGGTGTATGTATTGTGACCAAAGGAGGCACCCAGACCAGGACCATCACCAGAACCCAAGAATGAGGGAAATGCCAAAGGGGCCACCCAGAAAAAGTAAAAACCAGAGTGTTCCCTATAAAACCATTGAATAAACCCTGTTGGACTTGTGGCAAGTGTACCATTTTCCTGCCAAATGCACCCTGCAAAGGTGTTGACACTGGGAAGCATTGCCTTAGCAAAGAAGTAAAAACCCAAATGTTTTTCCCATAGAAACTGACAAATAGGGCCTGTTGGACGTGTGGGTGTGTTGGTCATCTCTCTGCCAACTGCGCCTTGTAAAAATGCAAGCACTGTGGAAAGCCAGTACATGAGAAAAGGTATTGCCCTGTCTGGGTTGAAGATCTGGGTGACAGATTTCTGCTGCCAGTCCCAATGACTATGGGGTCATGAAATTTGAAAGGAGAGCCCAAATATCTTCTCTACTCATTGAGGAGAGAGAAATCATCTGTAAGATTAAGGTGTTGAACACATCACCAAGGGCTCTGATAAATACAGGAGCTGCTGTGTCTCTTATATGGACCAATGTCTGTACTTTGTTGAAAATGGGAGGCCAGATGAGAAGGCCTAATTTAGAAAAAGATGAAGCTGTGGAAGGAGATTAAGGGTAACCAGAATGGTATGAATACTATTAGAGGTCAGAGAGGTCAAACACAGCTACAAGTAGTATGTCACTCTTGACTTATGTAATGAACAGGTACTGGGGAGGATTGGCTGAGAGGGCATTGTGCCCAACTAAAATTTTCCCCAATGCTGAAAGTAGGGAAGTGGAGATCCCATTGTGGAGAGATAGAGATCATCCAGTATCCTTAGTAGCTAAGGGGGCATATCAATTTCTCCCTCAAACTGCCATGACCTGTGAAGGAGTAATGGCTACTGAGGAAAGTGTGGAAAATGGGCTATATCAGTGACCCCATTGGAAAAATATAGTGGTGATGTGGAAGAGGTAATACTTGGTGAGGCTATGATGGAGGGTACAGGAGTCCTTCCCATATTGATAGCTAATACCAGGAATAAGACCAGAAACTTTCCAGGGGGTGAAGAATTAGGACACACCTTGCTGCCAATGAATAGTAATTGAGTGGAATCAGTAGAAGGAAAGGTTAGCAAGCACTGAAGGACGTAGGTAAAAGAAAAGGATATAATAGCCCCTGTAGGATATCGAAACAGAGTGACTTGGTTGTTAAGAGCCAACCATGACATATTTGCTAATATATTAGGAGTTAGTGCAGACAGATTGTAAAGATGAAAATCAATATAGGTGATCATCCCAATCCACAAGAGATTATTAGTTGTGGAGGCTCTAAAGGCTATATTAGAAGGGGGGATTAAACACTTCACATCTCCCTGGAGCTTTCTAGGAGTGATAGTTGAGAAAAAGGATGGTAGCCACAGATTTTGTGGGGACTTTCATTCTATGCAATGACAAAGCCTTTGATGATGCCTCTACCACTCTGTGATATATTGGCACTGCTGGTGAGGCGAGATGAGTCAGGATTTATTGGGGCCATAGGTTATTATAGGATGTTCATACATGCCTTTTCGAGCTTGGCAGGCCCACATAGCATTAACCAGGAAATATGTGAAGTTTAGATGGCATAGAGTGTTCGACAGTGGCCTGGGAAACCAACTTTATTTACTTTAGATGGCATTCAACTGCCTGAAAGAGTAATTGACAGCCACATCCCTGCTGACCTATCCTGGCCTGAATAGACCAGTGATCTTAGATACTGATATGTGTGATCAGTGTCAAGATGCAGTCCTCACCCAGCTGTATCCAGGAAAAGATGTGCTGGTACCTGGCATACCAGAGGAAATACCGATTTATTGCCTATCACACAGGCTATCTGAGACCCAGCAGAGATGACTGGTAATAGAGAAAGAGGCATATTCCATTATATACACCTAAAAAAAAAATAGATTACTACTGGAATGGGGCCATTTTAATTGTTTAAACAAACCACAAGCTACTGCGATACCTGTTGGAAGCAAAAAGGACAAATAAAAAAATCCAACCATGGGCTCTGTAACTGAGTGAGTACAATTGTAAAATAGAGTACCTGGCAAAAAGAGATAATACCTGTGCAGACCTCCTGTCAAGAATACCATAGTAGTTAGAGGTGGAATCGGTCAAACTGCTTTTTCAGATAGTTGAATGCCATCTAAAGTAAGTAAAGAGAAGTTTTCTTTATATATATTATCCTTGGGAAAAGTCTGCGTCCAACTATTCTTCCTCCAGCTATGTGTAAATATTACAGCAGACTGAGCTCTTTAAACATTTGATGGCTACCAGTATATGGAAAAATCTGATTTCAAACCTGGTCAACTATGCCTAAAAATTGACCTTGTGTCACTTTCTGCTTGTGTTCAGTATTATTGTATCTGTGATATAATAACAATGAACACAACAGAAGGAAAAACAAGATAAATACATATCTACCTACAAAATCGATTAAACTCATAAAATGTACATACCAAGAGTATTAATGAGAAAGAATACACGTTTCTATATAACTGGATGACACTTGGGTGTTGCCAGATATGCGAGTTATTTTTAGGATCTTACTCTGGTCACAGCACCTGGAAATTTCTTGAATAACTGAGAATAATTTGCTATTTGCCCACATTGTGATTTAAGATTCAGACAATGAATCAACCACTGACAGTTTCAGCAATTAGACCAATGAGTCATGACAATGACATAAGGAAAAAAAAGGAAAGAAAATCTGCTACCATAAGCAAAACAACACAGCTTTACATTAATAATTAAGTTTAGTTTATATTATAGAAATTGTCATTCACAACTTTTTACATTGTACAATTCTTTTGAGGACTGACCAGTATTAGCTTATTTTTCTATCTTCCACTCAGATCATTTGATACGAAGCTAATGAAACTGAAAACCAGAACACCTATTTTCTGCCTGGCTTCAATTTCAATCCATATCAATCTCGGTCTCATCTCAATCTTATCTTGTCTCCTGGGTTTCACTTCCAGTTCTGACTAGATCTCTTTTCATCAGACTTTGACCCGTTTCCCAAATGATCTTAATTTCAATCCCATCTCATCTCCCAGATCTCACTCATCCCATCTGACTACATCTTGATTCATCAGAGTTCGACCCATCTTCCAATCAATCTTATTTTGCTTCTCTTTTTAGGTTGATTATTGTATTTTGTAGGGGTTATCTCAAAAAGCCACCAACTTGTAAATATTCCACATGCATTACTGAGCTAAATTTTGCTACAGAAGTCATTTTAATTAGTTAACTTTGGATGGCAACATTTTGTTTTCATGATTTCACTATTTTCATCAACCAAATTTAAATTTTCTTTCAAAACAATGATCAAATTTTGTCAGTCACGGAATAATTCTGATATCTGACAAGTTCTTTTTATCAAGACACTTCAAAATACTAGTTTCATGACCGAACTTGTCTTTTAAAATCCACATTAACTTTGATCTTTTTTCTGAATATTAAACTCCTTCTGACGGCCGCTGAAACTCATTATGTTACATCCAAACAATCATAAATAAACATTCTTTCATGAACAAGCAGTATTTGGAAATGGTACAAAAATGGAAAAGGGCTGACTTGATCAGGTAAAAGAACTATGTGACTTTATCCTTCTTTGGTAGGGTCCAAGACAACATTTATTGTGTTGAAACAAAAGAAACTATAGAAGTCATGTATGATGTTTAGGAATTGTCATATGACACCCCACAAGGTTTCCAACAGACATGGCCATTGTCAAAGAGGGATATTAATATCTTGTCCTCATTCAAATACTTTTACAATTCAAAATGCCAAATATTGTGAAACTCCTGACAGCTCAAAAATGCCAACTCATCACTGATCATCGACCTTACTGCTTGATGCCTGGTTTCTGACTGCTGATTGAACCCGTATTGTCTTCTCTGCCAACTTGGCCATTCTGACTGTTGAAAACCCTTTTCTGCTTGGGTCTCTCTCCTGACTGCCAACTCTCTTGACTGACCAACGTCTCTTGGTCCTTTTCCACCCTACTTCCTTCTCACATCTTCCTTCCAAAACACTGTAGATTCACGCAAGCATAGCTCTTTTCCTATTTTGGTACAGAGACCACACATGAGCAATTCACACAAAGAAACCCCTCAGACAATTTGACACTGTCCTAAGATACTGAAGATAAAATCCTTTCTTCAGCTATCTATCCACGAACACACACATGTACATTTATATATATATATAGACATAATTGTGCCATCTTCTTGTTGTGTAATTGGTTGATTTTAATGACATGTCAAACTCTCCACGATTATCTTATGACTAGTAGTTAGGGAATCAGGTCCATAGTATGTTCATTTTTGTGTTCTTGTTTTGTAAAAGTTTTTTTTTGCACTCAGTCTAATTGAATACAAATAATTTCTAAACATATCTATTTGATCAATGATAGGCTGTACCCTAATAGTTTTATTGTCTACTACAAAGGCTTATACCAGTCAAAATACCAAATATTCTATCTGATGCAGTTGTTAACTCGAGAAAACTACATTTCTTTTTTGCATAGAGACTTGGCATGTCAGGGGAAATTTGTGAACTGGCAAGTCATTTTTCCTGTTGATTAATTGATTTTAATAGCATATCAATCAAATCTAGGATTATTTTATGCCTAGAAGCTAAGGAATCGCATTCATTATACTTTTATATTTTCATTTATATATTAATGTTTCTTCTGATTTTTTTGCACACTGCCCAAGAGAATACAAATATTTTCTTCTTTATTTACACTTGGCCTTGACATCAACATCTTCAACTGATTACTTTACAATGTGCTAATTATGTTGCACAACTGTTATTATCTTTGGTAGACTCTTCTAAATTGTACACTGGTGTGACTAGCTATGGTTATACGGTCTTTATTTCATGAAGAAATTTCTTAAAGAATCAGGCAATTCAATTATGGATAGACTCTACAAATAGAAAAAAAAATGTCAAATTACCGTGAAAAATATCTTGTCTTGAAAAAAAAACCAACAGACATAGTATTTATTTATTAACATGTTTTCTTATGTATCTGAAATAAAATGATTCTGATTATGAGGATAAAAGAAATATTTTAGAATTGATAACATCAACATGTGGATCAGTTTATTTGTAACTAGAAAATTTTTTAGTGACTTTCATTTTTTAAGATTATAAAACATTAAACACATGATGATTCTTTTTTTGATAAATTTTAGCAATTAAATATCTATTTAGGATTGAATTTAAAAAAATCTTTTTTTTTTCTTTTTTTTTTCCAGATAAAGAATTCTTCCAAAGTTTGTATGCCAAGATATGTAGTAAATACCTGATTCTATTAGAACATGCAAAAAAAGAACATTGAAAAGGAACATTCCTCTGCTGAATTATTTGAATCAGCATTTTCACAGGGGTCAAAAATAAAAATACAAAGGAAACGGAATACAGGAGAAAAATCATTTTCTTGTCAGGTATGTGGATCAACATTTGCCCTGAATTCCGATTTAAAAAAACATGTGCGAACACACACAGGACAGAAAACTTATTCTTGTGAAGTGTGTGGATCATCATTTTCACGGAATTCTGATTTAAAGAGACATGTCCGAATACACACGGGAGAGAAACCATTTTCTTGTAAAGTGTGTGAATCTGCATTTTCACGGATTACTGATTTAAAGATACATGTGCAAATCCATACAGGAGAGAAACCTTACTCTTGTGAAGTTTGTGGATTATCTTTTTCTCGGAATTCTAATTTAAAGACCCATATGCGAATACACACAGGAGAGAAACCATATTCTTGTGAAATATGTGGATCTTCATTTTCAGCAAATTCCAATTTTATGACACACATGAGAATACACACAGGAGTGAAACCATATTCTTGTGAAGTGTGTGGATCATCTTTTTCTGATAGTTCAAGTTTAAATAGACATAGGCGAATACACACAGGAGAGAAACCATATTCCTGTGAAGTGTGTGGATCGTCATTTTCAGTGATTTCCAGTTTAATGACACACATGCGAACACACACCGGAGTGAAACCATATTCTTGTGAAGTGTGTGGATCTTCATTTTCTGGTAGTTCTAGTTTAAAGACTCATATGCGAATACACACAGGAGAGGAACCATATTCTTGTGAAGTGTGTGGATCTTCATTTTCAGTGAGTTCCAATTTAATGGCACATATGCGAATACACACAGGAGAGAAACCATATTCTTGTAAAGTGTGTGAATCATCATTTTCACAGAGCTCTACTTTGAAGAAACATATGCGAATACATACAGGAGTGAAACCATTTTCTTGTGAAATGTGTGGATCATCATTTTCTAATAGTTCCAGTTTAAAAACCCATATGCGAATACACACGGGAGAGAAACCATATTCTTGTGAAGTGTGTGGATCATCATTTTCAGCAAGTTCGAGTTTAAAGAGACATATGCGAATACACACAGGAGAGAAACCGTATTCATGTAAAATGTGTAGATCATCATTTTCAGTGAGTTCTAGTTTAAAGAAACACATGTTAATCCACACAGGAGAAAGCACTTAGTTTTTCTTAGGCATGTCAGATTTAATTTTGCATTTTTGTTATACACTTGAAAACATATGTTAAAGAAAACCTGAAACACACCAATCATGATTTTCTCTGATTTCAATGTGTCCATTATGACTGGGTTGGGTCCCTACCACATTGATACATTCTTCCAATCAGCTTTAGGAGGATAGAACTGCTGCTGCTACATTTCTATCCTCCTTATTTGTGAGAACACATGTCCTCTGTCACTTCTACTTTATCCTTGTCCGTTTTCTGTCTTAAGGAGCTGACATTTCCATAGTTTAAACATCAAACCATATTTCTGTAGCAATCTTTAAAACATTTGATTCATCAAATCTACAAATAAAAAAGTCATGTGTGTGTTATAATGTTCAAAAAAAATTTTTTTCCTATTTTTCTTTCAAATTCTAGGGTATTTACTATACCAACTTTTCCTTGATCTAAATATGGACCATCCACTAGTTGAAGACAGGTGTTAGATTCTCCAGGCTGAACCAAAATATCAGTCTCAAATTTAACAATGATACCCAAAGCTATTCAAGACTGACGCAAAAGTAAGCTTTTAAAAATAGAATTATAAAAACATGTATTTTCACTTTACACTTACAAAAATTAATTCTCACACCTTATGCAAATAATTGCTTATTACCCAAATAAATTAATAGAATATCATTTGGCATACTGTTTGTTTTATTTATAATTCATTTAAGTATTGTCCTTTTATCACAGTTGGTGGAATATTCTGCTTCTACGCTATTAAGCTATATAATCCTGAAGTGATGGATATCCACATGACAGGTGAAAGCAGTTTTCTTCTAATCTACTTCCTTCAGAGATACTTGTTATTACTTTGATCTCAGGTCGACAGAAGAAAAGCATGTCACTTTGTTTTGGAAAGCTTGGTTATCATCAATCAAGTATAAATCTCCAAGGAAACATCAAGCACTATATTATCTCAACCCCTGACATCTTTTCACCATCCTCTCTAACAGCACTCTTTTCTGCATCGGCATTGGATACAGTCCCATTTTTATCAGTGGCTCTTAACCTATGTCTATCTCCATCCCTACTGTTTGGGTCCACCCAGTTCGTTATCCAAGTAAGCCATAACTTGCTTATTGTTTCATAACACTTGTACTTATTCTCTTGAATTTTTCAGCGTTAACAATTTTTCAATCCTTAATCTTTATTTCTTCCACCTCCTGCTGTTCTTTGTATCTCTCTTAAGATCTGAGCTTCACTCCTTTCTCTTTTCCAAGCTCCACACCTGAGGTGATTCTTATGATCTTGTTGACAGTCTTACCAATAGTAACAGGTAACTGGTCCATCTCATTTCCTTTTAATATTAACAACTAATCGTCACCCAAATTCAAAAGTCTCTACAGTGTTGAAGATGCCATTTGTAGAATTACCATTCTTCCAATTGTGATCAGCAAAGTCATCAAGCTGATTATTATGAATTTGATCACGTGATAACCAACTCCTTATAGTCTTGCTCCAAATATAATGCCACCATTTTATTTTTACTGAGAGAATAATAAAAACCTTTTGATAGAACAAGTTTTTTGCTACTAAAACTGTCATTGGCTAGAAATTTAATCCATTGATATACAACAGCTCATGATAGGGTTGCTCTAAAAGTAATGCCTTCATTTTATATCTACTGAACAGATTCTTAATGCAAAATTGGACCATTAAATTGAGTGTTTTCAGCTGCAATTTAATATCAATAAATATCATTTTGGCAAAACAAAAAGCTAAAAACAAAAATAGCATTTAGTATTATCTAAGATGAAACTATTACACTAAACATACTTGAAATGGAGCATTTAAGTGAAGAATAGACCAGTTTGACTGCTAACTCTTCCCATCACTCATGGATTTCATTGCTATATTTTTCTTATCTAACTCAATTAGACAGTAAAGGATAAAATGACACCTATTTTTTGGTTAATGGATTTCTTTTAAGATTTGTTGATAAGATTTTTTGTTTATATTTATCAAAATAAAACCAAATCAATAATATCAAACAGATATTAGAATTTAAAGCAATTATTTTAAGATCAATATGGATCCACTTTCACTCTATAAGTTGAAGGCCATCAGTATTAGTAATAGAGAGCAATTTCCTTAACTGAGTTTTAAATTTTTAAAAATCATGGAGAATGTGATGTAAATAACTAAGGGAATTGTGACATTGGTAGTGACATACTTTAGGTTCCAGACAGACATACATTTAATTTCCATTTGATGTTTTGCCTGTTGTACACTCTGGACTTGTTCAGGTGTATTTTGTCATATTTGAGCAATTTCAAAACATATCCTATATTGTTCTCATTCCATTGTCCATGCCTTTAATATCTCATATCTGGTAATTGGTCTTCTAATTGCCTTTGTCATGGTGCTTTTCTTTTTCCACTAGACAAGAGCTCAGGAAGTGAGCTCACAACTCCCACAAAGAATCTAACTGAAGCTCTCAATAAATGTTTTTATTCTCCCAGCTATTGTCACATCGAATAAAAAAGAGGACAATTTTAGAAATTGTTGGGTCAGTCTACTCAGATTAAAAAGAAAAATATCCACGTGTACTGCCCACAAATTTATAAAAACAACAGGAAGAATCTTTTTTTTTTTTTAGACAAGAGGAAAACCAAATTGAAATAAACATTGATATACATAATAAAATTTGCATTTTACAAACTTTTTTGTGCTTTGTTGTATTGTGGTCATAAGAGATCCCAAGTTTAAAACTTCATCAATGTTCTTGTTAAGATATTAACATAATGTATGTGTATGTGCATGTGACCAGCAGCTGGATTTTCCTTGTTTCATAAGCTTCATTTTTACCTATAGCCGAAGGAAGAATAATTTGATTTATGTTTCCCAAACATTTTAACACTATGTGAAATGCAAACAGCCTGATCCAGCTTTTGAACCCTGGTTGCTATGTCTATTCCTTACTATGATATCCCTTTCACCAGAAATACTTTATATTTTGAGGCAGAATGATTGTATGTTTGCTTCCAGTGACTTTGTATAAAATCAATTTTATTACACACATGTACTTGGAAGTAAGTTTATTTTATTCAATTATATAGATTATGCTGTGGTGTAATAGTTAATGTTGTAGAAAGTGGGCATGAGGACCCAAGTTCAAATCCTGGACAAGACAGTTTATATTTCACATCACACTAATATGCTTGTGAAAGGTATGAATCCGACTATTTTCCTTTCAGCTAAAGGTAAATAGCACGGTAAACAACTTGAATGCGTAGATCCCACAAACAGTTGTAGATGTGTGTGTTGGATTGACGGAGGACTGGACAAATGATAAAAATGAGTGGCTAAGTTTAGGAACGGGCATGCTTGCCTTTATTGTAGAACCTTTCTCTCTTCCAATGAACAGCCTGAAGCACGGTAAACAACTTGGATTATGTGAGTTTTGAACAGTCACCAGCCATGATAGCAGAACTTGTCCAGGTGTCTAGGAATTCAGATACCCTTGCAAGTATTGCAATTCCCAGAGTCACATCCCATCAACACGTCTTCATTTCAAACCGAAAGAATCTGCAATAAATACCAGCATTAACGCAAAAATAGTTTTTACCTTTAGTATGGCTTCCGGTTTAGGTGAAAGAAAACTCTGAATTCAAACATGTTAAACTCCTCTTGAAAAACAGAACTTATGTTACATCCTGCTTTGCAGAGGGGTTGGTATATATATATATATTTTTTTTTTTTTTGGGGGGGGGACATCAGCAATTGACAGGATGTGCTGGAATCATAATAGTTCTTAAATAGCAAATTTTCCATTGATATTCATATAGTCATTGTCTATAAGAAAGAAGTAACAGCCACCACCACAAGATAACAAGCTTTTGAAAGTCAGCATCTTCTTATTCCTGGTGAAGCACTCCAGGTCTCTGCTAGTGATGTCAATGATGCTAATATGTCTATTCACATAAACAACATAGACAGCTTCATGATCTCATTTTAGATGTCACCACATAAGCCAGCTCAAAAGTTTTGTAATATTTCACTTTTACTCTTAGGCCTTACCTATTAATGTTTTCAAAGTTTATAGCATTATATATCATCTACCCAATCACTATTGGTCATGACTTGTGATGATTAGAAGCCAATTTGGATTAAAGACAGCTTATTCATTTGCACAATGAATGATTGGCCCCACTTCAATATAGCTTAAAAAGATAAGTGTAATGCTCAGTAATCAACAAAAATCGATTGCTCAAAACATTATTGTCAAATTTAACATTGGAAATGCATTCAACACCATCAAATGTCATCAGCTCATGCTGTCTACTTATGCTTTGACTCACGTGAGCATAAAGCTTCTCCATCCAGTTTAATATGCAGATATGTTCGTCAATATTGAATGTGATTTCTGAAGAGTCATCATTTAGGGCCTTAGCTGTTCACAGTTAAGATAGATATTATTGTTAAATCTGAGGGAGTCTGCTTTCAATATATAGAAACCAAACACAACAAACTTGACTGGCCACTATAATTTGTCATGAGATAACTCACTGCCGTTTTCATCACGGGTTACAATTGTCCTAAACATCGTCAACTGATTATTTTACAATGTGACTTACATTGCACAGTTATATCATTATCCTTAGTGCAGTTTTTCAAACTGCACATCAGCTCGACTACCTATCGCTGTATGCCTTTATCAGCAAGGTAATACAGGCTTTTATTTCTATGAAATAAATCACAGGCTAGGTGGGCCAGTGATTAATCATCTAGTGAGGACCTTGTTAAATCTTACACCCAGCAGAGTGGGCATTTCACAAGTTACACAAAAATAATTTTTAAAAAAACAGTGGGAGAAAAGAAAAGTCAAAACAATGGATTCAAACAGCAAAATATTTGAAGGCGAGTTCTGTGAAATTTTTCTGGTGCTCTGTGTGAATGTATGCATTTGATTTTCACAAGTGCCTTGTGAAACGCCCAACAGCTACCAAAAATCTTGACTCATTTCTGGTCATTGTTCTTCCTGCTCGGTATCCAGTCTCTGACTGCTGTCGTCTTCACTAACCCCATGCTGCCTTCTCGAGACTCTTCTCTACTTGCATCTCTCTCCTGGCTGCGAGTTTCCCACTGCATAACATATCGTGATCCTTGCCACCCCGACTTCCGGTCTCAAATCCTCACTCAGGTTCACGTTGGTTTAGGCGGGTACAGCTTTTTATCTATTTTGGGGTGAAGTCCACACAGACAAAGAATGATCTTCTAGACAATCTGACACTGTCCAAAGATTCTAAAGATTATCGTAGCTGTCCCGTATTCAGTCCAGTAAAGAAGCAGCCGCTGCCTCCATGTAAACACACCAAGCAGCGACTAAAAAAACAAAAGCGCTCCCCGTCTTTCGCGGATTTTGGTTTCGCGGAGTGTGGTATGACATTGCACAGCGTCTGCTTGCTCGATTCCTTTTTCCACGTTGACAGTATCTGCTTGGTCGCTGGGCAGGGACGCACATTGGCTAGCTGCATTCTCTGGTTGGGTGTGTTTTGGCTTGGTAGAAGTCAGTTGAGGCTGCCTGACGCGGGTGCCGGGGAGGCCTAACATTCACGTCTCACGGCTGATACTGACTTTCTTGGGCCTCAGGAGGCCGTCCCCCCAGACTCAAACCCTATCCAGAGGGGTTGGGTTTATCGTCTGGTGCCTGAGGCGATCCTCTTTAGGTGCATGCCGATGAGACTGAAGTCATTTTTGGAACTACCAGGCATGTGTGGGTTACAACCCTACTTTCGAACACACCTTAAAAATCCTTGTGTACCATACTTATCCGGTTGGTGGAACTTACGACAAATACCCCAAAACACGGCAAGCCTTTGTGTTCGAAGAGAGAGGTATCTATTCTCCCAGCAACAAGCTGCTAAAAGAGGAGTCTGCGTCCATACCACTAAAAAAAGCAGCCGACGTGGAACCCAACTAATCACAGCTGCGGACTCAGCACAGCGATGCCAGTTACCAAACCAATCACCGCTGCTCTCTCATTCAAACAGACATCTCAGGACTAGAAGTCACGGGACCCCAATGAATGCGTAGATCCCACAAACAGTTGTAGATGTGTGTGTTGGATTGACGGAGGACTGGACAAATGACAAAAATGAGTGGCTAAGTTTAGGAACGGGCATGCTTGCCTTTATTGTAGAACCTTTCTCTCTTCCAATGAACAGCCTGAAGCACGGTAAACAACTTGGATTATGTGAGTTTTGAACAGTCACCAGCCATGATAGCAGAACTTGTCCGGGTGTCTAGGAATTCAGATACCCTTGCAAGTATTGCAATTCCCAGAGTCAAATCCCGTCAACACGTCTTCATTTCAAACCGGAAGAATCTGCAATAAATACCAGCATTAACGCAAAAATAGTTGACACACAAAACATACTAACCATGATCAAGGTTACCTTTAAAAGAGAAAACTCCTCAGTTTCTCTGAATTGCCTTATTGATACAGGTAGTCAGAGATCGTATTTTTCCAAGGAAGTCTTGGAGCATCTAAAGTGTGACCCAAAGACGGCGGAGGATGTGGCAGTGGGAGTTATAACCTTTGTAGGGTGGAAGCACCACAGGTTCAGACAACAGCAATTGTGGAATTGTTTCCAGGAGTTTTGCAACAACTGTCCATTCTCATTGACAGTGAATTGAATCTGTCTCACAAGGTGCTAGACTTAACGGTTGTTTGGAATAACCTCTAGAATATGGATTATGAATTTGCTGCAAGGATAAGGAGTGACTTAGTCCAATTATGTGTCGTTCTGGGCGTGGACCTAATTTAGTACATGCCTCCCATGAAGGTTTTAAGATACATGAATGGTATTGCTTGGCAGACGCCTACCGGCATTATCCTCTTTGGAAACACAAAACATTTCCTATATGATGAACAAATTGATATATAGTTTCAGAAGCATCGGACTATGATGAAATAGTCAAGGGTTATCCTTGTGCTCAATAGCGTTTTGAATCCGAATCCTTCATCATCATCATCATGTCGTGCCACCAGCACGGATATCCCTGACCCTCTCTCGCCACTTCTCCCTATCATTCATCGCCTCCGGCAGGTCTTCAGAGTTACATCCTGTGTCCTCACATAGTTGTTGTATGTAAGTTCGAGCTGGTCGTCCTGCTTTTGCACGGCCATATGTGGGGGTCCATAGGAGTACATCACTTATGAGCTCGTCCTTGCTTCTCCAGCAGTGTCCCGCGTGTCTGGTTCGTCTAACTTGTATAGTTTTCGTGATGGGAGGCAACTTGGACTCATTTACTGACATTTTTGAGAAGAGTGCAGTTGATAGGGGACTTGAAGGGATCTTTAACCTTTGAATCCCTGGGACTCCCTGATTCCACACCAGTTTCTGATTACGACAATCAGAAAATGGAAGAGTTCATGCAGAATATTGTCTATAATACCTAATTGAATTACCATGGCATGAGGATAAATTAAGGAGGAAGTCCAGTTAAACAACACTATAGCGCTCAAGGTCCTGGATAGGGTGGTCAGAAATTTGAATAAAAAAATCTCATGAGTATATAATATGGGTTTTTTTATAAGCCCCCAAAAGCCCGGTTTATTCCTACGTTTTGTAAAAGAATAAACCGTACTTCAACAGTAGTAGGGATTTGGGTGACAGCTTTTGAAGAAAGGAGACGAACGACTTTTAGTGCAACAAAATTTATATACAACAACAATAAACAGGGTTTTACACCAAATGGAACAAACAACGAATATGTAAGAGTTCACAAAAGAGTTCAAGATTCCGATAGGTGGTAGGGTTTTGTAAGGTTTAGTTGTAAGGTTGTTATAAGGTAAAGGTGTAAGGTAAGGTTAGGTTATGGGAAGGTTGTAAGGTTTGCAGATAAAATGCCTGCTGGAACTTAGCTGTGTGTCCTGTTCCTTTTCACTCAGTACGTGCGTTCGTCGCGAAGGTACCAAATACGTTTGCCGTCAAGGGCTGCTACGAATGGACCTGTTGCTAACAGTGGTGGGAGTGGAAAATAGAGGAAGAATCTCCTGTGGAGCTCTTTTTTATAATAGACGCCACGTGACCGTAAAGGGCTGCTGATGTTCGGTGAAACAGAATCACCAGTTTCTTAACAAAATTTCTACAATAAAGGTGTTTGAAGACCAAGAGAAGAAGAGAATAATCGAACCTTTTGAATGCTCTCCTGAAAAATACAAGAATAATATGTTGCTCCCTCATTTCAAAAACGAAGGCACCAGCCCAACCAAAATTCGTCCAATCTAACTTTTCCTTTAAAATTAGCTATTCTGTCACTTTCAACAACGTGGCTTACCCTGGGATCAATTTAACGAAACATTGTTGATAATCCGGCAGCCAAGCGACTCGGACAAAAATTGTTGCGGGAAGCTGAGGTCGGTCGAGTTGTTTAACCATATTACTGTGTACTAACAAATGATGATCATTAAACAGAAATGATAATTTGAAATGATATAATTGTGTATAAATTGTTAGTATTAGACAGGAATACTTGAAAACATGCAATTTTATATGAATTTTAATTAACAATGAACCCAATTTCCTAACCTCTAGGCATAAAATTACCCTACACAGCTTGATATAGCTTTGAAATTAATCAATCCTTGAAAATTCATTAATTGAAGAACGTTACATCTGTCATTTCAAATATGAGTAATGCTCTGAAAATAATACCGTCTATTGATTTTACACAGAAACCTTCCTCTTCGTCTCTGAATAATTTTTCAAAACTGAGCAAGAAATGTCTTTTTTTACATTTTAGCGAATGATATTGTTATGTTTTTTAGAGAGAGTTTTTGTGTAGAGTTGTTATTTTTAGCGAGGAATATTGTTACGTTGTTAGGTATTTCCTCACTAGTGATAAAGGTAAATAAACGAGAGAGAAGAACGAAGATGCCGTAAGGTTTTTATGATGATTTTTAATGGCAGCATGGAATAAAGGGTTTACGTTTATGCTGCAAGTCTTGTAGGAAGGAAAGAAGTAAGGAAACGAAATGAAGTTGTTATAGAGTTGAGAAAGCATTTTAGCAGCTAAATGCCTGAGCGAAGGTGTGCATTTTTAGGTAAAGGCATTGTTGAATGTGTGAGTGAGATATGTCGCCAGAAGTGTAGCAAAAGTCATGTTTCCTGGTTAGAGACAGGAACGTTGTAGTCACCCATGAGTTTGTGGTTCTGGTTGTTTCGGGGGAGAAGCGCGAATGTCTTCAGAAAATGTTGCCCAGAGATGAAGTAGCTGGATGTCGGAGCGGATTTTGCATCGCAGTCAACATAGCTAATACTGGAGGCGACTGAAAGTTGTTCTTGTTTGTGGCGTATTGAATTCATCTAATTCATATTCAACTGGGAATCCTTGGTCTACGAGAATAGACGCAAGGTGTCTATAAATTAGATGGCTTTCCTCATGATGGTGGTGCTGCTGCTATTGAAGAGAGCTGACAGTCATTACGTCTGTCCTGAACGAAGAAGTTCTGAGGAAGAAAAAGTGTTTTGGCGTCTTTCCCCAATTTGGTGCTGCTTGGAAAAATGGTCCGAAATGGTTGAATAGGATAAGTCATCCTGATTGGGTGAAAATATGCGTCGACCCTAACGGTCAAATTAATTAACGCGCCAAACAAAAATACGAAATTCTTTCTGCTACAACATAATTACCAACGATTTTATGAACTTTAATTAAGATTTAATTTTGAAACATTTTGAAAATCTTTTTTTTCCGTAAACTGAAAATTATTTTATAATATTGTTTTACAGCGTAAACAACTTTCTAAATGCAAATATATCAATTTCTACTTAATATTCAGAAAATACTTTAAATAGAAATATTTAAAATTAAATTTCATACAAGTTTGATAGTTTATCAATTTGTTGCGGAACCGATAAGCGCGTCGACTCCGCAAATGATTTAAGTGTGCATGGCCAAAAACAATGAAGGGAGACAGAATGCAAGTCAATAGATACAACAAAAGTGACGATTTTATTGCCGGAATTACAAACGTGTATGTAAATGTCCGTTGCGGTTGTATGTAGTCTTCAGCTAGGATGGGTTACGTCGTTAGCTGGTATGGTCGCGTTGTAGATGTTCGCAGTTGGACGTTCGACGAGGGTAGCTGGCGTTGGTCGAGTCGTGGAGATACAGCTGGATGTTTGATGCTGGTAAGCTGAGATCGGTCGAGGCGTTGGATGCAGTTGGACAGTCGTCGCGGGCAGCTGAGGTCAGTCGAGTCGTTGCGGAAAGCTGAAGTCGGTCGCTGGTAAATCGATGTCCCGGTTTTGACATTTCGTTGGTATGGTCGAGTCGTGGTTGCTAGCTCGTAACAGCGAGTCGTTACGTGAGCTAGTTGTTGCAATGCTAGTGTAGTCCGTAACGTGGACTAGGTACTGCGTTGCTGGGACAGTCCGTAACAGCGAGTCGTTACGTGGACTGCATTGCAGGAGCGTCGTGGTCGGTAGATCGATATCCCGGTTTTGACAGTACGTTGGGTTAACCGGGGGGGGGGGTGTCGATCAGGTTGCTAACCCGTAACAGCGAGTCGTTACGTGGGCCAGATGCTGCAATGCCAGTGTAGTCCGTAACAGCGAGTTGTTACGTGGATTAGATGCTGCATTGTTAGGGTAGTCCGTAACAGCGAGTCATTACGTGGACTAGATGCTGCGTTGCTGGGGTAGTCCGTAACAGCGAGTCGTTACGTGGACTGCATGATGCGTTGCTGGGACAGTCCGTAACAGCGAGTCGTTACGTGGACTGCATCGCCGGAGCGTCGTGGTCGGTAGCTATGGCTTTGTCGTGGCAGATAGCTGTGCGGGCGTATCGTTTACAGTAGCTATGGCTTTGTCGCGGCAAAGCTGTGCGGGCGTATCGAGGCGATAGCTAAGGCTGTTTCGCGCCAAAGCTGTGAGGACGTGTCGAGGCGGTAGCTAAGGCTGTTTCGCGCCAAATCTGTGCGGACGTATCCAGGCGGTAGCTAAGGCTGTTTCGCGCTAAAGCTGTGCGGACGTATCGAGGCGGTAGCTAAGGCTGTTTCACGCCAAAGCGGTGCGGACGTATCAAGACGATAGCTAAGGCGGGCCAAAGCTCTGCACTGTCGAGCAAACAGGCCAGGAGGCCGAGGCTAAGATTGGCGTTATCTTAGCGCTACGCGGATGGTGGAGCGGTTGCTAAAGGCCAACCCCTGCCTTTAGCGCTGCGCAGCCAAACAGACGAGCGGAACTGAGCGATGGTTAAGACTGGCTGGTCTTAGTGAGTCCTCTTCGTGTTTGCCTCCAGGCCGTCTATTTCGACTGATCATTAATGACCACCAGAGATGCACCGACCCGCAGGTGACCTCTCATAGCCCTTAAAAAGGACCGTAAAAAAAAGGTTGTTGAATCTGCCACTAAAGTGGCGGTGAGGTGGGTGCAACCACGATAACGTAGGACCCGAGCCTCGTGGAGCCGAGTGGCCCCTGAGAGCGTCCGTGTAGACCTCTGTATTTATCGTTGCGTCCCACCAACGCACGAATATGGCACAAGGCCGTTTTTAAGGTGGGCCCGGTCGCAGGGCTGAAACCCACACGCGTCCGGCAAGGCCAAAAATACCTTCGGCCCCGTCGGCATTCCCCTTTTTGGGGCGCCTCAGGCGCCAGGCAATAAACCCAACCTCCCCGAAGGGGGTATAAGCCTGGGGGGATGGCCCCCTGAGGACGGAGGAACTATCCAGTGCCGAGGCACACCCGGCAGAACCGTCCAGAGATAAAACGGCCTACCGAGTGCAACCCAACAACTGGAGAGGAAAAAAGGTCCGCGCTGAAATTTTCACCGCCTGAAGCCTTTTTATATGGAAGAAAGGGAACTCCACTTTTGTCGCGCCACATGGATAGAAAGTTCTTCTACAAAAAATGGACGCAGAAAATAAGTATTTCTTTAGCCCGGTATAGGCTATCGAAAGTATTATTTCCATTTTTATAGAATTATTTCTGGCAGAAGTGTTTTGCAAATGTTGATAAATATTAATTTTTCCCCTTCTTAGGCGTAACGGCCGGTTAGAGTCGAAAAAGGGCTTCATCATTTCCGGCCGTACCCGGATGTTATTTCTCTAGGGCGAAATATAATCCGATCTGTTTATGTTGGTAGGCCGGTCGCGGCAAATTCAACATTTGTAAAATTTAAAAGTTTTGTTTGTTTGCTTGTTTTTCTTCTTCTTCGGCAATAAATAAATGGATATATAAATAAATAAATCAAATTAACTTTTAAAGATTTTAAGAATTCCATTTTGAGTGGATTTTAAGCTTCGTGTATTACCAGTAAAAAAAAATCAAGCCTTTTTTTCATAGTTTCAATTATTTATCTCCCTTGATTTTCGCTCTTTGAAAAAAATCTTTTTGCAGCGATCGTAAGGACTGCTGATTTTAGATTTTAATTCTGTTATATTTCTGTATTCAGCGTATCAAGTGCTAGAAACAAGACAATAATGTAGACAGAGGACAGACTCTCGTATTGTCAGTTTAACATTTTATTAGCGACTACTATATGTGTACAAATATAAGGCGGTAGGAGGTTGCTGAGGAACCGGAAGTCTAAGGTTGCGGTATGCGTAGTATGAGTATATAACAAATTCCTGGTTGAATTTGTAACCACATTTCTTCCCTTCTCTTCGAAGAAAATAAATCAGACGAAAGAAAACAGAAAAAAGTGAGTATAACATCTACACAATTTTTTTCTGTTTTATGAATTAAAATACATAATTAGCGAAATTGTTTATCAAAGGAGAATTAAGATGAGATCCTCTATCGAATATGGAATTAAGTGAATATTTACAAATAATAATCGTTTTGTGGAATCGCTTTAGATGTTTTTAAATAATTTATTCTTTTAGTTGTGAGTCAATATTTGTCAATTTTAAAGAACTATGTACACGACGTATGACTGTACTTAAACCGATCGGAAATTGATCATTAACAATCGGTTACCGATTTCCGTGTCTGCTGTCCTGACAAACATAAAGCACCGATGTCTTTCTCTGGAAGTACAGACACAGCTGCTTTTATGCCAGTCAAAGATGGCCAAAATTGGCAAGAGCGTAACTCTCGTCTTTGGCGAGACGAGAAAAGCGTTCTACAAATCGCACCTCCAAGAACTGCCATTTTTTTCTCCTGACAGCACTTTGCACGTGAAACACGCTCGTGCTCGCTTCGGACTCCACGGTAAGTCATTTCTCTCATTACAATAATGAAACAATGACTTTTTTTTTTTAATGAAATTTGTTCGTATAAATGTTTATTTTCTCGTCAAAATCTTTGGGCATTTAGTTAAAAGAAACATGGGGAAAAATTAGTATATTCTTTAAAAATGTTGCACCCAATTCAAATATTTGATATTGAAATATTATTCTCATTGGTCTAGTGGATAGAGTGTTCCCCAATGGTCCGGGGTTAGGGTTAGGGTTCAATCCCAGGTCTCGTCATACCAAAGACTTTAAAAATGGTACTTGATACCTCCTTGCTTAACACTCAGCATTATAAGGTACGTATCAAGGGTAAAGTGGAGCAATCCAGGAAATGGTAGCGCACTCACATTGGTGTAGTAACTATTGAAATGGGAGCCTTCTGGTCACTCTCGACTACGGTCACCAACTTTACCTACTTACGTTTCAAAACAAAACCAAACAAAAAAAATTCGAATAAAATAATTAGCAGTTAGAGAATACAATAAACATATTTTGGGGAAAAAATTCATTGGTTTTTAAAATCTGCGAAAGTTAAATACTTAAGAGTTGTTGTTATTTTTAAGTTTTAAGCACTTATTCATAAATAAAATAATCTGTTTTTGCAAAAATATTTATTGAAGTCAAAATAAAAATAGAGTTGCCAGGTATAATTATTTAATTTTATGAAATTTCTATAGGAATTTGTAGCATGTGTCATTCATTGAAACTACCTCCAGCATTTTCCTATAATGCATTAAACTATAATAATGCATGAATGCATAAAAAGACTTCAAGCCTTTGTCCTGGTTTTCCTCACGGATATTTTAATTTATGTTTCTGTTAGACTGCAACGCAGGTGTTAATGTCTTCTTTTTTTCTCTCCTTACAATCCTAGTACTTCTCCCTTGGAACTTTGGTTGGAAAACAGTTGTAAAGGGCTGCAAGACCAAAATTCTCTTTTCTACTGTCTGCTTGAATTTCTCCCAGTCATATGGTCACCAATGCTGGGAAGTCAAAACAGATTCAACTTTTTGAAGTTGAACAATATCATCAAAAATATAGTCTTTCAATACCGCAATCTCAGCAGGTGTGTTTCCTTTTTCCAACTGTTAGAAAGCAACACTGAACTCCTCTTTTTCAAGTTGAACTATATACAACATGGAATTTTCAAAATTGAATGGTAACATTTATAGCAGGTGTGTTCATTTTCTCTGCCTGTTGGGAAGCAAAGTGGAATTTACTTTTTCAAAGGATGTGAACAAAACGTATAACAAAAAAAGAACATATACAGTACATACTGAAATGCAATAGATTTCCAATGATTTCTGAGAAGATACTGACAATTTGTCACTTGTACACAATAACAACAAAATGTCTGTCATTTCTTCTTTAGATTTGATATATATATATATATATATATAAGTATTTTTTAATTTTCTTCAAGCATTGCACAAATTATTTTATCTTATTGTATTGAATTAATCTAGAGGGCTATTGCAATGTGAAATAATTGAGTCTTAAATATTATTTTGCATTGCAATAGCCCTCTAAATTTACTTTAATACAATAATATATATATATATATATATATATATATATATATATATATATATTATTCTATTAAATTAATTATATATATATATGTATGTATGTATGTATTAATATGTATGTATGTATGTATTAATATATATATATATATATATATGTATGTATGTATGTATTAATATATATATATATGTATGTATGTATTGATATATATATATATATATGTATGTATGTATTAATATATATATATATGTATGTATGTATTAATATATATATGTATGTATGTATGTATTAATATATATATATATATATATATATATATGTATGTATGTATGTATGTATGTATTAATATATATGTATGTATGTATGTATGTATGTATTAATATATATATATATATATATATGTATGTATGTATGTATTTTCTTTATATGATCCAAGGTGGAAGTATCCAATATGAGTGCTCAATAATAACGGCTATTGAAGTATAAGTAATTTGGAATTAATGATACATCAACACTCAAGAAAATCATAATATTAATAAGGATTACATAGTGAGGAAATTTTTTTGGTAAATGGGTTTATTGAATGGAGTGCCAACACTTTCGGTCATTCTGGGTCTATTTTGTATTGTTTTTTTTATTGTTGGTTAACTTTTGTATTTGGTGAAAATCTGTAAGTAGCAGAGGAGCTTTAATATGATTGGCTGGAGTCCCTGGGCTTACCCACTGAAAGTGATTGTAGTTTGTTGAAAACAGAAGGCCTTAGAATTAGGCTGCGTTTTTACTCCTTAACTCAAATGGAGCTGAATAAAAAGAGTTAAGTTCTCTTGAAGGATTTAGTGTTTCTTACAGAATTCCAGAAGGGGATTCAAAGATGGCTTGAAAGCCAAAAAGAATAGAAAAGAAATGAGATGAATTTAAATCCATTTGAAGGATTTTGTATTAGATTCAGAATTCCAGAAAGGAATTCAAAGTTAGCACTAGCTAAAAAGAAAATAAAAGAAAGAAAGAAACCAATGAAAATAGGTTTCTAAAGCTCAAGCTAAAAAAAAAATGAGAAAAAAGTAAGAAGCTAAAAAATGTAGGTTTCTACTTTATAGATTTATATTTTAGAGGAATTGTTTCTCTAAGAACTAGAATTAACGACATCAGTCAACTCCAAGAACTACACAGTCTCAGACACCATTAACTGCTCTATCAAGAGGGAAAACAACCAACAAAGAAATTGAAAAAGATAAAAGAACATTATCAGAGACATGGTCTTGCTGAAGAAAGAAAGACAGTGAGTGGCTTTTTATTAAAAAAAAAAAAAAAAGAGAACATTTTTAGGGACTTGGTCACTAAGAAAAAAATGGACATTCTAAGAAAAAAAGAAAAGATACATGTATGAACTCTTGTTTAGCTGGAAGGAAGAAGTAGTGACTTCTTTTCCCATTTTGTGAGCATAGCAGTTGGTGAAAGGAAGAAGTAGTAACTTCTTTCCCTTTTTTGTGCATGTATCAGTAGGTAAAAGGTCTTTTATAATTTTTTTATTTCTTTTTGGTATTTATGAGTTACTTGTCATATTTGCATTGGGATACATATGCAGCTAATTGGAGTGACCTTCCTTTTGTCATAATAAACTAATTTGAATTTTAAACAAGGATCTCTCTCCTCTTTATTTTATTTTTACCTTCATATTTTTTTGGAATATTATTATTGTTACTAGTGTCCAATTTTGTTGACTAAATAAAATTGCATCACAACAGCCAGAATCAGCTGTTGATGCTGACGATCCACAGTCATCTACATCTATGATGTAAATAAATAATTTGAATGCAAATATTGAAAAATTTAACATAAATTAGTTTATTTTCTACAATTGCCAAATGATTTTTATAACTGTATTAGCTATTTAGCCTTACAAAATAATTCTATTTTATAATGTCTTAGAGCAAACAGCATTCACAAATAAAGAGTCTGCGATGTACTATAAAGATCTCCATATAAATGAGTCATTTTGAATGACTTAATTTGGTATGGAAGGTGGGTTTTACTGGGTGTTTGTTTTAACAGCACTGAGTCTCCACTGATAGTTTTGTGATTGTATACCCTTCATTTAGCATTCTTGTAGGCCTTTTGGCATGTTTTTTATTAAGTCTCAGTTTATCCCCCAGTTGTGAGTTAGTATTATGGAAGGTTAGATGGAAATCTGTTTGATGACAATTGAATGGATGCAACCCAATGGGTCGGAGAACCCAGCCAAATTAAGTCATTAAGCAGAAAAATAAGAATTTACTGAAATGGATTATAAAATAAAATCATTACATTACAAAAGTGAATATTAACAGAAATGAATTTTAAAATAAATTGAAGACATGCTATTTTGATGAGAAAGTAAACGTAAAAAAAATTGTATTGTTTTTTTTACTGAAAGAGGGTGCCTTATAGACCAAAGGAGACCCCAAGACTTGAACCATCACTGAAACCCAAAAACCAGGGAAACACTAAAGTGGCCACCGAGAAAAAGTAAAAAGCAAAGTGGCCCCTATAAAACTGATGAATAAAGCCTGTTGAACTTGTGGGTGACTTGACAATTTTTCTGTCAACTGCACCCTGCAAAGGTGTTGCAGTGTAGGAAGTTGAGTCTTGATAAGAGGCATTGCAAAGATGTTGTTGCTGTTGAGAGTCAGGACATGAGAAAAAGCATTGCCTTGTCTGGGTTGAGGACCAGAGCAACAGATTTCTGTTGCCAGTCCTAATGGCTAAGAGGGCACAAAATTGGAAAGAAAAGAGAGCCTGTGAATCTTATCTACTCACTAAGGGGAGAGAGATCACCTGTAAGGTGAGGATGGGGAGCAGGTCAGCGAAGGCTCTGACAGACACAGCAGCTATGTCTCTTATATAAATTGATGCCCCCTGCTAAGTTGAAAATGGTAGGCCAGATGAGAAGACTTGATTTAGTAAAATGAGTCTGTGGAAGAAGATTAAGGATAATCATTATAGTATGAGAATGATTAGAAGTCGGAGAGGTCAGACTCTGGCACAAGTTGTATGTTGTGCCTGACATGTAATGAACTGATATTGGGAGAGGATTGGCTGAGAGAGCGTACTGCCTTACTAAAATTTGACCCCCAGTGCTGATAGTAGTAAGAGTGGAGATTACATTAGGGGGAGACAGAGATCAGGCAGTATCTGTTGTAGCTAAAGGGGATATAAAATTACCCTCTCAAGCCATGACCTGCAAGGGAGTTATAGCTAATAAGAAAAATGTGGAAAAGGAGCCATATTAGGTGAGTCGGACAGAAAGGAACATTTTCCTTTCTCTTAACAGATTTCTTAACTAAGTATAACAAACCCAGTCTGCCCTTCTATTCTCCTATTCTTTCTGTGGGGAAGAGATGATAATTATGAAATATAGACAACTCCCTTAAGAATTGGTCAATGAAGGAATCCTACCTACTAATAAGACTATTAGATCTTGATTTAATTTACACTGACTTTCTGATTTAATTAGATACGCCTTCAAGATAATTATGGAATATAGACTCACTTATGAATTGGTCGATGAATAAATCCTACCTGACAAGAAGACTATTGGATCTTGATTTCCTTTACACTTTGTTTTAATCAAATATGCCTTCAAGATAATTATAAAGTAGAAAAAACTCACATGAGATTTGGTCAATGAAGGAACCCTGCCTGGTATGAAGACTATTGAATTTTGATTTTATTTACACTGACTTTCTGATTTAATCAAACGATTTTAATGGCATTTCATCCTGTCTTGGGTGACTTTATGCCTACAAGTTAGAGAATTATATTCATTGTAATTTAATATTTCCATATCTCTGTAGATGTTTCTTGAGATTTTCTTCCCACCATCTGATAAAAAAATGAATATTTTCACTTGACTTTAACATCAACATCTTCAACTGATGACTTTACCATTTTTTCATTGCAGAATCTTGTTATTGTCTTAGAAAAACCAAAGAACATGATATTTATTCATCAACATATTTCCATACGTACCTGAAATAAAATGATCCTGATTTAGAGGATAAAAGAAATATTCTAGAATTGATAACATTACCATGTGCATCAGTTTACTTCGAACAAGTAAATTGTTTAGTGACATTTATTTTTTTAAAGTTTATAAAACATTTAATACATGATGATTCTTCAGTTTTTGATAAATTTTAATGTGTAAATATCTTTTTACAATTGAATCAATAAAAATCTTTTGTTTCTTTTCAGATAAAGAATTCTTCCAAAGTTTTTATATCAAGGAACTTATTGAATATCCGATTCTTATCAAACATGCAAAAAGTCATTGAAAAGAGAAATTTCTCTGTTGAATTTTTTTAATCAACATTTTCTCAGGGATCAAAAATGGAAATACAAAATGAAATAAATGCAGAAGAAAAACCGTTTTCTTGTCAAGTATGTGGATCAAAATTTAAACAAAATTGTGACTTAAAGAAACATATGCGAATACACACGGGAGAGAAACCATATTATTGTGAAATATGTGGATGTGCATTTTCACAGAATTCTCATTTAAAGACTCATATGCGAATACACACAGGAGAGAAACCATTTTCTTGTCAAGTGTGCGGAAGTTCATTTCCGAGCAGTTCCAAATTAAAAGGACACATGCGAATACATACAGGAGAGAAACCATTTTCTTGTACAGTGTGTGCAACTTCATTTTCACAAAATAGCAATTTAAAAAGACACATGCGATTACACACAGGAGTGAAACCATTTTCTTATGAAGTGTATAAATCAGAAAGTACATGGAATTCAGATTTAAAAACAGACCTACAAATACATACTGGAGAGAAGCCATTTTCTTGTCAAGTGTGTGGATCTGCATTTTTCGAGAGTTCCAATTTAAAAAGACATATACGAATACACACAGGAGAGAAACCATTTACTTGTAAAATTTGTCGATCATCTTTTCCACATAGTTCCACTTTAAAATCACATATGCGAATACACACTGGAGAAAAACCATTTTCTTGTGAAGTGTGTGGATCTGCATTTTCAGAGAATTCCACTTTAAAATCACACATGCGAACACACACTGGGGAGAAACCTTTTTCTTGTGAAGTGTGTGGATCTGCATTTTCTGAGAAATCCACTTTAAAATCACACATGCGAACACATACTGGGGAGAAACCATTTTCTTGTGAAGTGTGTGGATCAGCATTTTCACAGACGTCTACTTTAAAAACACACATGCGAAAACATTTAAGAGGGAAATCATTTTCTTGCTAAGCATATAGATTAGAATTTTCTCGAAATTCCACTTGAAAAAGATGCATGGGTATACACACAGTAGAAAACACTCAGTCATGATTTGTGTGCTGATCTTTATTTTCAGCACATTACATTTTTTACATTGCACTTGAAAACACATTACTTATAGAAAACATGAATTACTTTGCCAAACAGCTTTTCATAGACGTATATTTTTGACTTGCCAAAACTCAGTTTATCTATCTAGTTCCAATAGTCAACTTTCCATTCTTACTTTCAATTCTTTCTTGAATTCCAGTGAGTGTGAAGTCTTTCATTCATTACCATTACTCCCAGGTCTACTATAACTCTTAAGAGTGAATTTCAGGAGTTTGAACATTCAACTAAGTTTCTGTGAAAATCCCTAACCCTTGTCTTTTTGTTTGCTTCTTTTTTCAATAGAGGAAATAGCAACTTCAAAATTCTCTTCATTTTTGTAAACTAAAACATGAAGAAATAAATCTGGATAATTCTGAATGAATTGCTGTAATTCAACTGTAGTTTGGCAATTCTAAAAGAGGACAGACATTATATTCAAAACCTGCAGAAAAGGATCTAAGTCTTGGGAGTTTTTTTTTAAGTAATTTACTAGGTTTGATTGTGCATCTTTTGTCTTCCCCTGATTTATCAAATAACTAAAAATAAAAAAAATGATGAAGCCAGTGTCTATACTTTTTGAACTTATGTATATATGGCTGCACACTTGATGTAATGGTTATTCATTTAGGAAATGGAGTCGGCAACCCAAGTTCAAATCATTTGCAAGTTAGTTTGCATTTTACTTCATGATAATGGCTTGAATAAAGTCATGAATAGGAATACTTAAAATAATTTATCTATCTGGCTAAAGTGATAAATCCATCTCTATTCCAGTTAGCTATGGGTAAATTTGTGAGCAGACTGGATTCTTTGCCTTTAGTACAGGCACTGGACAAGTTCACCTACCTTGAAAGCAGTGTCTCATCAACCAAGACAGACATCGACACGCAACTAGCAAAGGCATGGACAGCTATCGATAGGCTATCAGTCATGGAAATCAAACCTGACCGATAAAATGAAGCGCAGTTTCTTACAAGTAGCGGTTATGTTGATACTGCTATATGGATGCACTACATGGACGCTAACTAAATGTATGGTGAAAAAGCTTGACGGCAACTGCACAAGAATGCTATGAGTAATATTTAACAAGTCCTGGAGACAGCACCCCACAAAGCAGCAGCTGTACGGCCACCTACCATCCATTACGAAAACTATCCAAATTAGACAAACCAGACATTTGGGACACTACTGGAGAAGTAAGGACTAGCTCATAAGTGATGTAATCCTGTGGACACCTTCACTTGGACATGCAAAAGCTGGATGACCAGCTCAAACATACATACTGCTGCTCTGTGACGATACGGGATGTAGCCCTGAAGACCTGCCGAAAGCAATGGATGATAGGGAGGGGTGGCGAGAGAAGGTCAGGGATATCTGTACTGTTAGTGCAACATGATGATGACGATGACAGACTCTGATCTAGGAGAAATGCTGACCACTTAGATAAATACACGCATATATATGTATTTATACACACACACGAGAGTGAGCTCAAGCATTCATATGATGACATCATATCTGCTTTTGATGATTTTTGACCATTTGGATCAAAGTATTGCCACCCCAATAGAAGAAGTGTGTAGACTGCAAAGAAAAGGATGATGAAAAATAAACCTCATTTGGTGATATTCCATGAAAGTAACTTGTTCAGTCTATGAACTGTTAACTAAGCTTCTCTGACAACAAAGGAAATGTATAAATGCAATACTAAACACTACATAATACTAGGAGGAAATCTGTTTCTCTTTTATGATAACAGTTTTGCTTTATACCAGAAAGAGGAAGTAGCTGAGATATAAAGTAGTACTTAAATCTTAAAGTACAGGAAAAAATCCTTCCACTCTTATATTCATACGAATTTGTGTACCCTATTCATATGGTCTTGTGTCACATCTTAGCAAAAAGCTTTATAAATTACTACATTCAAATGAGTTTGTTATTCCTTTTAACTAACCATGACTACCAAATGTAAGACTTTTTAATTTACCACAGCATATAATGAAAAAGTGGTGTAAAAAAAGAAATTGAAATTATGGCCAGAACAGAATGTTTGTTTAAAAAATTAGATTTATTTTAATTTTTCATTTAAATTCACTAATGATTTTAGATTGGCAAGTACATGAAATGCACTTTTTATCACAATGTTTTCATTTATTACTGACAAGCCTCAGCCCTTTCCTTTTAATATATAGATAATCAAAAGCATGATAATTTTATGCTAATAAATTCTTGATAAACTTTTAAAAAAAGACATTTAACCAGATTTTTTCCCTTTTATTAATTTCATTATTAAAGATTACGCTACAAAAATGACTACAATAAAAATGTGCCTAATAAACCAATATTGGACCTTATTTTTCTGTTTTTTGAACTTCAAAATTAGGTCATCTGAACTATTGCAGGACCAGTAAATATGTTGATCCTGCAAGCTTTCATAAATTACATGTGTGATTAACAGAGGATTAGACAAATGAGAATCACAAGAGGGTAAGATTTAAATGTCAGGCTTTTACTGAGTGAAACACACAAAAAGTTTGCACTGGTATAGACTCATTGGTGCTGCATCTCAGGGTCATCAAAAGTCAGTGCAGCTGAAAGGAGTAGACTCGGCTGTCTAAAAGCAACAGTGACTCTAGAAGATCAGGATGGTGTTAGTACTGTGTGCAGATCTTTGATGTAGCAGCATAGTCAGGAACCTGGAGATGTTGAAAGAGGTTAACACATCGGTTGCAGAGGCTGGATGATCAATGTCCCGGTTTATTCAGTTTTGATTAACCAGGGGTATGTCAACATGGCCCCAGAGTTCTGTTGATGGTCCAAGCAGGGTTATTGCTCATGAACTGGATGAACTGGTTGTCAGGTCAGTGTCATTAGTTGGCTGGTGGTCTGGAACAAAGCTATCAGGTAGAGTAGGCAGCACAGAAACATCTTTGGACTAGAATGATGAAGACTTAGTATTATGCCTGCCCTAATAAGGAAGGTTCCTATGCCATGGACGTGTGGTCAGTAAATGCCTGGGTCGTAAAAACAGGTTTAGCAGCCGGCAAGAACAACTGCAAGCTGGGGTGTAATCAGAGATTGGCTGAAGCAGCTTCAATAGCTGCAGTGTTATCAGAACAAGGGAAAAGTCAATTAAGTAGACAAGGTCATGCAAAGGTCATACTACATTTTTATACTAGGCCAACATAACCATACAGATGACTCTTTTGTGGTCAGCGACTGCTTTTATATAGAAGGAAGGGGCAATGTATTTGAATGGTTTCAGTGGCAAAAATTCTGTGTTGGCATGGACAGGAACTCATTTTTTTAGATGTAAGTAATAGTGAAATATTTCATTATACTAACAAAAGGAGCTTATAAATGTGACATATCTTCTTCAGTGATTATAACCTATTTCAGATATAGTCTGCTGAATGAATTGATCTAGAATATAATCTGCATGTTGATAACAGAAAATTCACTTGTCAATGTAGGGATGACATTTTTTGTTGCTATCGGAGCTCTCGATTCCGGTATAGGTGAAAGACTCCACTAGTTGATGACATAGATGACTCAGCGTCTTTTTCGGCTACAATAAAAGAAACACAATAGACAAACTGTTACTACAAAATGTGAACAAAATCTAAGTCCCCATCAAAGTTCACTTCTTGGTAGCTTTTCTGTGGATGGGTGTTTGACCTCCCAACACTAATAGTAGTTGAAGTGAGGATTTTATTAGGTGGGAGACAGAGATCAGGCAGTATCTGTTGTAGCTAAGGGGCATATTGAATTACCCTCTGCAATAGTCATGATCTGCAAGGGAGTAATGGGGTGGGAAACAGATGAATTCATTCTTTTTCTTTTGATAATTTGGCCAAGAGAAGCTCATACAGCCTCATCCAGAGTTTTGATTGATGTTGCTGATTTCATTTCCTACAATGAAAACTTATATGAAATGCACCTACAAGATATTTATGAAGTAGAAAAAACTCACATGGTGGATGAATCCTGCCTGATAAGAATATTGTGTTGCATATTGCCCTTTGACTTAACTGTTAATCTAGGATTTCTGGGATAGCATGTTCCGGCTGGATAAACAAAGTAATTACCGGAAAACAAGCTATGCATGGGTGTAAGCAGCTCACATGGGTTGACTGTTGGAAGCAGGTAATGTTGGTTCACAACCAGAATGTGTGGACATTTGTAAAATAGATATAAACAGGTACCCACTGAGTCTTGGTACCCTGGTTTGAATGGCTATGGGTGAATTCCTTATTATGGTAATACAGTCTTTATTTCATGAAGAAATTTCCTAAAGAATCAAAGAATTCAATCATGGATTGACACTAAGAACAAAAAACAAAAAAAGTCAAATTACCTTGAAAAATATCTCGTCTTGAAAAAAAAAAACAACAAAATAATATTTATTTACCAAAAGTTTTCCATACATTTTTGAAATAAAATACTAATTATGAGGATAAAAGAAATATATTTGAATTGATGCCTGTGCATCAGTTTACTTCTAACAAGTAAATTGTTTAGTGACATTTACCTTTTTTTATAAAACATTTAAAACATGAAGATTCCTTACTTTTTGATGAATTTAACAAGTAAATTTCTTTTTACAGTTGAATCTTTTAAAATCTTTTCTTTCTTTTTTAGATAATGAATTCTGATATTTGTATATCAAGAAATTTCTTAAAAACCTGATTCTAATCAAACATGCAAAAAGTTATCAAAAAAAGATATTCCTCTGTTAAATTTATTAAATCAAGATTTCACTGGGGTCAAAAATGGAATTAAAAATGGAAAGTGATGCATGAGAAAAACCACCTTTTTGTCAAGTATGTGGATCAAAATTTAGATAAGATTCCAACTTAAAGAAACATATGCGAATACACACAGGAGAGAAACCATATCACTGTGAAGTGTGTGGAGCAGCATTTTCACAGAATTCTCATTTAAAGACCCATATGCAGATATACACTGGAGAGAAACCTTCTTTGCATCAAGTGTGTGGGTCATCTTTTTCATAACTTTTCAGTTTAAAAACACACATGCAAATACACACAAAAGAGAAGCCATTTACTTGTCAACTGTATGTATCTTTATTTTCAGTCAATTCCCATTTAAAAACACAATTGAATACACACCAAAGAGAAACCATATTCTTGTCAAGTGTGTACTGCTTCATTATTACAAAATTCCAATTTAAAAAAAACATATGCAATTACACACAGAAGAGAAACCAATTTCTTGTGAAGTGTGTGGGAGGACATATTCCACAAATTACAGCTTGAATTTGCACATGCAAATTCACGGAGAGAAAACATTTTTTGTTAAATGTGTGCAGCTTCATTATCTGACAGTTCCAAATTAAAAACACACATCCAAACACATACAGGAGAGAAACCATTTTCTTGTTAAGTGTGTAGATCAGCATTTTCACAGTTTCCCCAATTAAAAACACACATGTGAAAACACACTAGAGAGAAACCATTTTCTTGTTAAGTGTGTAGATCAGCATTTTCACAGTTTCCCCAATTAAAAGCACACATGTGAAAACACACTAGAGAGAAACCATTTTCTTGTTAAGTGTGTGCAACTTCATTTTCAGAGTATTCCACATTGAAAACACACATGCAAATACACACAAGAAAGAAACCATTTTCTTGTGAAGTGTGCAGAAGTTCATTTTCACAAAATGGCAATTTAAAAAACCATTTTCTTGTGAAGTCTGTGGATCAGAATTTACTTGGAGTTCAGATTTAAAAACATACCTGCAAATATATACTGGAGAGAAACCTTTTTTTGTCAAGTGTGTGGAACTGCAATTTTTGAGAGTTCTAATTAAAAAAGACATATAGTAACACATACTGGAGAGAAACCATTTTCTTGTAAAATTTGTCGATCATATTTTCCTAATAGTTTCACTTTACAATCACACATGCACACACACACACTGGGGAGAAACTATTTTCTTGTGAAGTGTGTGGATCAGCATTTTCTTGGAAATTAACATTAAAATCACACATGCAAACACATACTGGGGAGAAACCCTTTTCTTGTGAAAACTGTGGATTAGCATTTTCAAAGCATTCTATTTTTAAAATACACCAGTGAAAACATACAGGTGAGAAACCATTTTCTTGCTAAGTGTATAGATCAGAATTTTCACAAAAGTTCAGCTTCAAAACACACATCTGAACTCTCATGGAAGTGAAAGCATTTTCTTGTTAAGTGTGTGAATCTGAATTTCAGAGAATTTTACTTCAACAAATTACATGCGAATACGTAAGGAAAGAAATCATTTTCTTTCATAATTTGTGGATGATCATTTTCACAAAATTCCATTTTAAAAACACAGAGGGGAAAGAAACCATTTTCTTGTGAAATATGTGGCTCAGAATTTTCACAAAATTTTACTTTAAAAAGACACATTGGAATACTGTTGTAGGTAACTCACCTATGACCAGAATAATGGACTTACCCAAAGATTATATTAATCAAGAACTAAGCACCTTGCCTGTCTTCGTGTATGTTGAACCAAGGAATCCCTCCTCAGAGACTTGGATGCATTTGTGTGGCACTTCATATCTCCGTGTTGAGTTATTTATTAATTGACCCTTAATAATCGGTCATAACAAATACACACAGTAGAAAACTCTCAGTTATTATATTTGAGTTGATTTTTATTATCAGCAAATTTAAATTTTTACATTGCACTTAAAAATACATAACTTTTTGAAAACATGAATCATTCTGATACACAGCTTTTCATAGACATGTATATTTTTAACTTGCCAAAACCCAGTTCAGCCATGTGGCTCCATTCGTCTTTTTTTCATTCTTACTTTCAATTCTTTCTTGATCTCCAGTGAGTGTAAAGTCTCTCCTTCATTGCCATTATTCCCAGGTATGTTATAAGTTTTGTTTATGTTTGGATCTCTATCAGTAGATCAAGTATGTCTATTTGAAGTTTACTAAGATATTTACTTTAATCTATATATTTATGCCTAAGTTATTACTACTAAATAAGAATACTTAAAATAATTTCACTGTCAAAGCACATATTAAATAAGCACAAAAGGATTCATTCTCTGTGAGTTTAAGGAGTTTTAATATTCATCTATGTTTCTGTAACAGTGGCCATCTCACCTCTCTTCATTTGCATCTTCTTTCATTTGATGAAGCAGTAACTTCAAAATTCCCTACATTTTCCTTCCTTTTATTTTGACCCTTTTAACAGTTGACGAGAACATGAAGAAAGAAAACTGGATCATTCTGAATATTACCATTCAACTGAAGGTTTGCAATTCTAAAGGAAGACAGATGTTAAATTCAAAATCAGCTGAAAAGGATCTAATTTTTTTAGAGTTTTTTTAATTGATTTACCCAGTCAAAAGAAATTATTTCTTGATTGTACATTTTTTGTCTTCTTCTGACTTATGAAGTAATAACTAAGAAAAAAATTATAAAACCAGTATCTATACTTTTTGAACTCATGTATCTATGGATACACATTTGGTGTAATGGTTATTCTTGTTGGAAATGGAGACAGCAACATGAGTTCAAATCCTTGGTCACTTAATTTGAATTTCACTTCATGCTAATGGCTTTAATAATATGATAAATCTATATCTAATACAACTAGTTATGTGTAAATCAGTAGTCAGACTAGGTTCTTTGCCTTTTTTACTGCAGTGAGACAAATTACCCACATGAGAGTTTAAAGTGAGCATGAATGTGTCTTGCATGCTGAGTGCTGGCAGTAAGAAACATGTCCATTCAAGAAGGTGTCATTTATAAGTCACCTGTCTTGAAAATTTTGGCCAGTCCTCTGCTGAACCTACATCCTACACTGACTACATTCCTGCCAACCACCTACAAAGCTCCAGCCCACCAAATGCTGAACCTGGTTTCTTCACAAAAGCAGAACTCTCCTGGCTGCCTTTGCAAAGAAGCACCCACCAAAAATGACCACTGCCAGGCTGCCACCTTTGTGATCTTGAGATCAAGTGGGAGTGTAGCAAGAGAAATGACTTCTTTAGAGATTGAAGCAAGCAAAAATGTGTCTCATGTACAGGGTATTAACAGTAAAAACATGGCCGTTCTTGGAGGTAGGATTTATAAATCAAAGATGAGATTTGTAACATATGCAAATTTAGTTCTTGTCAAAACTATCATAAAAGGAGGAGTATCTATAGCAGAGTGTTGTGGCAGTTTTGCAAACTGCTAGTTTGACAATTTGATGGAGCGGATGAATGGATTTACACAGCAAGTGAAGAGGAAAGTGAATAGGACAGACCCGGTTTTGCGATTGCATGTTGTGACAATTGGGAAAGCTAACATTCGAATCCATTTCCTTAGGAGTAGACCCGGCTGTCTAAAAGTGACAGTGATCTAGAAGATCAGGATGTTCTTAGGCCTGCATGCAGATCATAAGTGTAGCTACATGGTCAGTGTTGTGTTTAGTTTGCATGAATACAATTTTTTGTTTTTCCTACAATTTCCTACTCTCACGCAATCTTTATCTAGGCATCACAAATAAATAGATAATATTTTCTATATTCATCCAGGCATGACAAAAAAATGCTCTCAATGTCCAGGCTTGAGAAATGCATATTCCCCAGTTCCTATGTTCATCCAGATACTAAATACTCTCACATAATCATTATATGTAGTTATATGTATATGAACATAAATTTGTGTGACAATACCAGAAAAGAAACTTGAATGATCAGGACCCTCTTTTAACGTCTTGAAAATTCATTGCATACTCAACAAAGCTTAGAATATACTGACTGTATCTCCTGCAGAGGGATAATACCAACCCTAAAAAACAAGGGTGCTCTGAATATTACACCAAACTGCATTGGATTGTGAGGCTATAGTTCTGAAGATATAGAGAGTGTGGAGTATCCCTTCATTGCCATTACCCTAATGTCCACACTGGAAATAATGGTAGTACCTTTTAGGATCCTATCTATTGATCAAATAGATTTGTTTGAACATTAGAATCATTACATAAGAATAGTGTAGAAATTTTGTTAAGGAACTGGTGATCCTGTTTCACCGAACAGCAGCAGCCCCTTGGGGTCACGTGGCGTCCATTATAAAAAAGAGCTCCACTGGAGATTCTTACTCTATTTCCACTCCCACCGCTGTTAGCAGGAGGTCCATTTCATAGCAGCCCTTGACGGCATACATAGTTGGTACTTTCCACCAGCCAGGACCCGAGAGCGACGAACGCACGTGCTGAGTTAAAAGGAACAGGACACACAGACAGTTAAGTTCCAGCAGGCATTTTATCTGCAAACCTTTAAACACCTTATCAAACCTACTTTACCTTCAAACACCTTCACAAAACCTTACAACCATACAAACTTCACAATACCTAACCTTACTTTATCTTACACCTTGAACTCTTTTTTGAATTGTTATTTACACATTCGTTGTTTATTCCATTTGGTGTAAAACCCTGGTTATCGTTGTTGTATATAAATTTTGTTGCATGTAAAAGTCATTCGTCTTCCTTTCTTCAAGAGCTATCATCATCTCTCTACTGCTATTTAAGTACGGTTTATTCTTTTACAAAACGTAGGAATAAACTGGGCTATTCGGGGCATATAAAAAATTCCCCATAATAGTTGATAGCATATAACAGTAAATTGTTTGTATTAAGAAGAGTCACTTAAGGCTATAATTGTTTTCTAATGATTAACATTAGTTACATTTAACCATATTACTGCCAACAAACAAATGACTTTTATTAAATAGAAAATATTGTTTGAAATGCTATTGCCGCGACCTACCGATAAAAATAAACATATCAAGTTACACGCCCGCCTTAGGACAATTATATCCGGGTACGACCGGAACTGACTAAACCCTTTTTCTTTCTAACGACCTTGACATCTCGTTATAGCTAAAAGAAAAGGATGAATTAAAATTAATAATATTTACAAAGCACTTCGGCCAAAAATAACTTGATAAAACTGGAATTAATAGTCGTCGCCAGCTTATAGCAGGTTAAAAAAATACCTAATGGCTACAATCATTTTTTATCAAAGAATTCCATATTCATGCGGCAGGAGCTGTGTGTCACAGCACTTTCGTCATATCAACGGGCTTTTTTCAACGCTCGTCGGCGCGCACCCGGCTTTTATCTTGGGTAGCGTTCTTTTGTGTCCTGTGGTGGGGCGCTCTCGACCGGCTGTAGTTGCGTGCTGCACAGTTCGGTCGGGTGTGTTCCACCACTGGATACATCACCTCTGGCCTCAGGGGGCCTTCCCCCCAGGCTTTAACCCTCTTCGGAGGGGTTGGGTTTATCGCCCGGCGCCTGAGGCGCCCCGAAAAGGGGAATGCCGACGGGGTCCGAGGCATTTTTGGAACTGCCTATCGCGTTGGGCTACGGCCCTGCGACAGGACCCACCTTAAACACGGCCTTGTGCCATATTCGTACGTTGGTGGGACGTAGGATAAATACAGCGCGCACTCGGCTTTTATCCTGGGTAGCGTTCTTTTGTGTCCTGTGGTGGGGCGCTCTCGACCGGCTGTGGTTGCGTGCTGCACGGTTCGGTCGGGTGTGTTCCACCACTGGATACATCACCTCTGGCCTCAGGGGGCCTTCCCCCCAGGCTTTAACCCTCTTCGGAGGTGTTGGGTTTATCGCCCGGCGCCTGAGGCGCCCCGAAAAGGGGAATGCCGACGGGGTCCGAGGCATTTTTGGAACTGCCTATCGCGTTGGGCTACGGCCCTGCGACAGGACCCACCTTAAAAACGGCCTTGTGCCATATTCGTACGTTGGTGGGACGTAGGATAAATACAGCGCGCACTCGGCTTTTAGCTTTTTGCGGAGCCCCGGGGCCTGTTCTGGACTTCGGTCCGGAGCGTGGCCCTGGAAAAGGAACAATGGCAGACTTGGGGCCTTTAATTAGGCACCTAGTTTCGACTAGGCTACCTTCGGGTGGGCGAGCTGCATTTTTGTCTCCTTTGTCCCCCTTGGACGGCACTAGACCATGCGTCTAGTTTAAGCCGCAAACTGGCATACGTGCCCGGACCCACATTTGGGTTCGTGAAACTGCTTGCCTCATCAGGCTCACATTGCACTAAGTGAGCCGATGAGCAGCACAGACAAGCAGGGTTCGAGTCTCGGCTCGTTCCCGACCTTCCCCTCCCCTTTATCCCCACTTTAATCGGCCTTCGGGCTTTTGACCTTGTGTCAAGTCGTGTCTGGTGGGAGGCAGCGACAAATACATGGCGCGCACTCGGCTTTTAGCTTTTTGCGGAGCCCCGGGGCCCGTTCTGGACTTCGGTCCGGAGCGTGGCCCTGGAAAAGGAACAATGGCAGACTTGGGGCCTTTAATTAGGCACCTAGTTTCGACTAGGCTACCTTCGGGTGGGCAAGCTGCATTTTTGTCTCCTTTGTCCCCCTTGGTGTGAGGCAGCGACAAATATCGGCGCGCTCTTGGCGAAGCTCTTTAAGGAGGAATCCTGCATTTTGTGTGGTTGCATTCACCCTAACTTCCGGCGTTGATCCCACTTCTCGTGGTAGATCTGCCTTTCACCCACCTACATAGGTATGCAGAAAGGTCCTTTTTAGGACCATTAGAGGTCAATATCTGCGGGTCAGAGCGTCTCTGGCGGTCAGAAATGACCAGTCGAAATAGACGGCCAGGTGGCAAACACGAAGACGGATTTAAGACCAACCGGTCTTACTCTCGCTCGGTTCCGATTGTCCGATTAGCTGCGCAGCGCTAATGGCACGGTCCAGCCTTTAGCTACCGCTTCGCTATCTGCGCAGCGCTAAGATAACGCCCATCTTAGCCTCGGCCTCCTGGCCTGTCCGCTTGTCCGCACGGCTTTGACACGACAAAGCTTTCACTCCTGTCTGCTCGTCCGCACGGCTTTGACACGACAAAGCCTTCGCTCCTGTCCGCTCGTCCGCACGGCTTTGGTGCGAACCTAGCCATAGCCATCGACCGCACGGCTTTGGCACGGCAAAGCTTTCGCTCACGTCCGATTCGTCCGCACGGCTTTGACCCGACAAAGCTTTCGCTTCCGTCCGATTCGTCCGCACGGCTTTGATCCGACAAAGCTTTCGTTCCCGTCCGATTCGTCCACACGGCTTTGGCACGGCTAAGCTTTCGCTCCCGTCCGATACGTCCACATGGCTTAGGCGCGAACCTAGCCATAGCCATCGTTCGCACGGCTTTGACACAGCAAAGCTTTCGCTCCCGTCCGATACGTCCGCACGTCTAGGGGGCACGGCAAAGCCCTAGCCTTTCCTTGACCTCGACGCTCTTGCAAGGTACAACGCAGTCCACGTAACGACTCGCTGTTACGGACTGTTCTACCACTGCAACACCTGACTCACGTACGACCCGCCGTACGAGCCAGCAACCAGATCGATACACCCTTGGTTAACAACAACATACCGTAATAACCGGGGATATCGATCTACCAACCTCGACCGACCTCAGCTGCCCGCGACGACTGTCCAGCTGTACCCAACGACTCGACCGACCTCAGCTGCCTGCGACGACTGTCCAGCTGTACCCAACGACTCGACTGACCTCAGCTGCTCACAACGACCGTCTAGCTGTACTCAACGACTCAACTGACCTCAGCTTACCAGCATCAAACATCTAACTGTACTTGAAGACTCAACCGACCTCAGCCTACCAGCATCAAACAACCAGCTGTATCTCCACGACTCGACCTATGCCAGCGACCCTCGTCGAACGCCCAGCTGCGAACATCTACAACGTGATCATACCAGCTACCAACATCACCCATCTTGCTGAAGACCACATACAACCGCCACGGACATTTACATACACACTTGTAAATACGACAAATAAATTGTCACTTGTTATCATTGTTACCTCGCCTTTGTTCCTTCATATTGTTTTGGCTGTTCTCATTCACATAACTCATTTGCGGGGTCGACATACTTATCGGCTCCGCAACACTATGCCGCGACCTGCCGATAAACATAAACGGATTAAGTTACACGCCCGCTGTATCCGAGTACGGCCGGAACTGACTAAGCCCCTTTTCTTTCTAACGACCTTGACACCTCGTGACAGCTAAAAGAAAAGGATGAATTAAAATTAACAATATTTATCAAGCACTTCGGCCAAAAATAACGTGATAAAACTGGAACTAATAGTCGTCGCCAGCTTATAGTAGGTAAAGAAAATACTTAATGGCTACACTCATTTTTTATCAAAGAATTTTATATTCACGCGGGAGGAGCTGTGTGTCACAGCACCTTCGTAATATCAACAAGCCCTTTTTCAACGCTTGTCGGCTAGCTCATTTTGTGCGGTCGCATTCACCTTAACTTCCGACGTTGATCCCACTTCTCGTGGTAGATCTGCTTTTCTTCCACCTACATAGGTATGCACAAAGGTCCTTTTAAGGACCATAAGAGGTCACTGTCTGCGGGTCAGAGCATCTCTGGCGGTCAGTAATGACCAATCGAAATAGACGGCCAGGCGGCAAACACGAAGACGGATTCTAAGACCAACCGGTCTTAACTCTCGCTCGGTTCCGATTGTCCGATAAGCTGCGCAGCGCTAATGGCACGGCCCAGCCTTTAGCTACTGCTTCGCTATCTGCGCAGCGCTAAGATAATGCCCATCTTAGCCTCGGCCTTCTGGCCTGTCCGCTCGTCCGCACGGCTTTGACCCGACAAAGCCTTCGCTCCTGTCCGCTCGTCCGCACGGCTTTGACCCGACAAAGCCTTCGTTCCCGTCCGATTCGTCCGCACGGCTTTGACACGGCAAAGCTTTCGCTCCCGTCCGATACATCCGCACGGCTAGGGGGCCCAGCAAAGCCCTAGCCTTTCCTCGACCTCAACGCTCTTGCAAGGTACAACGGAGTCCACGTAACGACTTGCTGTTACGGACTGTTCTACCACTGCAACACCTGACTCACGTACGACCCGCCGTACGAGCCAGCAACCGGATCGATGCAGCCTTGGTTAACCACAACATACCGTCATAACCGGGGATATCGATCTACCAACCTCGACCGACCACAGCGGCCCGCGACGACTGTCCAGCTGTACCCAACGACTCGACCGACCTCAGCTTACCAGCATCAAACATCTAGCTGAACTCAACGACTCGACCGACCCCAGCTGACCAACATCCGACATCCAGCTGTATCACTACGACTCGACCTACGCCAGCGACCCTCGTCGAACGCCCACCTGCGAACATCTACAACGCTACTATACCAGCTGACGACATAACCCATCCTAACTGAAGACTACGTACAACCGCCACGGACGTTTACATACACGCTTGTAAATACGACAAATAAATTGTCACTTGTTATTATTGTTACCTCGCCTTTGTTCCTTCATATTGCGTTGGCTGTTCTCATTCACATAATTCATTTGCGGGGTCGACATAATTATCGGCTCCGCAACAACTATAATGGTGTACAAATTATTAGTATTTGGTAGGAATATTTGAAAACATACAAGTTCATACAGAAGACTCTAAAAATCAACTCCACGAAAGATATAAATTTTAATGAACAATGAACACAATTTCCTAACCTCTAGGCATAAAGTAACCCTAGACAGTTTTACAGGCTATTGAAATTAATCAAATAATCTTCTCTGAGTAATTTTTCCGAACTGAGCAAAAAAATATCTTTTTTTACACAATTACCAACAAGTTGATAAAACTTAATTAAGATTTAATGTTGTCACATTTTTAAAATCTATTTTTCCTTAAACTATAAATCATTATATGATGTTGTTTTGCGGTGTAAACAACACGCAAGTATATCAATTTCTACTTGATATTCTGAAAATCGTTTGAATCTGACTTTTTTCCCAATTTCTCTTGACAAACAAAAATATTTAAACGATAAAATTAAATTCCATGTTCGTTCCATAATTTATTAATTCAACATTTAAAAAATTTTTTCCTTTCTTCTTCAGCAAAAAATTTCATAGTTTCTATTATCTCCCTTGATTTCCGCTCTTTAAAAAAAATTGTCTATATTAAATTTTACTTCGACCAGGAAACACATTTTCCCCGTTCCCTTTTAATGTATTGTGTTGAAGAAAATAAATCAAACGAAAGAAAACAGAAAGAAGTGAGTATAACATCCACTCTAAATTCTTTTTTTTAATTTTTATAAATTAAAATACATAATAACGGAAATTGTTTAACGAAGGAGAATTAAGATAAGATCCTCCATGAAATCTGGAATGAAGTGAATACTTAAAAATTCTAATTGTTTTGTGGAATCGCTTTAGATGTTTTTAAATTATTTATTCTTTCAGATATGACTCACTGTTTTTCAGTTTTAAAGATGTACACGACGTATAATGAAACAGTAACTTTCGATAAAAAATGTAATTTATTGGTATAAACGTTGATTTCGTCATCAAAATATTTAGTCCTGTAGTGGTTATGTTAGGATTCATCTTGTAGATTTTTTGATCAACTATGCAAAAATGTTAGAAATTAATAACCGAACTACATAGTTTTAGTTAGGAAATTAGAGCATGCATGTATTTATCACTATGACAACGAATGGAAAATAACAATAATAGAAATATCAAGATATACGTTTCTTTATATAATATTCAACGAAAGTTTCTTGGTATGCGAAAGTCTAATTTTGTAAACGTAAAAACAATAAGGATGTCTGTTCAATCGAAATTAGTTTGTTGATAAGTGTCTGATGGAGTCTTTGATATTGGAATGTAGTAAGATGATTGTTCTGTGTTGCTGTTTGACAATTTCCAAGATAGTAGTAATCTTAACATCGTAAGAAGGAAACAGGCAGATAGCGCAAGTAGCATTTGCCGTAATAGTAGTACTCATATTACAATGCCTTCAGAAACAGATGCAAATGTATTCGTTGTTGTTGGGGTTATTTTTTAGGTGCTTCAAAGTGACTGGCTTTCTACTTAATAGTTTTTGCATGTATTTTACTCCTGACATTGATGGTTTGTGAGTTCAGTGTTGCATTCTCATATACATGTTCATGCTGGATACATACCGACGCAATGATAACAGACGCGGGAAGACTTCTTTATAAAAATATTTACCTCTCACTTTATTGCAAGGGTTTGAAAATTGTTACTCAAGGGTTGCATGTGAGAGGGAGCTGGAGACCGAACATAACTGAAATATTTTGACCCGAATCTTATGGCCGTCAGCGTTGTGTCTTTCTCGTTCTCCAGGGCTGTTCAACCGGAGGCCCAGGGCCCACTCCTCTGGATGATGGCTTTCTTTATTGCATCTCATCAGCATCTTCTCTGGACCCCAACTCATCTGGGCCCCAAGCCCCTTCGTCCTGGTATGGCTTTCCCTACCACATCTCGTCTCCAACTCTACTGCCTGCCGAACTCCACTGAGTTATATAATCGTTCGACGCCCACTCGATCTTTGAAATCGAATGTTTAATCGTCATCAAGCAGAAATAACTGTCATGCAGTTCAGAGGTCACTCTCTTCCGGTGCATCAGTCTATGAGTGTACCATGGGATTTTTTTAGCTTGTCCCATTTTATCAGCCAATTTCCACCCACGCGATTTCCTCTCATAACTGCCATTAGAATGTGTCCCCTCCTTCCGGTGCATCACCTTGGAATTGCATTTTTGGCCGGGTCAAAAGGTCGAAATACAACATCAGTTTTTATCAAGATTCCTGTCAAAATTGTGACTGAACTGCCAGGTAAACTTTTGAATCCTAAAAATTAACTTTCATATTTCTGATTAAAATGTATGCTCTGTCAACAGGCATTTAGTCAAAAGAAACATTGAGGAATATTAGTATACTCTTGAAAATTTTGCACCCAATTCCAGTATTTGAAATGTTTTTTAAATTCAAAACAAAACCAAATAAAAAATAAAACATTACAATAAAAATGTTTTTTGGGGAAAAACTCATTGGTTTCTAAAATCAACAAAAGTTAAATACTTAGGAGGTTTTCGTGAAATTTTAAGTACTTATTCAAAAATAAAATATTCTGTTGGTGCAAAAATTTTTATTGAAGTCAAAATAAATATAAAGTTGAGGAGGGGCGTACTTTATTACTTTTATGTAATTTCTAAAAGACAATTTGGTTCGTTTGATATAGTGTAGTAATTTTACACTTCCCTGGATGGAATCCATAAAGCAATCATTGAAGCAAGATCTGGGGAATTTAATTTCTCCTCGACACCACTTTTTTGTTGACCACATTAGCATGAGATGTATTAGGTGGGGCATGAAAAAAGAGACTTCCCCAACGCTCATCAGTGTGAGGTTTTGCCAACACACTGCTGGCCGCTGGGCTATGACTCACTTCGACGGCCGGGCTTCGGCTCGAAGGAGGTATCTTTACCTCATCCACTCTTGTAGGTCATGAACAGATTCGAGGCCGAATGTCTTAAAGCTTCGGCTGAATCACCTTCGGGTGGTTGATGTTGTCATCGACAAGCCTTGTATGGTACTGGACCCCTTGGTCTGATTTAAGCTATAATCTGGCATCTGTGCCTGGACACCATGTCTAGCTAGGCTTATCAGGATCACATTGCACTATGTGAGCCGATGACCAACTGAAGGCTCACATTGCACTCTGAGCCCATGTCCAGCATAGACCAGCAGGTCTCGAGTCTTGGTACATGCCCGACCTCACTGTTTCTTAACCTCCATAATAAACTGACCTTCGGGTCATTGACCTAGTTTCAAGTTATATCTGGTGGGAGTTAGGGACAAATATCACTTTGACTGGCAGTGTTCACAGGTACATGGATCAGGTCGGGTGTGTCTTGGTTCCAGTGGCAGTCGGTCTAGGCCGTTTGAAATGGATTCTGGTAAGCTGGCATTTATGTCACGCATGCTAAGGCCAGCGCTCCTCTAAGCATCCTTGAAAGAGCTAGGTTTATAGCCTGGCACTATAGGTACTCCTTTTAGGGGAATGCCAACGGGGCCTAAGGCATTTTTAAAAATTCTAAGCATGTGTATGCTACAGCCCAGCACCCGGACACACTAAAAAAGTCTTGCGACACTCATACAGTCGTTTGACTAGACAGATGTGGTTTCTCAAGTTAATTTGATAATGTTACTAGGTCAAAAATACCCTGCTTGTAAGCAACAATTTGGAAGGCAATTTGTTGCAGCTTACCATCATACCCTGCCCCCAACCACTCGGAAGAAGAAATCCAACAATATGTAATCATCTGTAAATTTAGATTAGTTCATGTTCTGGACATTTGTGAGAAGACACAGACAATTTGGTACTTGTACACAATAACTACAGAATGTCCATTATTTCTACTTTAAATTATATATATATACACACAATAATTACAATCACTATCCAAATAACAGTAAGTTTTTGCCATTTTATTAATTTCTTTTCCTGAAAGAATACGTCTTGAACAGACAATAATTAACCGATCAGCTATATTTCTTTAGTCTTCCCTTTGCTTAACTACTAAGATGAACTTGACTTCTGACATATTTCATTCATTTAATGCTTTAGACTATCATTTGTTTCTTTGTTTAATGGCATATCGATCTTCATGGATTATTTAATGACAAAGACATCCTTCTAGAAGATCAGTAGTGATATTTTTTAATCGAGGGCTGGGCGGGCTTAAATGTAACTCTTCAGTTAAAAAAGAAAAAAAAAATAAGCAAATGGTTTAAACTTGTTACATGAACTGTATAAAAGTATAGAGGCAACACATCTAAAGATTTTCTTTCTTTCTGCTAATCTATGTAAGAACCAAATGTTTGCCCTTAATTGTATTTCATTAAGTGTAATAAAACAATTTTTGCTTTGCAAATATTGCAGTTTTTTATTTTAATAACAGATACTGTACTGGTATACCTTGGATTACGTAGATTGAGGTAAGTCTTTCTCGATTATACATCATTTGTCAAAAAATATATATGGACAAATAAAAAATCAAGTTTCAGTGATTTCATTCAACTTTGTTTTTCCACCTAAAATATTGAAGTTGTAATATCACTAGAAAATCACTAAAAGTACATGAAATAATGTTTCTTTATAATAAATAAGAATCAAAGTATATAAAATTATATTAAAGCGCATACATCTACAGTACATGTTAATATAATCATAAAACCAAAAGAATGAAATATGAAAATGTCTGTGATTGTGTGTTGTCTTATTTAGCGGTCTTTAACAGTTGAACATTGGTGTTTTCCACGGTAATTCCAATATCGAATTTTTGGCATCGTTGTCAGTGCCTCTCATGATTCCTAGGAAATCGAAGTCCAGTTTAGTTGAAGCATACACATGCTTATTGCCTATGCTGTGAAAAAAAACTATGCCTGAAATTCTTGAATGATTTCCAGGGATTTAATAATGTTGAAATCAAGAAAACGTTGGTGACCACGAGCAAAGAGCTGGAAGTGAATTTGGAGGAGAAGGATTTCACAAATTTTTTGAAAAAGACGAGCAGCTTCTAACAAACGAGGATTTGATAGAGCTCAACAAACAGCAAATAAAATGTCGAATCTGAGCCATGTCATTTTACCTAAAGAAAATGCATTGGGAAGCATTAGCTTTTATTAAAAATGGACTTCAAATCTTTGATGATACGGACCCAAATGGTCAACGCTTTCCCAAAGTTATCCATACTTGTCACAAAGCTTTGCCCCTTATGTAATCCTTGAAGAAAAGAAAAAACACAATTCAAGGAACTTTTGACCAGTTTCTTATTAAAAAGAATATTGAACAACAACAGCCAGAATCAGCTGTTGATACTGATGATCCTCAGCAATTTATGTACGAGGTGTAAATAAACAAATATATATATTGGTAAATTTAACATAAATAAGTTTATTTTCTTCTATCGCAAAATAATTTTAATGACTGTATTTGTTATCTTACCTTACAGAATCATTTTATTTTATGATGTCTTAAATAGCATTCACAAATGTAGAGTCCTCAATGAATTGTAAAGATCTCCAAATTGTAAACATCTACATTTACAAGTATGTATATACATGTATTCATAAATTTAGATTTTTTTTTTCCATAATATATAAAAACTAAACTTTATTTGTTGATAAGCTTAAAATTGCTTCTTATTGTCTATATATTCTTAAAAATGCATTTATAAATAATATACAAACCTGGAATTATTATCTGTGGTTTAGCCTAGAGGCAATTAAATTGGTCTTGAATCATTTTTCAACTTAGGTCACTTATCTATGAATGAATTACCCACATAAGGTGAAGTATACCTATATTCATATGCTGCTTATAAGAATTCAGGTCTAAATTAAATGTTACCATGAGTCTCGCAAAGTGCAGGCCTTAACCATAGCAATGGTTAACAGTTACTCTCTTTCCTTCTTTTCAATTCGATATTTATCTGGACCTCTTTCCTGGTAGGATTCAACACAAGGATATTTTAATTTGGGTAACCATACACAGATTGAAACACATGCATTGCAGGTAAAAAAAAGTACTTGTTCCCACTAGCATTCCCATTTCTGAATAAACCTGAGCTCTTTTTTTTTGTTCACACAGTTAAATGGTTTCAAATATTTCTATTTTATACCAATCTTCATCCTGCATACAACTAAATGGCCTCTGCTATTGCTTTATAAAACTAATAATTCTATTCAACATTACTCATTCATTTGCAGTTCCAGAAATTCAATTAAGAATTCAATTAAATATCAGTCATTTGTTTACACACGGTTAAATGGCAAAACAGTTGTATTTCTAACAATTCTATTTCACATAAGTCTTTGGTTTGCACACAATTTGTATTCTACTGCCCTAGCTGACTAGGCTGATTTTTATTCAGAAGGGGAATAATGAGTGATGATATTTGAACAATGTACCACTTTACTGTCTTACTAAAGGAAAAGGAAATGTTTTTAGTACTTCTTTAACCCCAGTCTTCTGGAGCTATGGAATATGCTGACTACATCACTGTAGAGGGGTAAGACCTCGACTCCATTCATATTCTGGGTATGATACTATGTCATTTGATGGTGATGCTCCAGTTGTGAAATTTTGAAGAATGTGGAGTTGTATCTGTTCATTGCTATTACTCTCAGGTTCACTCAGACCCATAGTGGTAGTACCTGTTGGAGTCCCAACTATGATGAAATATTTACTATCCTGGAAACCATTTAACTGTGTGCAAATAAAACTATTAGTGTTTGATGGCAATACTTGTTACAATTTCACTGTCTGCCAACAAAGGAGGTCTGGCTTGTTTAAAAATTGTTACCTACAAACTATTCATTAACAAATCAAATATATTTATTATATATCTATGAAACTGATTTGGTAATAAATAACCTACAAGGATTGATATGCCGTAAACCACAATCAACCAACCTGGTGTTTCTTAAAATTAAACTTCTCCCCACCCCAAAAAAAAACCACACACACACACACACGTTTTTGTCTTGCTTAAGAAAATATTAAACATTTTACATATTTCCAAAAATTACATTTTTTTTAAAGACATTCTTAATTCAAACTTCAATTTTTTGTTAGATTTTGAAGATAGTTAAACAAAGATATTAAAGAGTTTTTTCTATCGTGTTTGTTTTTTGTCTGTTCTTTTTTTTTTGCATTGTTGGTATAGCAGGCTTTTAGGTTTAGTATTGTATTGTTATGTGGAGGTTGTCATGTTACTATGGTGGTCTTCTGTTTCATTGTGGTCAGTGTAAGACCAACTGTCTGACAATTTCTGTTGTTGTGTTTATCCCTTTGTTATCCTCAGAATTGATCTAATCCTCCATTGCTTCCATTTGTTATTCTGAGAAGTTCACTTTATGGTAGTTTCTCTGTGTTAATTTTTTCCATTTTTGAGTGGTTCTTGTCTTTATTTTGTCTTCTTTTCTTTCTGTCATTTCATATCCATATTCTTGTGTCACTTTGAATGGCTTGATTTAGTATGGAAGGTGGGTTTTACTGGTGGGTTTTAACAGCACTGAGTTTCCTTAAATGATTTTGTTCTGGTATACCCTTCATTTAGCATCTTTGTAGACTTTTCGGCATGTCTTTTATTAAGTCGCACATAATTCACAAGTAGTATCGTGAACAATCAGATGGGAATCTGCTAGACAACTATTGAATGGTGGGTTGGAGAACCTTGCCAAATTAAGTCATTAAGCAGAAAAATAAGAATTTACCAAAATTGATTATTGAAGAATCAAGTCAGTACATTACAAAAGTGAATATTCCCTCCAATAACGTAAGAAGCCAAGTAGAATGGTCAGTTGACTGAAAATAAAGTTACCTCAGTTTTTGGGGAAGGTGGATGTACTGCCACATAATGGTATCATTTGGACAAGGATACAACCCTGAATAAAAATAGAGGAACCTAATGGGAGGACATAGGCTTGTTAGTTTGCGGGAACCCCTCTGCTCTTTAGGAGTGTATGGAGGCCTTGCTGAAGAGGCAGTTGATTTGGGGCTAAGTGACCCAGAGATGGTCCTGCTGGGATTGTATGGGGCCATGGAACCACTTTCCAAACTCATTGGGAGACTGTGCGAAAAAGACCCAAAATGAATTAGGCAGAGCTAAAAAAAAGTGCTAGTGGGTCTGTTTCCCAGTGAAAGAACAGCCATTCAGGCTGTTAGCAGTTTAATGAGACTGAAGCAGATGAGTGAAGAAACCTCTATTGACTTAGGGGAGAGAATAAATAGGTTGGCTGCTTTGGCTTACTCCAATGAGCCCCTGATTTGAGGATATTATAAAGGCTCAGTTGGCACACATATTCATGGATACTCATCATGATGAGGATATCCAGAAAGATTTAATCCAGGACAATTCAGGCAAGCAACTCTGGGAGAAAACAAGGAAGTAAGGTCAGGACTGCGAGGTGGAGTAGACCAGTTAAGGTTAGGAGAGACCCAGGAAAGACAGAGGACAGGAGGCCCACCGAGGGCACCTAGAAAATAGAGAATAGCAGGCCGATCCCCAGAAGATGAACTGGCCAATGAGGCAGGTTTTATCAGCCCACCACAGGGTGGTATGAATGTGCCTGTTGGACTTATGCATATGAGCACCACTTATATAATGATCTGATACTGGAAGAGGATTGGCAGAGAGGGTGTGGTGCTTAACTAAAATTTGACCCTCCTGCACTGATAATAGCAGGAGAGCGGATTTTATAGTGGGGAGATAGAGATCACGCAGTATCAGTAGTAGCTAAGGGAAATATCAAATTGCCCCTTTAAAAGCCCTGACATGCAAGGGAGTAATGACTACTGAGAAAAGTGTGAAAAAGTGGCCATATCAGGTGAGTAGGATGGAAAGTAGCATTTTCCTTCCCCCAAACAAGTTGTTACCCTTCTATTTTCCCATTCCTGGGGTACGGAACAAATGAATTCATGCTTTTCTTTTAGATATTATGGCAAAGTGAAACACATACAGCCTCATTCAGGATTTGAACTCTTGTTGCCCGTTTCATATCCTACAATGATAACTTTTATATGAAATTCACCTACAAGATAATTATGAAGTAGAAAAAACTCACCTGGTGCATGAATGAATCCTGCCTGATAAAAAGACTATTGTGTTGCATATTGCCCTTTGACATAGCCATTAAGCAAGGATTTCTGGAACAGGATGTTCCAGTTGTGTTAACAAAGTGATTTCCAGAAAATGATCAGCTAACGTAGGTTGACTATCGGAAGCACGTCATGTGGGTTGACAACTGGAATGGGTAGGAAAATAGATATAAACAGGTACCCACTTGGAGCCACAACCAAGTCAGGAGTGATGTCACTCTTAGTCCCACCCATGGTAAGGGGGCAGCAGACCCCGGCTGAAAAGCAGAAGTCCTACGTGGGACCCTGAATATGGAATCAATATGATTAAGAAGTTAATGGTTAATATAGCAGCCCTTCAACAGTCTGTATCTGGATCCTTTTGTCTCCCTGTATCTCTCAGATTTAGGCCAGTTTTAACCCTTTTGAGAAATAAAGTGAGACCTATCTTTATAACAGATTTGTTATGGTCATTCATTCCTTTATTACAGCTGTAAAACAATTGGATCTTGATTTAATTTTAGCTGACATTCTGATTTAATTAACTGCACCTTGAAGATAATTTTGAAGTTGAGAAGACACACCTGATTTTATTTACCCTTTCTGATTTAATCAAATGTTTTTAATGGCATGTCAACCTCACTCTGGTTATTTTATGCCTACAAGTTAGAGAACTGTATTTACTCAACTTTAATATTTCCATATCTATATTGGTGTTTCTTTACGATTTTTTCCAACCATCCGATTAAAAATAAATATTTTCATCCCTTATTTACACTTGGCCATCACATCAACATCACCAGCTTATTATTTTACAATGTGACTATTTCATTACAGAATTATGCTATTATCTTTGGTGCACTCTTTTAAATTATTCACTGGTTTTATTTCCTATGGATTGTATGCCTTCTTATGGAAATACAGTCTTCATTTCATTAATAAATTTCCTGAAAAATCAGAATTCAATCATGGATTAACACTAAGAACAAAATACAAAATAGTCAAATTGCCTTGAAAAATATCTTGTCTTGAAAAAAGAAAAACAACAGACATAATATTTATTTAGCAAGATTTTTCCATACATTTCTCAAAGAAATTTATCCTAATTATCAAGATAAAAAAATATTTTAAAATGGATAATAATAGTATGAGCATCAGTTTACTTCTAAGAAATTTTTTTAGTGACATTTATTTCTTAAGATTATAGAATATTTTACACATGATGATTTCTCATTTTTTGATGAATTTAGCAAATAAATACCTTTTAATGGTTAAATCAATAAAAAAAATTTTTTTCTTTTTTAGATAAAGAATTTTTCAGATGATTGTGTATCAAGAAATTTATTCAAAACCAGATTCTAATCGAACCTGCAAAAGTCATTGAAAAGGGACATTCCTCTGTTGAATTTTTTAATCATCATTTTCGCTGTGATCAAAAATGGAAAAAGATGCAGTAGAAAAACCATTTTCTTGTCAAGTATGTGGATTAAAAATTAAAAAAGCATCCAACCTAAAAAAACATATGCGAATACACACGGGAGAGAAACCTTATCATTGTGAAGTGTGTGGGTCATCTTTTTCACAACTTTTCAGTTTAAAAAGACACATGCGAATACACACAGGAGAGAAACCATTTACTTGTCTAGTGTGTACTGCTTCATTTTCTCAAAATAACATTTTAAAAAAGCATATGCGAATACACACAGGAGAGAAACCATTTTCTTGTGAAGTGTGTGGAAGTTCATATTCAACCAAAACCGGCTTGAATTTGCACATGCGAACACACACAGGAGAGAAACCATTTTCCTGTGAAGAGTGTGCAGCTTTATTTTCTGATAGTTCTAAATTGAAAACACACATCCGAAAACATACAGGAGAGAAGCCATATTCTTGTGAAGTGTGTGAAGCAGCATTTTCACAGTCTTACCAATTAAAAACACACATGCGATTACACACAGCAGAGAAACCATTGTCTTGTAAAGTGTGTGCAACTTCATTTTTAGACAATTCTAAATTAAAAGCACACATGCGAATACATGCACGAGAGAAAACAGTTTCTTGTGAAGTGTGTGGAAGTTTATTTTCAGACAATTCCAAATTAAAAGCACATATGCGAATACACACAGGAGAGAAACCATTTTCTTGTAAAGTGTGTGCAACTTCATTTTCCCAAAATGGCAATTTAAAAAGACACATGCAATTACACACAGGAGTAAAATCAATTTCCCTTGAAGTATATGGATCAGAATTTACATGTGATTCCGATTTGAAAACACAGCTGCAAATACATACTGGTGAGAAACCATTTTCTTGTGAAGTGTGTGGATCTTCATTTTCCCAAAATGGCAATTTAAAAAGACATATAAGAATACATACAGGAGAGAAACCATTTTCTTGTGAAATTTGTGGATCATCATTTCCACATAGTTCCTCTTTAAAATTACATATGCGAACACACACTGGGGAGAAGCCATATTTTTGTGAAGTGTGTGGATCAGCGTTTTCTGTGAAATGTGCATTAAAATCACACATGCAAACACACACTGGAGAGAAACCCTTTTCTTGTGAAGTTTGTGGATCAGCATTTTCTAAGAAATATGCATTAAAATCACACATGCGAACACACACAGGAGAGAAACCCTTTTCTTGTGAAGTGTGTGGATCAGCATTTTCTCAGAAATCCACATTAAAATCGCACATGCTATCACACACTGGAGAGAAACCCTTTTCTTGTGAAGTGTGTGGATCAGCATTTTCAAAGCATTCTATTTTAAAAATACACAGGCAAAAACATACAGGTGAGAAACCATTTTCTTGTTAAGTTTATTGATCGGAATTTTCACAAATGTCCAGTTTAAACACACACATCCAAACAGAAAGCATTCTCTTGTTAAGTGTGTGGATCCAATTTTCAGAGAATTTCACTTCCACAAATCACATGCAAATGCATACAGGAGAAAAATCATTTTCTTTTATAATTTGTGGATCATCATTTTCACGAAATTCCATTTTAAAAACACAGAGGGGAAAGAATCCATTTTTTTGTGAAATATATGGATCAAAATTATCTCAAAAGTTAACTTTAAAATGACACATTGGAATACTGTTGTAGGTGACTCACCTATGACCAGAATAATGGACTTACCCAAAGGGTATATTAATCAAGAACTAAGCTGGTAGAGCGAGAGCAGCAGCTGTTGTAAGCACCTTGCCTGTATTTGTGTACATTGAACCAAGGAAACCCTCCTCAGAGACTTGGATGCATTTGTGTGGCACTTCATATCTCCGTGTTGAATTATTTATTAATTGACCCTTAATAATCAGTAATGATAAATACACACAGTAGAAAACTCTCAGTTATTATATTTGTGTTGATTTTTATTATCAGCAAATACATTGTACTTAAAAACACATAACTTTTAGAAAACATGAATCATTATGATACACAGCTTTTCATAGACATATATATTTTTAAGTTGCCAAAACTCAGTTCAGCCATGTGGCTCCATTGGTCTGTTTTTCATTCTTACTTTCAATTCTTTCTTGATCTCCAGTGAGTGTAAAGTCTCTCCTTCATTGCCATTATTCCCAGGTCTGTTATAAGTTTTGTTTATGTTTGGATCTCAATCAGTAGATCAAGTATGTCTGTTTGAAGTTAAATAAAATATTTTCTTTAATCCACGTAATTATGCTTTAGTTATTGCTTCTAAATAAGAATACTTAAAATAATTTCACTGTCAAAACTAACGAAAAAAAAAACAAAACCTGAATAACTTTAAAATAAAGATTTATTATTCAGATTGAATAATATACAAAGAAACTCACAATGTTGAAGTAAGTACGGTCAGTGTAATTAATGTTGTTGTTGTTTTCGCTTGCTTGTTGAGGGTTTAATTTCTGCAGTAGTAAACACCTTTTTTATGGTGTTAGAAGAAAGGGTAATAAAACTTTTCTTGGCAGCATGGCGCCTCTCAGGGTTTGGTGAAGTAATGAAACAGTTTAGTGGCATGGTTCTTTTAGTCGGCAGCGGTGATGTGTCTACAATTGATTCATCAGTTTCTTTGATAACCCGTGGATCAAAAAGGTATGAATATTTTGGGGGAAAATACTTGATTGGTTTAAAAATATGTGAGCGCGAATTTTGTGTATGAGATTTTGATCCTTTTTTCTTGAATGTTCTAATTTGTTTCCTTTGCTGATTGAATTAAAAACATGTGTATGTATATAAAATTTATGCTTCAATTACTCCCCGTCTGGATTAATATTTATTAAATATTGAATAAAAATTTAACGTGCGATTCTTGGCTTTTGCTGGAGGAATCGCACGAACCTGTTGGGACAGTGGATTGGTCTGCCTGACCTAATGCACGGATGTAGTGTACTTGCTGGTGCCCTTTCTGTAGCTGAAGGTGTTTGCGGTGATGTGGGTGGTTGGGTATGAGGTTGGATTGGTGATGATTCGGCCGAAACTTCTTCGATGACTGCTTTTTTAAGTTGATCAGCAAAAACTGTATTTTATTTCCCGTTCATGTCCTGTATGAAATATTTGGCGTTTCTCCGGAGTACTTGGTAAGGACCAGAATATAGTGGTCAAAGACGCATTCGTACGCCGTCGTTGTGCACGAATACATGGGTCCATCGGTTGATGTCCAAAGAGACATGTGTTTTTACACTCTGTGGATGTGTGTATAATGGACGTGACATGAATTCTCGTAAGCGGTGCACGTAGTTTGTCGGGTCCAGAACATTGTATGGTGAGATGGATGCAACCATTTGGCCAGGTAGTGTCAGTGTCGTGCCATACAGCAGCTCTGCCGGCGAAAATCCAGTGTCTTCTTTGATAGAAGCACGGATGCCAAGGAGGACGAAAGGGAGGTACTCCATCCAGTTGGTGCTACAAGGGGACGCCTTGAGTGGGGCCTTTATTTGATGATGGAATCGTTCAACCATGCTGTTGGCTGCTGGGTGGTACGCTGTTGTGCAGATGTTTGCATCCAAGCAGACGAGTTAGCTCTGTAAAAAGATGAGAGTTGAATTGCCGTCCTTTATCCGTGGTTATGATTTTTGGGGTGCCAAAACGGGATACCCACTGTGACAAGGGTTTTGGCGATAGTCTCTGCCGAAATCTCAGGCAAGGGAAATGCTTCGGGCCATCTAGAGTATCTGTCAATGCAGGTGAGTAGATGAGCAGTGTTCTGTGAAGGTGGCAGTGGTCCCACGATGTCGATGTGCACGTGTTTAAAACGTGTATCTGGTGTGTGGAAAGTTCCTTGAGGACTCCTGATGTAACGACCAAGGTTTGCTTTCTGGCACGGGATGCAACTTCGAGTCCACTCGTGGGTGTCTTTGTTGATAGCTGTTCATATAAAGCAGGACGTTATCACCTTCTGTGTTGCACGAATGCCGAGGTGCGCTAGGTTGTGTATCGCTAAAAAAAACTTGCCGTCGGTGCTTAGCCGGTACATACGAGCATTCATGCCCGGTGGAGGTATCACACCACATGAGTCCGGCCAAAGAAGGTAATGGTATCTACTGGAAGGTAAGACTTTTGGACTCCTACAGTTTTGCTAGTTCTTCATCGCCTTCCTGGTCGCCTGCGATATGTTTGAGGTTGATCGCATCAACTGTCTGTACCCCACTTATATGCATGTGTGACATTGCATCGGCGGCCATGTTTACCGTGCCTTTTATGTGTCATATGTCCGTCGTAAACTAGGTTATATAATCCAGATGACGGGCCTCTCTGGGTTAATGACGTCCAGATTTAGCGTGAAAGGTATGAGCTAACGGCTTATGGTTTGTATACATGGTGAAGACTGTCCCTTCCAACATGTAGCGGAAATGTCGGACTGCAGAATATGCTGCCTGCAGTTCTCGGCCAAAGGCGCTGTATTTAGTCTCTACGAGTTGCAGTCGTCTGGAGAAGAAAGACAATGGCTGCCATGTGTTGTCGACCAGTTGCTGCAGTACTCCTCTGACTCTGACGTCAGACCCGTCGACTAATAAATAAAGAGGGGTGTCAGCTTTCGGAAAAACCAACATCGTCGCTTCTGCCAGTATTTGTTTCAGTTTCGAAAAAAAAACTTAGCTCGTGTTCAGTTAGGGTTATGATCTCGTTCTTTTTCGTTCGGTGTCGGAGAAGGTCTGTGAGTGGCTGGGCCGTTTCTGCACAGTGAGGGAGGAACCGCCGGTAAAAGTTAATAAAACCGAGGAATTCCCTGAGCTTTCGTAAGGACATTTGTGCGAGGTAGTCCATGATGAATTTGACCTTCTCGGGCAGAGAGCGAATTCCGTCATTATCTATGACGTGACCGAAGAAAGATAGAGAAGTAGCTCCGAACTCGCATTTGCTGTGATTGACCACTACACCATATTGCGTCAATCGCTGAAATAGTTGATGTAGATGTCGCGTGTGTTCTTCCTTGGAAGAACTTGCTACTAACAGATCATCTATATACGCGTATACGAAGGGTAGACCGCGTATAACTGCGTCAGTGAAACGTTGGAAGGTTTCGGCAGCATTCCTAAGACCAAACAGCATCCGAAAAAAATCGAATAATCCGAATGGTGTGGTGATTGCCGTTTTTGGAATGTCTGCCGACACGACTGGAATCTGGTTGTAAGCTCGCAGAAGATCAATTTTGGAGAAAATGGACATCCCGTGGAGCGAGCTGGAGAAATCGTGCAGATGAGGAATCGGGTAATTATCCGGGGTGGTGTAGCTATTAAGTGCCCGGTAATCTCTGCAGGGGCGCCAGTCATCGGCCGTTTTCTTAGGGACCATGTGAAGTGGGGAGGACCAACTACTGCTGGATGGGTGAATGATCCAAGGTACATTATGTGTTGAAACTCCTGTTTAGCCACCTTCAAACAATTCGGTTTGAATCTCCAGGGTCGAGCTGTGACAGGTGGACCCTGTGTCTGAATGTGATGAGCAACATCATGTTTGATGTGGTTTTCTCGATACACGGGTCGGGTGATGTCAGAGTACTGCTTGAGGATGTCTGCGTACCGGTTGGTTGTAAACTGGAAGACGACAGGACTAATTAACGGCGATTGGGTGGCTATACCACGCACAGTGAGGCCTGTAGCGTTGTCGACTAATCGTCCTCGTTTTACATCGACTAAGAAGCCGAAGTGGTGCAAAAAATCCGCTCCTAAAATAGGGTTGCTAATTTCGCGACGACAAAAATCTGTACAACAGAATCCCAAGTTCAAATTAAGGGATTTTTTGCCGAATGTTGGGATAGGGGAATTGTTTACAGCCTGTTGGTGTTACTTGGCATGGTTGAGGTCACCAATTTCTCGGGAACGTTGCGAGATGTGTCGGGTGTATAAAACAGAATTTTGAGGTCATGCGTGTTCCTCGCAAATAATTTCCCTAACAAAAAAACAAAAAACAAAACCTGAATAACTTTAAAATAAAGATTTATTATTCAGATTGAATAATATACGAAGAAACTCACAATGTTGAAGAAAGTTCGGTCAGTGTAATTAATGTTGCTATCGTTGTTGTGTTCACTCGCTTGTTGAGCGTTTAATTTCCGTAGTAGTAAACTCCTTTTTTATGGTGTTAGAAGAAAGGGTAATAAGACTTTGCTTGGCAGCGTGGCGCCTCTCAGGGTTTGGTGAAGTGAGGAAACAGTTAAGTGGCGTGGCTTCTTTTAGTCAGCTGCGGCGATGTGTCTGGAATTGGTACATCGCTTTCTTTTATAACACGTTAGTTGATCAAGACGGGTATGAATGTTTTTCGGGGAAATACTTGATTGGTTAAAAAATATGTGAACGCGAATTTGATCCTTTTTTTCTAGAATGTTCTAAGTTGTTGATTGGTTTAAAAATATGTGTATGTAAACAAAATTTAGACTGCATATTAAACTGTAAATCATTATATAATATTGTTTTACTGTGTAAACAACATTCTAAATGCAAATATGTCAATTTCTTCTTGATATTCAGAAAATTGTTTGGATCTTACTTTTCAAATTCTCTTGATTAACAAAAATATTTGAATGATAAAATTAAATTCCATGTTCGTTCCATAATTTATTAATTCAACATTTTAAAAATTTACATTAAAATTTTTTCTTTCCTCTTCTTCAGCAAAAAAATAAAAATATAATTAACTTTTGAAGATTTTAAGAATTTCATTTGGCATGGATTTTAAGTTTTCATAGTTTCTATTATCTCCCTTAATTTCCGCTCTTTCAAAAATTATTTGTGCCGATTGTTCCACGGCTGATATTACATTTTAATTAAACCAGGAAACACATTTTCCCCGTTCCCTTTTAGTGTATTTTGTTGAAGAAAATAAATCAAACGAAAGGAAACAGAAAGAAGTGAGTATAACATCCACTCTAAATTCTCTCTTTTTAAAAATTTTTATAAATTAATATACATATTTACGGAAATTGTTTAACGAAGAAGAATTAAGATCCTCCATTAAATCTGGAATGAAGTGAATACTTGAAAATTCTAATTGTTTTGTGGAATCGCTTTAGATGTTTTTAAATTATTTATTCTTTCAGATATGACTCACTGTTTTTCAGTTTTAAAGATGTACACGACGTATAATGAAACAGTAACTTTCGATAAAAAATGTAATTTATTGGTATAAAAGTTGATTTCGTCATCAAAATATTTAGTCCTGTAGTGGTTATGTTAGGATTCATCTTGTAGATTTTTTGATCAACTATGCAAAAATGTTAGAAATTAATAACCGAACTACATAGTTTTAGTTAGGAAATTAGAGCATGCATGTATTTATCACTATGACAACGAATGGAAAATAACAATAATAGAAATATCAAGATATACGTTTCTTTATATAATATTCAACGAAAGTTTCTTGGTATGCGAAAGTCTACTTTTGTAAACGTAAGAACAATAAGGATGTCTGTTCAATCGAAATTAGTTTGTTGATAAGTGTCTGATGGAGTCTTTGATATTGGAATGTAGTAAGATGATTGTTCTGTGTTGCTGTTTGACAATTTCCAAGATAGTAGTTATCTTAACATCGTAAGAAGGAAACAGGCAGATAGCGCAAGTAGCATTTGCCGTAATAGTAGTACTCATATTACAGTCCCTTTAGAAACAGATGCAACTGTATTCGTTGTTGTTGTTTTTTTTTTTTTTTTTTAGATAGTATAAAGTGACTGGCTTTCTAATTAGTAGTTTTGAGATGTACGAGGATCATCAAATTTTTCAAACTTTTTTCGTATGGACACTTTTATTGATAGTACACACATGAAACTCTAGTTCCCTGCGAAGTAAACTCCTCCGGCTGCAATGCACTCGTTGTACCGTTACAACAACTTCTTGAAGTCCCCATGGAAGTCCTCTTGTGTGAGCCTGTCAATGACTTTCGTCACAGCCTCTTTCATCTCCTCAATTGTCTCATAACGACAGCCTCTGAGCTTAGGGAATAACCAAAAGTCACAGGGAGCAAGGTCTGGACTATAGGGAGGGTGAGGAACTGTGTTGATGCCCATCTTGGTCAAATAGTGTGTGACAAGGATGGAGTTGTGGACTGGTGCATTCTCTGGGTGGAAATGCCGCTGACCCGATTTGAAGAGTGCTGGCCTTTTCTGAGGGAATCTGTTCCTGAACTCCCTTAAAACCTCAACATAATAACCATAACCCTAACCCTAACCCTTTGGCCAATCAGCACTGATGTATTGACTTCCTTACTCATCCCTCACAGACTCCCTGCCTTCCTTGAATCTCTTATGCCACTCAAAAACTGATGCTCGATTCATGCAAGATGGTTGAAAAGCAATCTGAAGCATTTCATACGTTTCTGTGGCATTTTTTTCAAGTTTTAAAAAGAATTTTATTGCATATTATTCTTCTAAATTGTCTTCACGTCCAGATTGCAATTTTGAAATTCACCAGCTGTGACAATCAGGCTTTAGTAGGGTGTATTCCAATTGCTGCTGTAGCTGTTGATTTGAACCTGAAATCATGAAAATTGGTCAGTCAACTCATAAGATGTATAGCAATAATTTTCAAGTGTCTACAACAATTTTAAATGCCTGTACAAAAAAAAGTCTGAATGCACCAGGTATTTTGCTCCTGACATTGATGTTTTGTGAGTTCAGTTTTCATCAAGATTCCTGTCAAAATTGTGACTGAACTGCCAGGTAAACTTTTGAATCCTAAAAATTGTACAAAATTGACTTTCGTATTTCTGATGAAAATGTATGCTCTGTCAACAGGCTTATAGTTAAAAGAAACATTGGGGAATATTAGTATACTCTTTTGAAAATTTTGCACCCAATTCCAGTATTTGATGTTAAAATGTTATTTACATTTCAAAACAAAAACAAATAAAAAATAAAACATTACAATAAACATTTTTTGGGGGGAGAAAAATTCACTGGTTTCTAAAATCAACAAATCTTAAATACTTAGGAGATTTTTGTGAAATTTTAAGTACTAATTCATAAATAGAATAATGTGTTGTAGCAAAAATATTTATTGAAGTCAAAATAAATATAAAGTTGGGGTGGGGTGTACTTTATTACTTTCATGTAATTTCTAAAAGACAATTTGGTTCATTAGATATTGTGTAGTAATTTTACACTTGCCTGGATGGAATCCATAAAGCAGTAGGAATTGGACACGGCAATACGAGTTCAAATCCTGGACCAGACTGATTGCATTTCACATAGCACTAATACCCTTGGGAAAGGTATGAATCCAATTATTATCCCTCCAGCTATGGATAAATAGTAGGACAGACTTGGTTCTTCAACCTTGATGAGGCAACTAGTCTAGGAGAAGGAAAACTCGAAATTCAAACCTATTAAACTCTGCTTAAAAATTGACCTTGTGTCATATCCTGCCCGAGCGGAGGAGTTGGTAAATATGATAAAGCAGTCATTGAAGCCAGATCTGGGGAATTTAATTTCTCCTCGACACCACTTTTTTGTTGACCACATTAGCATGAGATGTATGAGGTGGAGCATGAAAGGAGAGACTCCCCCAGCGCTCATCAGTGTGGGTTTTTGCCAAACACACTGCTGGCCGCTGGGCTATGACACTCTCCTAGGTTGTGGACAGATTTGAGGCCGAATTGCTCTAGGCTTCGGCTAGGCTACCTTCGCATGGGTGATGATGTCATCGACAAGCATTGTATGGTACTGGACCCCATGGTCAGGCATATGTGCCTGAACTCAGGATTGGGTCCATGTCTAGCTAGGCTCATCAGGATCACATTGCACTAAGCAAGCCGATGACCAGCTGAAGGCTCACATTGCACTGTAAGCCGATGTCCAGCATAGATCAGCATGTCTTGAGCCTTAGCACGTGCCCAATCTCTCCATTTCTTTAGCCCATTATAAACTGAACTTCGGGTCATTGACCTTGTTTCAAGTTATATCTGGTGGGAGGCAGAGACAAATATCAGTTCAACTGACTGTGTTCACAGGTATATGGATCAGGTTAGGCGTGTCTTGGTTCCAATTGTAGTCGGTCAAGGCCGTCTGACATGAATTCTGGTTAGTCGGCATTATGTCACACGCGCTAAGGCCCGAGCTCCTCCAAGCATCCTCAAAGGGGCTAGGTTTATAGCCTGGCGCTTGAGGTACCCTTTTTAGGGGAATGCCGACAGGGCCCAAGGCATTTTTGGAAATGCCAAGCCTGTGTGTTGTGCAGTCTTGTGCCACATTTGTATGGTTGGTGGGATATACGACAAATACTGTGTTATTTTTTGGCTAGTTTACTAGACAGATGTGTGTCTATTTCGCTTGTGGTTTCTTGAATTAATTTGTTTACTTTACAAGGCCAAAAATATGCAACCAGTCTGAAGAAGAAATCCGACAATATGAAATCATCTGGAAAATTTACTTTTGTTCATTTACTGCACATTTGTGAGAACATACAGACAATTTGGTACTTGTACACAATAACAACAAAATGTCCCTTATTTCTACTGTAAATTATATATGTATATATATATATATATAATAATAATTACAATCACTGTCCAAATAAGAGTAAGTTTGTGCCATTTTATTAATTTTTTTTTACTGAAAAAATATGTTTTGAACTCGCAATAATTTACCGATCAGCTATATTTCTTTAGTCTTCCCTTTGCTTAACTACTAAGATGAACTTGACTCCTGACATATTTCGTTCATTTAATGCTTTAGATTATCATTTGTTTCTTTGTTTAATGGCATATTGACCTTCATGGGTCATTTAATGACAAAGACATCCTTGTTGAAGACCAGTAGTGATATTATTTAACCGATAGCTGGACTGACTTAAATGTAACTGTGCAGTAAAAAAAAATTTTTAAATAAACAAATGGTTTAAACTTGTTATGTGAATAGTAAATATATAAAAATATAGTGGCAACACATTTAAAGATTTTCTTTCTTTCTGCTAATATAGAACCCAAAATTGACAACATAATTAGGAAGAACCAAAATGTCTTCTGGCGAAATAGATCCACGATCTCACAAATTTTGACTATACATAGAATTCTTGAAGGCGTACATGCAAAAAACCTTCAGGCAACAATATTATTTGTCAACTTTACCCAGGCCTTTGATTCCATTCACAGAGGGAAGATGGAGCAATTTTTCTACTCATACACGGTCTAACAAAAGAAACCTTTGCTGCCATAATGATTCTCTATAGAAACACCAAAGTGAAAGTACATTCTCCAGATCAGACACAGACTACTTTGACATTGCAGCAGGAGTACTGAAAGGAGATACACTAGCCCCATACCTCTTTATCATCTGTCTAGACTACGTGCTTAGAACATCGATTGATAAAAGCAAAGAAAATGGTTTCAAGCTAACAAAGAATAGAAGCAGAAGGTACTCTGCAAAACATTTACTGACACCGACTATGCCAATGACATAGCACTTATGGCAAATGCACCTGCCCAAGCCGAACCCTACTACATAGTCTGGAACGAGCCGCTGCAGGCATTGGCCTCCATGTCAATGCACACAAAACGGAATGTATGTTCTTTAATCAAACAGGTGACATCTCCACACTAAACAGTAGCTCACTGAAACTAGTTGACAAATTCACCTACCTAGGAAGCAGTGTTTCATCAACCGAGACTAGCAAAGGTATGGACACCCATCAATAGGCTATTGGTTGTATGGAAGTCAGACCTGACCAATAAAATGAAACACAGTTTCTTCCAAGTAGCAGGCGTGTCAATACTGCGATGTAAATGCACTACATGGACGCAAATTAAACGGATTGAGAAAAAGCTTGACGGCAACTACATAAAAATGCTTCAAGCAATACTGAACAAGCCCAGGAAGCAACCCCCCACAAAGCAGCAGCTATACAGTCACCTACCACCCATCACGAAAACTATTAAAATTAGACGAACCAGTCATGCAGGACACTGCTGGAGATGTAGGGACGATCTCATAAGTGATGTCTTCCTGTGGACCCCTTAACATGGCCAGGCAAAGGCAGGGAAACCAGCTCAAACCTACATACAGCAGCTCTGTAGATACAGGGTGTAGCCCTAAAGACCTGCCGGGAGCAATGGACAATAGTGAGGGGGCGTGATGGCACGACAAGATGATGATGATGAAGTGTAAGAAAACATAATTTTTGCTTTGCAAATATTGCAGTTTTTTATTTTAATAAAACATAATGTACAGGTATATGATGGATTATGTAGTTTGAGATAGCTCTTTCTTCATTATGTATCATTTGTCAAAAAATATATAGGGACAAATAAAAAATCAAGCGTCAGTCATTTCATTTGATTTTGTTTTTCCACCTAAAAAATTGAAGTTGTAATATCACTAGAAAATCACTAAAAGTACATGAAATAATGTTTCTTTATAATAAATAAGAATCAAAGTATATAAAATTATATTAAAGCACATACATTTACAGTAAATGTTAATATAATCATAAAACCAAAAGAATGAAATATGAAAATGTCTGTGATTGTGTGTTGTCTTATTTAGCGGTCTTTAACAGTTGAACATTGGTGTTTTCCACGGTAATTCCAATATCGAATTTTTGGCATCGTTGTCAGTGCCTCTCATGATTCCTAGGAAATCGAAGTCCAGTTTAGTTGAAGCATACACATGCTTATTGCCTATGCTGTGAAAAAAAACTATGCCTGAAATTCTTGAATGATTTCCAGGGATTTAATGATGTTGAAATCAAGAAAACGTTGGTGACCACAAGCAAAGAGATGGAAATGAATTTGGAGGAGAAGGATTTCAGAAAATTTTTGAAAAAGACAAGCAGCCTCTAACAAACAAGGATTTGATAGAGCTCAACAAACAGCAAAAAAAATGTTGAATCTGAGCCATGTCACTTTTACCTAAAGAAAATGCATTGGGAAGCATTAGCTTTTATTAAAAATGGACTTCAATTCTTTGATGATACGGACTCAAATGGTCAACGCTTTCCCAAAGTTATCCATACTTGTCACAAAGCTTTTGCCCCTTATGTAATCTTTGAAGAAAAAAAAAAGAAGACAATTCAAGGAACAGCTGTTGATACCGATGATCCACAGCAATCTATATACGTGGTATAAATAAACAAATTAAATATATATATTGGTAAATTTAACATAAATGAGTTTATTTTCTTCTATCGCAAAATAATTTTAATGACTGTATTTGTTATCTTACCTTATAGAATCATTTTATTTTATGCTGTCTTAACAAATAGCATTCACAAATGGTTAGTCTACAATGTATTGTAAAGATCTCTAAATTGTAAACATCTACATTTACAACTTTGTATGTACAAGTATTCATGAATTTAGATTTTTTTCTTTGTAATATATTAAAAACTAACCTTTATTTGTTGATAAGCTTAAAATTGCTTCTTATTGTCTATATATTCTTAAAAATGCATTTATAAATGAAATACAAAGCTGGAAATGGTTATTTGTGGTTTAGCCTAAAGGCAATTAAATTGGTCTTGAATCATTTTTCAACTTAGTCACTTATCTATGAATGAATTACCAACATAAGGTTAGGTATACCTGTATTCATATGCTGCTTATAAGAATTCAGGTCTAAATTAAATATTACCATGAGTCTTGCAAAGTGCAAGACTTAACTATAGCAATGGTTAACAGTTACTCTCTTTCCTTCTTTTCAATTAGATATTCATCCGGGCCTCTTTCCTGGTAGGATTCAACACAAGGATATTTTAATTTGGGGAGCCATATACAGATTGAAACTCATGCATTGCAGGTAAAAAAGTACATGTTCCCACCAGCATTCCCATTTCTGAATGAACCTGAGCTCTTTTTTTTTGTTCACACAGTTAAATGGTTTCAAATATTTCTATTTTACACCAATCTTTATCCTGCATACAACTAAATGGCCTCTGCTATTGCTTTATAAAACTAATAATTCTATTCAACATTACTCATTCATTTGCATGCAGTTAAATAGTTCCAAGTATTGCTATGTATCAATAAGAATTAAATTAAACATCAGTCATTTGTTTACACACTGTTAAATGGCAAAACAGTTCTATTTCTAACAATTCAATTCCACATAAGTCATTGGTTTGTGCTCAGTTTGAATGTCAAACAGTTTGATTTGACCCATAGTTCGGACCCTATCAGGTGCTACTGCTTTGGGTTAAAGTGGACCTGAGAGCAATGGCAATGAAGGGGCTCTCCATATTCCTTGAAACTCCAAGACCGAAGCCTCACCATCAGATGGTTTAGTGTCTTATCCATGACACTCATTGATGGGCTGTCTTACCCCCTCTCCAAAGATGTAGTTAGTGTATTCTTCTGCCCTAGCTGACTAGGCTGATTTTTATTCAGAAGGGGAATAATGAGTGATGATATTTGAACAATCTACCACTTTACTGTCTTACTAAAGGAAAAAGGAAATGTTTTTAGTACCTTTTTAACCCCATCACTGTAGAGGGGTAAGACCTCCACTCCATTCATATCCTGGGTATGATACTAAATTATTTGATGGTGGCGCTCCAGTTGTGTAATTTTGAAGAATGTGGAGTTGTATCTGTTCATTGCCATTGCTCTCAGGTTCACTCAGACCCATAGTGGTAGTACCTGTTAGGGTCCCAACTATGATGAAATATTTACTATCCTGGAAACCATTTAACTGTGTGCAAATAAAACTATTAGTGTTTGATGGCAATACTTGTTACAATTTCACTGTCTGCCAACAAAGGAGGTCTGGCTTGTTTAAAAATTGTTACCTACAAACTATTCATTAACAAATCAAATATATTTATTATATATCTATGAAACTGATTTGGTAATAAATAACCTACAAGGATTGATATGCCGTAAACCACAATCAACCAACCTAGTGTTTCTTAAAATCAAACTTCTCCCCCCCGCCCAAAAAAACCACACACACACACACACGTTTTTGTCTTGCTTAAGAAAATATTAAACATTTTACATATTTCCAAAAATTACATTTTTTTAAAGACATTCTTAATTCAAACTTCAATTTTGTGTTAGATTTTGAAGATAGTTAAACAAAGATATTAAAGAGTTTTTTCTATCATGTTTGTTTTTTGTCTGTTCTTTTTTTTGCATTGTTGGTGTAGCAGGCTTTTTAGGTTTAGTATTGTATTGTTATGTGGAGGTTGTCATGTTACTATGGTGGTCTTCTGTTTTATTGTGGTCAGTGTAAGACCAACTGTCTGACAATTTCTGTTGTTGTGTTTATCCCTTTGTTATCCTCAAAATTGATCTAATCCTCCATTGCTTCCATTTGTTGTTCTGAGAAGTTCACTTTATGGTAGTTTCTCTGTGTGAATTTTTTCCATTTTTGAGTGGTTCTTGTTTTTATTTTGTCTTTTCTGTCATTTCATATCCATATTCTTGTGCCACTTTGAATGGCTAGATTTGGTATGGAAGGTGGGTTTTACTGGATGTTTGTTTTAACAGCACTGAGTTTCTGGTATACCCTTCATTTAGCATCTTTGTAGACTTTTTGGCATGTCTTTTATTAAGTCGCCCATAATTCACAAGTAGTGAGTTAGTATCGTGGACAATCAGATGGGAATCTGCCAGACAACTATTGAATGGCGGGTTGGAGAACCTTGCCAAATTAAGTCATTAAGCAGAAAAATAAGAATTTACCAAAATTGATTATAGAAGAATCGAGTCAGTACATTACAAAAGTGAATATTTCCTCTAATAACATAACCAGCCAAGTAGAATGGTCAGTTGATTGAAAATGAAATTACCTCAGTGTTTTGGGAAGGTGGATATACAGCCACATTTATTGGTACCATTTGGACAAGGATACAACCCTGAAAAAAATAGAGGAACCTAATGGGAGGACATAGGCTTGTTAGTTTGCGGGAACCCCTCTGCACTTTAGGAGTGTATGGAGGCCTTGCTGAAGAGGCAGTTGATTTTGGGCTAAGTGACCCAGAGATGGTCCTGCTAGGATTGTATGGGGCCACTTTCCAAACTCATTGGGAGACTGTGTGAAAAAGACCCAAAATGACTTAGGCAGAGCTAAAAAAAAGTGCTTGTGGGTCTGTTTCCCAGTGAAAGAACAGCCATTCAGGCTGTTAACAGTTTAATGAGACTGAAGCAGATGAGTGAAGAAACCTCTATTGACTTAGGGGAGAGAATAAATAAGTTGGCTGCTTTGGCTTACTCCAATGAGCCCCTGATTTGGGGATATTATAAAGGCTCAGTTGGCACACATATTCATGGATACTCATCATGATGAGGATATCCAGAAAGATTTAATCCAGGACAATTCAAGCAGGTGATAGCTCAGGCGAGCAACTCTGGAAGAAAACAAGGAGGTAAGGTCAGGACTCAGAGGTGGAGTAGACCAGTTAAAGTTTGGAGAGACCCAGGAAGGACAGAGGACTGGAAGCCCACCGAGCGCATCTAGAAAATCGAGAATAGCAGGCCAATTCCCAGAAGATGAACTGGCCAATGAGATGGGTTTTATCAGCCCACCACAGGGTGGTATGGATGTGTCTGTTGGACTTATGCATATGAGCACCACTTATGTAATGATCTGATACTAGGAGAGGATTGGCAGAGATGGTGTGATGCTTAACTAAAATTTGACCCTCCTGCACTGATAATAGCAGGAGAGCGGATTTTATAGTGGGGAGATAGAGATCACGCAGTATCAGTAGTAGCTAAGGGAAATATCAAATTGCCCCTTAAAAAGCCATGACATGCAAGGGAGTAATGGCTACTGAGAAAAGTGTGAAAAAGTGGCCATATCAGGTGAGTAGGATGGAAAGGAGCATTTTCCTTCCCCCAAACAAGTTGTTACCCTTCTATTTTCCCATTCCTGTGGTAGGGAACAAATGAATTCATGCTTTTCTTTTAGACATTATGGCAAAGTGAAACACATACAGCCTCATTCAGGATTTGAACTCTTGTTGCCCGTTTCATATCCTACAATGATAACTTTTATGTGAAATGCACCTACAAGATAATTATGAAGCAGAAAAAACTCACCTGGTGAATGAATGAATCCTGCCTGATAAAAAGACTATTGTGTTGCATATTGCCCTTTGACATAGCCATTAAGCAAGGATTTCTGGAACAGGATGTTCCAGTTGTGTAAACAAAGTGATTACCAGAAAATGATCAGCTAACATGGGTTGACTGTCAAAAGCACGTCATGTGTGTTAATAACTGGAATGGGTGGGAAAATAGATATAAACAGGTACCCACTCAGTCTTTGTCAGCCAGATGGAGCCACAACCAAGTCAGGAGTGAAGTCACTCTGAGTGCCACCCATGGTAAGGGGGAAGCAGACCCCGGCTGAAAAGCAGAAGTCCTACGTGGGACCCTGAATATGGAATCAATATGATTAAGAAGTTAATGGTCAATATAGCAGCCCTTCAACAGTCTGTATCTGGATCCTTCATCTCCCTGTCTCTCACAGATTTAGGCCAGTTTTGACCCTTTTGAGAAATAAAGTGAGACCTATCTTTATAACAGATTTGTTATGGTCATTCATTCCTTTATTACAGCTGTAAAACAATTGGATCTTGATTTAATTTTAGCTGACATTCTGATTTAATTAACTGCACCTTGAAGATAATTTTGAAGTTGAGAAGACACACCTGATTTTATTTACTCTTTCTGATTTAATCAAATGATTTTAATGGCATGTCAGCCTCACTCTGGTTATTTTATGCCTACAAGTTAGAGAACTGTATTTACTCAACTTTAATATTTCCATATCTATATTGGTGTTTCTTTATGATTTTTTCCAACCATCCGATTAAAAATAAATATTTTCATCCCTTATTTACACTTGGCCATCACATGAACATCATCAGCTTATTATTTTGTGACTATTTCATTACAGAATTATGTTATTATCTTTGGTGCACTCTTTTAAATTATACACTGGTTTGATTGCCTATGGATTGAATGCCTTCTTATGGAAATACAGTCTTCATTTCATTTATAAATTTCTGAAGGAATCAGAATTCAATCATGGATTAATACTAAGAAGAAAAAACAAGAAAGTTAAATTGCCTTGAAAAATATCTTGTCTTGAAAAAAAACAACGTACATAATATTTATTTAGTAACATATTTCCATACATTTCTGATATAAAATAATCCTAATTATCAAGATAAAAGAAATATCTAAAAATGGATAATAATAGTATGTGCATCAGTTTACTTCTAAGTAATATAGAATATTTTACACATGGTGATTTCTCATTTTTTGTTGAATTTAGCAAGTAAATACCTTTTAACAGCTGAATCAATAAAAGTTTTTCTTTCTTTTTTAGATAAAGAATTCTTCAAATGTTGGAAAATTTTTTCAAAACCAGATTCTTAACGAACCTGCAAAAGTCATTTAAAAGGGACATTCCTCTGTTGAATTTTTTAATCATCATTTTTGCTGTGATCAAAAATGGAAAAAGATGCAGTTGAAAAAACATTTTCTTGTCAAGTATGTGGATCAAAATTTAAAAAAACATCCAACCTCAAGAAACATATGCGAATACACACGGGAGAGAAACCTTATCATTGTGAAGTGTGTGGAGCAGCATTTTCACAGAATTCTCATTTAAAGACCCATATGCAAATTCATACTGGAGAGAAACCTTTTACTTGTCAAGTGTGTGGATCATCTTTTTCACAACTTTTCAGTTTAAAAAGACACATGCGAATACACACAGGAGAGAAGCCATTTTCTTGTGAAGTGTGTACCGCTTCATTTTCTCAAAATACTAATTTAAAAAAACACATGCGAATACACACAGGAGAGAAACCATTTTCTTGTGAAGTGTGTGGAAGTTCATATTCTACCAATTACAGCTTGAATTTGCACATGCGAATACACACTGGAGAGAAACCATTTTCTTGTGAAGTTTGTGCAGCTTCATTTTCTGATAGTTCTAAATTAAAAACACACATCCGAACACATACAGGAGAGAAACCATTTACTTGTGAAGTGTGTGAAGCAGCATTTTCACAGTTTTCCCAATTAAAAATACACATGCAAAAACACACAGGAGAGAAACCATTTTCTTGTAAAGTGTGTGCAACTTCATTTTTAGACTATTCCAAATTAAAAGCACACATGCGAATACACTCACAAGAGAAACCAATTTCTTGTGAAGTGTGCGGAAATTCATTTTCAGACAATTCCAAATTAAAAGCACATATGCGAATACACACAGGAGAGAAACCATTTTCTTGTCAAGTGTGTGGGTCTTCATTTTCTCTAAATGGCAATTTAAAAAGACACATGCAATTACACACTGGAGTAAAACCAATTTCCCTTGATGTATATGGATCAGAATTTACATGGAACTCAAATTTGAAAACCCAGATGCAAATACATACTGGTGAGAAACCATTTTCTTGTGAAGTGTGTGGATCTTCATTTTTACAAAATTCCAATTTAAAAAGACATATTAGAACACATACAGGAGAGAAACCATTTTCTTGTAAAATTTGTGGATCATCATTTCCACGTAGTTCCTCTTTAAAATCACATATGCGAACACACACTGGGGAGAAACCATATTCTTGTGAAGTGTGTGGATCAGCATTTTCAGAGAAATCCACATTAAAATCCCACATGCGAACACACACTGGAGAGAAACCCTTTTCTTGTGAAGTGTGTGGATCAGCATTTTCAAAGCATTCTATTTTAAAAATTCACAGGCAAAAACATACAGGTGAGCAATCATTTTCTTGCTAAGTGTATAGATTGGAATTTTCATAAAAGTCCAGTTGAAAAACACACACCCAAACAGAAAGCATTCTCTAGTTTAAGTGTGTGGATCCAATTTTCAGAGAATTTCACTTCAACAAATCAAAATTCCCTGCATTTTCCTTCATTTTACTTTGACCCTTTTAACAGTAAACTAATACGTGAAGAAAACTGGATCATTCTGAATATTACCCTTGGTGTAATTCAACTGAAGGTTTGTAATTCTAATGGAAGACAGATATTATATTCAAAATCTGCTGTAAAGGATCAAAGTTTTTTAGGAATTTTTTAAGTACAGGGTGGAACGATGAAATTGTCGCCATAGAAAAGACGACATGATTCCATTTCCGTTTAATGAAAGCCAGTTTTCTTTTTTTATTGCAGACCATCTACTGTTGGCCAGTTGTGTACAAATCCCAATAGCGATAGGAGCCTTCTATCATGTCTGAAAGTGACACAATGTTCACTGAGCGAGATCGGAGATGCGCCACTATACAACTTATGCTCTCAACTGATCCAAGGTATTACAACAGGACCATTGCCAGCACCCTCAAAATGCAAATCCGGACAATTCAACGCTTGAGGGCACAGCTCAACGCATCAGACAAGCCTTCAGATGGCTACGGTTATGGTCTTTGGTGTGGTTTCAAGTGAGGGCCACATCATGCCACCTCACCTCTTTGAAGTCAGTTTGAATGTCAACACCAAAGTGTACCTGGATGTACTGAAGAGTGTGGTGATCCCCTGCTGCAATCAGGTGGCCGGTGGCAGACCCTGGGTGTGGCAGCAGAATGCGGCGCCGGCCCACAAATCCAAAGAGACCCAGGTTTGTTTTCAGAAGGAGTGCTACAACTTTGTACCCTTCTCTCACTGGTTCCCTCCTCCCCCGACCTGAACCTGCTGGACTACTTTGTTTGGTCATACGTCGAGAACATCACCAACATGACCTCCCACAACACCAAAGCCAGCCTGATTGCCACCATCCGCCAAGTATTTGCCAAGCTCCAGCCAGCGCTTGTGGAAAAGGCATGCTCCCAGTTCCGGATCCGTATCAAGGCGGTGATTGAGGCTGAAGGAAGCTACATTGAATAGATGTTAGCTCTACTACATAATCAAGTTACCTGAATTGATTTTTTCAATAAAAGTTTTAAAATAAAGCTGTAGTGTTGTTTTCTTTAGGACGACAATTTTACCGTTCCACCCTGTAATTTACCTGGTCAAAAGAAATTATGTCTTGATTGTATATTTTTTGTCTTTTTCTGATTTATCAAGTAACAAAAAAGAAAAAAAAATGATGAAACTAGTATGTATACTTTTTGAACTAATGTGTGCATGGATGCACATTTGGCTTAATGGTTATTTTTGTAGGAAATGGAGTTGGCAGCCCAAGTTCAAATCCTTGTCAAGCTAGGTTGTATTTCACTTCATGCTAATAGTGTAAATCAACTGATGAATCCATCTCTACTGCAACGAGCTGAGGGTAAATCATTGGGCAGACTGGGTTCTTTGCCTTTTGTAATGTTGTGAGAGAAATAACCTACCTCATAGTTTGAAGCGAATGTAAACATGTCTTGCATTCAAGGTTCCAACTGTTAGAAACATGGCTGTTCAAGGAGATGCAATTTATAAGTCACTTGTTGAGACGAAATTTGTAACATATGCACATTTCACCCGCCAAACTGCTGAACCCATTTCCTACATTAATCACATTCCTGCTAACCACCGACAACACTCCCCCCACCAACTGAACCCAGTTTCTTCACCAATGCAGAACCCCACTCCCTACCTTTGCAAAGAAGCACTAGTCAAACACAACCACTGTCACTTTGTGGTCATGAGATCAAGGTGGGGTGTAGGGAGAGAAATGACCTAACTCTGAGTTTAAAGCAAGCACAAACATATCTTGCATGCTGGGTGCTGACATTAAGAAACATGGCTGTTCTTGGAGGTGCAATTTATAAGAAACTTGTCTCATCTCTGGTGAAACGAGATTTGTAGCATATGCAAATTTTGGCTTGCCAAAACAGTTATAATAGGAGGAATATCAGTAGCAGTATGTTGTGGCAGTTTTGTGGAAAATAAATATCATCCAATGAAAAACTACATTAAAAAAAGTAACAAAACAACCATTATTCAGATAAAATACTTTTAATCTAATCAGACATATTTATTTATGCAGTATTTTTATCATCATTAACAAAATCCCTGTCACTTACTGTGAGTGGAAGAGTTTGATCAATGGATGTCATTTTAAACCTCTGAAAAAAGATATTTAATCAGATTTCTTTCTCTTTTATTAACTACATCATTAGAAGATTAAACTACAAAACTGACTACAGTAAAAAAAAAATACCTAGTAGAGCAATATTGTACCTTATTTTACTGTTATAACAAAGTGTCAAATGGTTGGAGTTTTTGGTCCTATTATCTTTGTTATATTAAGAGAAGTAAGAAAACAAATGAATCGATGAGAATATTGTTTGAGTTTCAAAATCTTTAATATTGGTTTGTGACAAAATCCCTTGTCCTGTGAGTTGTATAAATAATAGAAGAATGACAACTGTAAATAGTAGAGCTGGAATTTAGCATTCAGCCAGAAGTTTCGAGGTCCATTCAGTCATAGGAGGAAATGAATGTTGAGTGTGGTCTGCCTGCAGCTGGAATCAGTCTGATGAAAAGAGAGGAAGAGAGATCGTTACACCACCTTTTATATTGCCTGGAAAAGTGATCTAAGTAGAATGGCATAAGTCATTCTCATTGGACAAAATATATAAATCAAAACTTCAATGGCCAGAACTAATTCCTGCACCAGATGATAATTCTGAAAATATAAATCACGTGATTTAATGGTTGTCAGACGAGCAATTGAAAATTAGTTCTTCCTGCTACACTGTTTTTTGAACTTCACAATTAAGTCATCTGAATTGTTTCAGGACTAGTAAATATGTTGATCCCATGAACTTTTGTAAATTACATGTGTGATTAACAGAGGACTAGACAATTAACAATGACAAGAGGGTAAGGTTTAAATGTTTGGCTTTTCTTGAGCAAATCGCATACAAAAGTTTTGCATTGGGTATAGACTCACTGCTGTTGCATCTCAGCAGTGTCAAAATTCAGTGCGGTTAAAAGTAGACTCGGCTGTCTAAAAGTAAGTGTGAATCTGGAAGATCAGGACGGTCTTAGTCCTGCATGCAGATTAAGTGTTGCTACTTGGTCAGGAATCTTGAGATTGTGAAAGTGGTAGACACTTCAGTTGCAGAGGCTGAATGTCTCGGATTATTTAGTTTTGGTTAACAAGGGATATGTCAGAGTCTGAGGAGGGTTGTCACTTATGAACTAGAGTGCTGGTTGTCGGGTAAGCGTTGTTGGTCAGCTGATTATTGTCAGATGTTGGTGGTCTGGAACAAAGGCTTTCAGGTAGAGCATGCAGCACAGAAATATCTTTAGACTGGAATGACGATTTGTACTCATAAACATTAGACTTTGTAAAATGCTTGCCCTAATAAGGACAATTTGTGTGCCATGCATATGTGGTCAGCAGATTACTGGGTTGGAAGGAACGGCTTTAACAAGTGGTTGGAACAGTTGCAGGCTGAAGTGTCATCAGCAGGAGCAGCTTCAACAGTCGGCAGGAATGACTGCGACATGTAGTTTTGTTTGCACAGGGATGGAGTCAAGTGAGTAGACCAGGTCATGTGAAGATCACACTACACTTTTATCCTTTGTGCCTATAGCCACACAGATGGCTTTTTAATGGTCAGAAGGGGCAACATATTTGACTGGTTTCAGTGACAAAAATTCTCTGTTGTCACTGACAGGAAGTCTCTCTTTTAGATATGAGTAATAATGAAATATCTCATTATACTAACAAAAGGAGCTTATAAATGCAACATATATTCTCCAGCGATTATAACCTATTTCTGAGTTAATTCATCTAAAAAATAATCCTTATGTTGTTAACAGAAAATTTACTTGTCAACATAGGAGTGACGTTCTTTGTTGGTATCAGAACTCTCAATTCTGGTAGCAGTGAAAAACTCAACTAGAAGACAACATGGATGAGACTGCATTTTTTTTCAACAAGGATTTTATATTTGAATTGCCAGCAGGCTATGATAAAATTAACAAAATTGACAAACCATTATTAAAAAATGTAAACAAAATATAAATCCTATGGAATTATCTTTAAAACAAAAAAAATCATTTACCTGCACCTTCAAAAACAACAAAAATTTTATTAGAATCCATTTGGGGGGGGGGTCAGAATTTTTTTTAAAACAGTGCTTTAGCACATCCCTAGAAGTTGTCTTGTTGAAAAATGTTTGGGAAACTTTGAAACTATTGTTTGATGGATTTAAATGACATGTCAACTCATGTAAGGTTATTCTGTACCCAGAAGTTTAGAAATTATGTTCATTTTACAGTCATATTTACTATTAAATAGAAATCATTTTCAAATGAATCTATCTGACCCATATATGGTACACTAAGTACCACTAATCAGGATCAGTGTGGTAAATCTTATGAAGAACACAGCTCCTCCTTGTAACATGGAACCCCATCAATTTCTTTTGACTGCAGATTGATTACCTTGGTTACATAGCCCATCTCTAATTTGGTCATATATATTGGTGCTTATGCCCATCAAAATTGTACCTACACATCTCTGCTACTTAAGGAATTCTTGAACTGCTTACAGGTGAAAGCCAGGTTTTCCATCAAGATTTTAAAAAAATTAGTTCTAATTGGTGAATGACACTGGCAAAGTGTTGTTAATATAGCCGTAATTACAAACCAAAAAGGACCACATTTGATAAGCATTAGAAAATGTTCACCACTGTAGTGGGTGGTGTTCATTGCCAACCTATACTGATGGTCTCTTACTTCCAGTTTTCCTTTAGTGCTTGGTCAATGGTTTGGCAGGTTTCACAGTCTTTGTCAACTGACTTCATGACCTTTGTTAATACTGATGTGTCAACAGACCTGGCACAGTACTGATTCCTCTTCACACCAGGATATCCACTTTGTTAACTGTGGAGTCCACATAGCGTTATGGCTGTTGCTTTGAAATAAGCAAGTTCAAAGTCAAAATAATTCCCACACTAAATAATAATTTTAAATTCTTTCTTTCTGCTACAAGAGCTCTGCCACCAGCATGAATGTGGGAAGCACATAATGTTCAACAATAACATCAGTTGTACAGAAAGAAAGAAAAGAATGTACACGTCTCACAGCACAAGGTGTAAAATACAAACCATAGTAGAATATATATGTAGAAACCAGTCGAATCAAATAAAATGAGTCCTGGATAGTTTTTTCTTCGGACAGTGTACCGTCCTTCCTGAGTTGTTATGTATTATGTAGTGATGAATCAAGTATGTGAAAAGACTTAAAATTGGGTGTGTGTAAGGGCTTAAAATTGGGTGTATCAGCAATGTCTAAATAAGTGATGTCACACTCAAAATGATCCTAAAGGAGTGAATATAGTCCCAGGTAAACCAAAATTAGTACCATAGAGGAGGTAGCTAGATGATCCATGTTCTGGTTTTTGAAGTACATTAAATTAACCGGGGTGTGTTGATGTGGTTGCTAGTCCATACAGTGAGTAATATGTGGACTAGGCAGTCCGTATGGTAAGTCGTATGTAGGCTGGATGTTTTTATGCCTGAGCATTTCGTCAGTAATCCGTACTGTGAGTCATTTGTGGATTAGATAGTTTGTACAGTGAGTCGTACATGGACTAGACTGACCATACAGTATTAGTATTAGGTAGGAATACTTGAAAACATACAACTGTATGCAAAAGACTCTAAAAAATCAACTTCACAAAACATAAATTTTAAGGAACAATTAACTGAAATTCCTAACCTGTAGGCATAGAATAAAGCTAGACTATTTGATATGCCATTTGAAATTAATCAATTCTTGAAAATTCATTTATTAAAGAACCTTATATCAAACATGAGTAATGCTCTGAAAATAATGCCTTCTATCGATTTCCTGCACAAGCCTTCTTCTGAGTAGTTTTCAGAACTGAGAAAAAAATGTCTTATTTTACATAAGTTTATGAAATTTAATTAAGATATCAAAGTCGTCATATTTTGAGAATCTATTTTTTCCTGCAAATGTAGATTTTTATATAATATTGTTTTAATGTGTAAACAACATTCTAAATGCAAATGTATCCATTTCTACTTAAGATCCAGAAAATTCTTTAAATCAGACATTTTCTTTTGAGTAACTGAAATATTTAAATCATAAAATTAAATTTGATACAAATTACACATTTGATCAATTTAACATTTGTAATATTTAAGTTAAAAATTTTCTTTTTTTTCTTCTCTTCAGCAAAAGAAATAATTTTAATTTTAGTTTATAACAATGAGAAGTGAAAAAAAATTCAGACATTTTTTTCAGTTTCTATTACTTATCTCCCTTGATTTCTGCTCTTAAAAAATCTTTTTTCATCGATCGTAAACGAAGGTTGATTTTAAATTTTAATTCTATCAGGAAACACTTTTTCCCCTGTTCCCTTATAGTGGACTGCGTTGAAGAAAATAAATTTGACGAAAGAAAACAGAAAGAAGTGAGTATAACATCGTCTGTATTTTTTTATGAATTAAAATATATATGCAGCGAAATTGTTTTACGAGGGAGAATTAAAATGAGATCCTCTATTAAATTTGGAATTATGTGATAACTCAAAAATGATAATCGGTTTGTGGAATCACTTAAGATGTTTTTAAATAATTTATTCTTTTAGATATGGCTCAGTATTTTTCAATTTTAAAGAACTGTGTTCATGCCGTATAACGAAACAGTGACTTATGAAAAAGAAATGAAATTTGTATGTATAAACTTTATTTTGTCAAAATCTTTGGGCCTTCAGTTAAAAGCAACATTTGGGAAAATTAGTATAGTCTTGGTAAATTTTGTACCCATTTCAAGTATTTGATCTTGAAATGTTATTTACATTTCAAAACAAACAAAACAAACAATTTGCAGTTAGCAACTAAAATAATATCTTTAGGGGAAAAACCTCTGGCCTTTTCAAATCTTCAAAAGTTAAACACTTATATTTTTGTAATATTCCAAGTACTTATATACAAAATAATCTGTTTTTGAAAAGATATTTTTGAACTCAAATTACAAAAATATAAAGAGGAAGAAGGGGCGGACTTTATTTAATTTTATGTAATTTCTAATAGACAATTTAGTTCATTATAAAATAATTGTTTGATATAAGTAATCATCTGGGAAATTTAAATTAGTTCATTTTCTAGACATTTATGAGAAGATACGGACAATTTCGTACTTGTAAACAATGACGACAAAATGTCCATTATTTCTGCAATAAATTTTACACACACACACACACACACACATATATATATGTGTGATATTTGCGTTCACTGTCCAAATAAGAGTAAGTTGGTGTCATTTCATTAATTTCTTTTAACTGAGAAAATGCGTCTTAAATTCGCAATAATTTACCAATCGGCTATATTTCTTCTGTATGTCTTCCCCTCGCCTAACCACTAAAATGAAGTTGACTTCTAACATATTTTATTTATTTGATGCTTGGGACAAATATTTGGTTTCGTTTGTTACTTTGTTTAATGATATATCAACCATCATGGGTTATTTAATGCTAAAGACATCCTTGTAGAAGATCAGTAGTAATATTATCATTTAACCGATAGCTGGGCGGACTTAAATGTAACTCTCCAGGAAAAAATATAAAAAAATAAGCAAATGCTTGAAAAGAGCTTTTATGTGAACAGTGAATACATAAAGATGTTGAGGCAACATATTGAAAGATTTTCTTTCTTGTGCTAATTCATTCAAGAACCAAAAGCTCGCTTTTTATTGTATTTCTTTAAGTGTGATAAAACACGTTTTGCTTTGCAAATATAGCAGTTTTTCATTGTAAAAACTTTTGTTCCTTATCATGTAATCCTTGAAGAAAAGAAAAAGAATATAGTTCAAGAAATTCTTGACCAGTTTCTTATCAAAAAGCGTATTGAACAACAAGAGTCAGAATCAGCTATTGACGGTCCACAACCATCTATGTTCATGATGTAAATAAACATATTGAATGTAAATATTGATAGGTTTAACATAAATTAGTCTCTTTTCCACTAGTGCATAATTTAATCACTGTATTTGTTATTTAACTGTGTGGCTTTTGTGTGTTTTTTAAGTAATTTGGGATTTCTACTCTCAGTCGGTCAGGTGCAAGCGCTTTGACACTTTTCCTTTTCTTACTTCTTTTTCTCCTTTGCTCTCTTTCCTCAAATCTTTGATCAGGTCTTGACGTATGTGCTTCAACTCAAAAATATCCATTCTTAACTGGAAGCCGTCTATTTATTGATGCAGCTTTCCAACATCCAGGCACCTGAATCAAAAAGAGCACCAGGTAAACTCCTTTCAAAACTCTGTCAAGTTCTGCTATGATAATGTATTAGACATTATTCACTGGGCACAAGTGAGCTTGCATCCACCCAAACTATGAATTCACGTCTTTCCTCACACCAATCGCCTCTTACGGGATCCTTCTGCTGTATCCTGGTCAGCATCTCCATTAGCATACTCCTGAGGTGGGTGTCATTTGTTTCATCATCCCAGCCAGTTGTAACCTTGTTGGCGCAATGTATTATGCAAGCTGTCACTGCACTAAGCCATCCACAAACAGGAAGATGACCAACAAGTTTTCTGCACACTGAAAACATGTTCCGCCACATCATGATTGGTAGTCTGGAGTATCTATTCCCCATGTCCATCGCCATTACTTTCAACATGTAGTCCAAGCACTTGTGCTCCTTCTTGAAGTCATTCAGGAGTCTTGTAGTCCAATTGTTTCTTTACCTGATCTGGGGATGCAAGACGTGTGTTGATGAAGGTGTCATCAATTTATGACAACGTGGCTCATTGTATTGCCGTATCTTAGGAGATCACTGAGTTCATAATGGATCGCATTATCATTGGCGCAAAGTTTAAGCCAAATCCAAGTTGCGTGAGGCAATACTTCCATCGCTTCAACATTATTGTCTGAAAGAGCCACACTGATTTGTGTATGTGCATCTAAAGATAGGCCTTCCTCAGATCCAAAATGGCAACATCAGATCTCTCTCACTGCCATTCCCAGAACTTCTGTGTTTGCTGTAAATGTGTCAATGTACCAATTGAGCTCCCTGTAGTCAATTACAGTGTTGTATAGTCACAACCATCTATACAAACACATAATACATATACATCGACATATGTATACAGAATCATAACGACACAATGAAGACAACGACACAATGAAGACAACGACACAGTTCTTAGAAAAATATACCTCTTGCTTTATTTGAAAGGTTGAGTGTGAGAGGGAGTTGGAGACCGAACAGAACTGCAACATATTGACCCTCTATCTATTGGCCATAACTGTATTTCTTTCCCGTTCTTCTAGGCTGCTCAACCGAGGGCCTGGGGGCCCACTCTGCTGGGTACTGGCTTTCTCTACCACATCTTGTCACCAATGGGTCTGGTCTCCAAACTAACTGACTTCCTTTCTTCACCGAGTTATATAATAGTTCAACGCCCCCTTCTTCTTGTGGGCATCACAATTGCACTCATTCAACCCATCCACGGTCAAGGTTATAATTCTGATATTCCTCGACCAGATGCACCTGTTATTTACATAGGTGCATTTCCTATTTTGACAGCCCGGCTGGGTCATAGGTCAATATACAACAATAGGTCTTACTTTGTTCTTTTTTGCCTGGATTATTGCCATTAATGGAATTAAGGCTTTAACTGAACCTATTTCTTTCTTGGGATACAGCACCAACCAACCATTTTTCAGCTATAACTCTTGTTCTTTTTCATATTTGGCCTGGATATGCTTCACCATGGGGTACTCTGGTACTTGATTCTTTAGTTCCCCTGGTGTCTGACTGCCTACTCATTTCCACGAGGTGGTCCACTCTTTCTTCTGCTGATTGAATATGGTGCTGAAGTCAGGCTTATTGATTTTTATTGCAGCACACCTGAGTAAGTTCTTCACAAGAAAGTGGACCTCACCTGACTCGGTCAGGTGCACTCCTCCTAGTCTCTTGATTGTATCAAGTAAGACGTCAAAACCTAGCAGCTTTCCTTTGATGACTAGGATCTCTAAATGCAAAGGAGGCATGCTGTCCACCGCAAACTCAACTGGTTCCATGGCACCTCAAATCCTCATCCATCTCCAAATATTGTTGGAGTGCATCTCCCTCCAAATATAAGGGCACAAGGCTTGCCACATCATCTATTTTCTGGCGTCTCACCACCAGCTGTACCTTCTTGAGCCATGCCACCACATCTCCATCACTATGGAAGGGCTTTATTACATTGCTTGAGTTTCAACATTGCCATTTTGGGGAAGTCAAAAATAAATCACTGTGCCAAAATACCTTGTGTTTTTTTTTGTTTTTTTTTTTTAAAGTAATTTGGGATTTCTACTCTCAGAAAATCTGGTGTGAGCACTGTCCTAGTTTCCCTTTCCTTCTCTCTTTCTATCCTTCACTTTCTCTTTCTCTCCTCAAATCTTTGATCAGTTCCCGATGTATGTGCTTCAACTCAGAAAAATCTGTTCTCAAATGGACACTGTCTATTTATTGATGCAGCTTTCCAACATCCAGGCACCCAAATCAAAAACTGTCTGAGCAACATGGTCAAGACAGTCTAATAACATTTGGGCTCCTGAATCAAACCTCACATCCACACAACACTCAAGTCGTATTTTTCGTATTCAGAATGACATAGGTTCAATTTAGGCAGGCAAGACAAAAAGTCTACTCCTCTTTCTTAGAGAATATGGTAATCCCATTCATTGCTGCTATTCGACTCCTGTTCTTTGTCTCAAAATCATTTTATCTTATAATGTCTTAAACCAGACAACATTGACAAATAAAGAGTCCGTGATGTACTTTAAAGATCGCCAAATTGAAAAACATTTACATTTACAAGTATGTACACACATGTAAAGTAAAGTAGGCGACCATAGTCAAGGGTGACCCGAAGGCTCCCTTTTTGATAGCTTACTACACCAAGGTGTAGGGGAGGGCGCTACTCCTTTCCCTGGATTGCTCCACTTTACCCTTGATCCGTACCTTATAATGCTGAGTGTTAAGCAAGGAGGCATCAAGTACCATTTTTTGAGTCTTTGGTATGACTCGAACCTGGGATTGAACCCAGGTCTCCCGGTCGATTGGCGAACACTCTAACCGCAAGGCCAATCTCCGGTAATTAAATTAATACACACATGTATTCATAAATTTAAATTAGTTTTTTGTCTGTACTATATTAAAACTGAACTTTATTTGTTGGTAAGCTTAAATTACTTTTTATTGACCATATATTCTTAAAAATTCATTTTATAGATAAAATACAGAACTGGAAATCATTATTCATTGTTTAGCCTAGTGGCAAGTAAATTGGACTTAAGTCATTTTTCAACTTAAGTCATTTATCCATGAATGAATTGCCAACATAAGGTGAGGTATACCTGTATTCATATGCTGATTGTAAGAATTCAGGTCTGAATTAAATATTGACTCTAGTCTCACAAAGTGCAAGACTTAGCTATAGCAGTTGTTAACAATAGCTCTTGTTCTTCCATTTAAATTTGATATTCATCCATACCTCCTATCAGGTAGGATTAGACACAAGGACATTTCAATTTGGGCAGCCATGCACAGATGGAAACTCATGCACCACTGATACAAAAATGCTTATTCCTGTTGGCATTCTCATTTATAAATAGCCCTGAGCTCTATTTTATTTGTTCACACAGTTAAATGGTTTTAAGTATTTCTATTTAATATCAATTATTTGGCTGCATATAGCTAAATGGCCTCAAGTATTGCTATATAAAACTAATAATTGTTTTCAATATTACTCATTCATTTGTATACATTTAAATGGTTCCAAGTATTGCTATGTATCACTAAGAATCCAATTAAACATCAGTCATTTGTTTACACACAGTTAAATGGTGAAACAGTTCTATTTCTAACAATTCAATTCAGCATAAGTCATTTGTTTGCACACAGTTTAAATATCAAACAGTTTCACGACACATAGTTAGGACCCTATCAGGTACTACCGCTCTGTATGAGAGTGGACCTGAGAGCAATGGCAATGAAGGGTACTCCATATTCCTCAAAGTTCCAAGACTAGAGCTTCACCATCAGATTGTTTTGTGTCATATCTGTGACTCATTGCTGGACAGTCTTACCCCTCTGCAGAGATGTATTTGGTATATTCTACAGCTCCAGCTGTCTGGGCTTATTTTTACTAGGGAATGGTTTGAAAAATGATGTTAGTTAAACCATATGATTTTTTTTTCAACTTTACTGTCTTAGTAAAGGAACAATGAAATGTTTTTAGTACTTTTTTGAGCCCAGTCAACTGGGCTTAAAGAAGTACAAATTTTGTCTTGATATGTGCATAGCATTCTTATTCTACCGAACAATATCAGATGAGGTTCTACTCTCCTATGCAGGTAATTTATCCACCAAAACAAAGGGGAGGTTAGGGTTATAACTAAGTACGAGTTGGTTAGGACTAAATCCACCAAAATTTTGTTATATTTTGACCTTTGACCCAGCCAAAAATACCATTCCAAGGTGATGCACTGGAAGGAGGTGACACATTCTAATGGCAGTTATGAGAGGAAATCGCGTGGGCGGAAATTGGCTGATGAAATAGGACGAGCTAAAAAAAATTCCCATGGTACACTCATAGACTGATGTACCGGAAGAAAGTGACCTGTGAACTGCATGACAGTTATTTCCGCTTGATGATGATCAAATATGCGATTTCAAAGATCGAGTGGGCGATCAAGTGGGCATTGAACTATTATATAACTCAGTCAAGACAGAAGTCAGACAGTTGAGTTCGAGTTCCCTTTAGAGAGGATGTGGTTGGGAAAGCCACACCAGGCCGAAGGGGCTTGGGGCCCTGATGAATTGGGGTCCAGAGAAGATGCTGATAAGATGCAGTAAAGAAAGCCATCACCCAGCAGAGTAGGCCTCTGGGCCTCTGGTTGAGCATCTGGAGAACGAGAAAGACACAACATTGACGGCCATAAGAGTGGGGGTCAAAATATTGCAGTTTCTGTTCGGTCTCCAGCTTCCTCTCACACGCAAACCTTGAGTAACCCTTTTTGAACCCTTGCAATAAAGTGAGAGGTAAATATTTTGTTAAAGAAGTCTTCCTGCGTCTGTTTATTTATTGTGTCGTTGTGATGCTGTAGATGACAATATAACAATTTTCTAATGAGGATTTTGCACTCACAGCCCAAGCAAAGGCTACTTCAGGTTTACATTTTATACCTTGAAGTGTTTTTATAAAAGTTTCACTGAGTATTAAATTATGCCTTTCAACCATTCCATTACTGAATGGAGATTCAGCTGCAGTTGTTTGGGTCAGCACATTTAATTTTTCATTCATTTGTCTGTAACTCTCATTTGAAAATTCCCCACCATTATCACTCAAAAATTTATGAGGAGCACCAAAATATGTTATCTGCATACTATAAATTTTTTCTGTTGTCTTTTTTCGTCTTTATTATACAAGCTGCTGAGTAACTTATCGCAGAGTCAATTAAATGAAGTATCCAGGACTCATTATGCCCATGTTCCTTTAGATCCATACAAACTACTTGACTGAATCTGCTTGCAAGAGGTTATCCAACAATGGGACACAATGAAGGATGTTTAGATTTCATGCATATATCACAAGAATCACAGTGTCCTTCAATCATTTTTAAAAATTCCTGTTCATCAAAATCTTTTCTCTCCTTCACAAGTTTACAAAGTTTCTCTTTCAATGCATAGGCAAATTATCTATGTAACTTGGTAGGTCTTTTTTTTTTTCAGTAACACTTAAACTTTTTGGTTGCCCAGTTGGCTGGGACTGTAGAATACACTGACTGCACTTCTGCAGATGGTAAGACATCCTCCAATGAATGTCCTGGATATGACACTAAACAATCTGGCGGTGAGGTTCCAGTAATGCTGGTGCTCTGGTGAAAGTGGAGCACCCCTTCATTGCTATTACTCTCAGGTCCACTCTGACCCGGAGTGGTAGCACCTGATAGGGCTCAATGGATCAAATAGATCTAAACTGCATACTTATGCTGAACTGAACTGCTTGAAATAAAACTGTTTTGATATTTAAACTGTGTACCTATGCTAAACTGAATTGTTAGAAATAGAACTGTAGGTGACATTGAAACTGTACTTATGCTAAACTGAATTGTTCAGAATAGAACTGTTTTGACATTTAACTGTGTGTAAACAAAAATTATACTTATTCTAAACTAAATTGTTTGAATTAGAACTCTTTGACTAAACTGAATAGCTTGAAATAGAAATTTTTTTGACAATTAAACTGTACTTATGCTAAACTGAATTGTTTGAAATAGAACAGTTCATTTGTATAAAAATTGATTTGGTATTAAATAACCTACAAAGGTTAATATGCCATAAAACCCAACCAACAAACTTTTTAAGGCAAATGTGTGTAAAACAAATCATATTTTTGGGTTATTATTTGTGAGGAACATGTATGTAAGTTGTATACAATAGTGGCCAGTTGATGTGCACATTAATTTTATAGATTCATCAAATACCACGGCCATGTCTCTAGAAAAATCTAAGACAAGCTTTGCTCTCTTCATAGAAGCTCTACTCAGGAGTAACAGAATTTCATTATCAACAGTATTAGCTTCAATAAAGACCTTGATACCAATAAAAGCTGGAAACTTCACCTTCTTTACAGATTTGACTTCAACAACATCCCCACCACAAAATTTTGTGTTATCATATTCTGTCAATACATGCAAAAAAGCATTTAGCCACAGTGTACTTGTAACAGATTTGGTACAGAATGCTATCTAGTACACCCATACCCAGTGCTTCCTTCACTAAAAGAGGAATTTCAGCGGAAAGCAACGTAATATGTATATTTTTATTTTGGACCTCTCTGGGTGGTCAGTAATTGCAGTACCTAGCAAGTTGCTTTCTTGAGTTGCATTTAAAATACTTCAACACTTTCCTATCTCTGCCAATTGGATTATTATGCATTTTAAACAAACAGAAATAACTGGTAGTCCTCAGAAATGTTTTATGTCCAGGACACCCTTTTACTTGTAGAGGATTTTCATGGTCTCTTATAAAAACAGACTCTGATTTTATTGCTGGGGCATTACTTCCCCACATACAAGCAGCAAAATTCCTGAAAATCTTGCATAGACAGTCTTTCATGTTTTTATACATCATAAAATTTCACGTTGCATGTGCCAAGCATTTGTTTTCTTCAGATACATTAGCTACCATAAGCAGGAAGAACGTTTGGACACCCTCTGGCAATTTTATATCAAACACCACCAACTTGTGGTATGAACATTCAAATCTTACTAAAAAGTCAGTAATATTCACTCTGGGTGATCTATGGTAATCATAAAATTCCTTTGATGTAAGGTATACACAGGTATTTTAATCTTTTAAAAAAAGAGTCCAATCTTTCATATTTTTTTAATCCTGTTTTCAGTGGCTATTTCTTAATGACTTAAACTTCGAACACAATCATGTGCTCGTCCAGTCAGTGAAAGGTAAATGGTTGTTCCTCATTTTTCCACATCAAGGTCTGTGAGTAATCCCATATTTCAAGGTCATTTTTCCATTCTCTATAGTTGCTTTTGTCAACCAGAATAGGTGGCATTTTTAAGGCTTGCTGGAATGCCATTTCATCAAGTACACTATCACTAAAAGAACTATGCTCTGCCACCATATGTCATCTTGTTACTCGGTGCTTTCTTATGACAGGGTGTTCACCTAATATTAGTACCCTTATACTATTTATACCTGATAACATCAACATATTGGAGTTTTGGGTGAGTTGGCCATTTTTTTACCAACTGCACCTTGGGAAGATGTTGGCAGTATGGGAATTCATGTCTTTACTAGAGACATTGCCTCAACAAAGAAGTAAAAACCCAAATACCTTTCCCATAGAAACTGACAAATAGGGCTTGTTGGATATGTGGGTGTGTTGTCATCTCTCTGCCAATGGCACCCTGCAAAAATGCTGGTGCTGTGGAGAGTCAGGACATGAGAAAAGGCATTGCCCTGTCTGGTTTGAGGACCCAGGCAATAAATTTCTACTGCCAGCCCCAATATCTTGGGTGGCACAAAATTGGAAAGGAGTGGAGAGAAATAACCAGCAAGGTGAGGGTGAGGAACAGGACAGCAAGGGCTCTGATAAATACAGGAGCAGCTATGTTTCTTATATGGATCAACACCTCTGCTAAGATGAGGAGAAGGTCCGATTTAGTAAAAAAAAATGAGGCTGTTGAATGAGATTAAGGATAATCAGTATGGTATAAGTACCATTAGAGGTCAGAGAGGTCTGACAGAGGCACAATTTGAAGGTCTAGTGCCCGACTAAAATTGACCCCCACCAAGTTAGGGGAGTAGAGATCTCATTGTAGGGGAAATCTTGATTTAATTTACACTTTCTTTCTGATTTAATCAATGAACCTTCAACATAATTATGAAGTAGAAAAAACTCACCTGACATTTGGTTGATGAATGAATCCTGCCAGGTAAAAAGTCTATTGGATCTTGATTTAATGTACACTTTCTTTCTGATTTAATCAAATGATTTAAATGGCATGTCAACCTATTTTGGGTGATTTTATACTTACAATTTAGAGAATTGTGTTCATTGTATTTGATATTTTCATTTATATGTAGTTGTTTCTAAAGATTTTTTTTGGACCATCCGATAGAAAAGGAATATTTTCATCACTATTTTCACTTGGCTTTGGCATCAACATCTTCAACTGATTACTTTACAATGTGACTATTACATTGCACAATTATGTTGTCTTTGGGGTACTCTTTTAAATTGTGCACTGGTTTGATTGGCTATTGATTGAATATCTTCTTATGGTAATACGTTCTTTATTTCATGAAAAAATTTCCTAAAGAATCAAAGAATTTAATTATGGATTGACACTAAGAAAAAAAAAAAAAAAAAAAAAAAAATCAAATTACCTTGAAAAATATCTTGAAAGAAACAAATATAATATTTATTTAACAACATGTTTCCCTACATTTCTGAAATAAAATGATCCTAATTATGAGGATAAAAGAAATATTTTAAAACTGATACCATTAATGTGTGTATCAGTTTATTTCTAATAAGTAAATTGTTTTGAGACATTGATATTTTAAGATTATAAAACATTTAGCACATGATGATTCTCCACTTTTTGATAAGTTTTAACATGTAAATATCTTTTTATAATTGACTCAATAAATTCTTTTCTTTCTTTTTAGGTAAAGAATTCTTCTGCAGTTTGTATGTCAAGAAATTTATTAAATACCAGATTCTAATCAAATGTGCAAAAAGTTATTGAAAAGGGGCATTCCCTTATTGAATTTTTGGAATGAGCATTTTCGCAGGGGTCAGAAATGGAAATACAAATGAATAGAAATGTGGGAGAAAGACCATTTTCTTGTCAAGTATGTAGATCAAAATTTAAGCAAAATTCACACTTAAAGAAACATATGCGAATACACACAGGAGAGAAACCTTATCATTGTGAAGTGTGTGGATCTGCATTTTCACAGAATTCTCATTTAAAGACCCATATGCAAGTACACACTGGAGAGAAACCTTTTTCTTGTCAAGTATGTAGATCATCATTTACACAACTTTTCAGTTTAAAAAGACACATACGAATACACACTGGAGAGAAACCATTTTCTTGTCAAGTGTGTGCAACTTCATTCTCAATCAATTCCCATTTAAAAACACATATGCGAATACACACAGGAGAGAAACCATTTTCTTGTAAAGTGTGTGCAACTTCATTTTCACAAAATTCCAATTTAAAAAAGCACATGCGAATACATACAGGAGAGAAACCATTTTCTTGTCAAGTTTGTGGAAGTTCATATTCCACCAATTACAGTTTGAATTTGCACATGCGAGTACACACAGGAGAGAAACCATTTTCTTGTGAAGTGTGTGCAACATCATTTTCTGACAGTTCTAAATTGAAAACACATATCCGAACACATACAGGAGAGAAACCATTTTCTTGTGAAGTGTGTGAATCAGCATTTTCACAGTTTTCCCAATTAAAAACACACATGCGAAAACACACAGGCGAGAAACCATTTCCTTGTAAAGTGTGTGCAACTTCATTTTCAGACAATTCCAAACTAAAAACACACATGCAAATCCACACAGGAGAGAAACCATTTTCTTGTGCAGTGTGTGGGAGTTCATTTTCAGGCAATTCCAAATTAAAAGCACACATGCGAATACACACAGGCGAGAAACCATTTTCTTGTCAAGTGTGTGCTATTTCATTTTCCCAAAATGGCAATTTAAAAAGACACATGCGTATACACAAAGGATTGAAAACAATTTCCTGTGACGTGTATGGATCGGAGTTTACATGGAATTCAGAATTAAAAACACAGCTGCAAATACATTCCGGAGAGAAATTATTTTCTTGTGAAGTATGTGGATCTGCATTTTTACAAAGTTCCAATTTAAAAAGACATATACGAACACACACAGGAGAGAAACCATTTTCATGTAAAATTTGTGGAGTATCATTTTCACATAGTTCTACTATAAAATCACATATGCGAACACACACTGGGGAGAAACCATTTTCCTGTGAAGTGTGTGGCTCAACATTTTCAGAGAATTCCACTTTAAAATCACATATTCGAACACATACTGGGGAGAAACCATTTTCTTGTGAAGTGTGTGGATCAGCATTTTCAAAGCGTTCTATTTTAAAAATACACAGACGAAAACATACAGGATAGAAACCATTTTCTTGTTAATCATACAGATCAGAATTCAGATCAAAACTCCTGTGTAAATACACATGGGAGAGAAACCATTTTTTTGTGAAGTGTGTGGAAATGCATTTTCACAAAATATCACTTTAAAAAACATGGGAAATCACACAGTAGGAAACACTCAGTCATGATAGGTGTGTTGATCTTTATTTTCAGCAAATTATCTTTTTACATTTCACCTGAAAATACGTAACTTATAGAGAAACAAAGAACGTATAGATACTCACAATAACACAGTAATGATGTTATAGAAAATTTTTTTATAAATAGATTAAGTACAGAGAGTAGAATGGAGAAATATGTTCACAGTTAAAGAATGAATTCAGTGGTAGTAGTTACAAAGTTCATGTACTGTACTTGTCTCGTGGTGAAGGGATGGTTTTCTCGGAATTAGAACAGCGTTGGTAGCGGCGGCGATTGTTTGATGTATCGGATGACAGGCGCCGGACGGTGGCGAAGAATCTTTAACACGGGTCGTGTGAAAGAACAAGTCTGACTGATGATTATTTGGTCCGTCTATTTATATATTTTTTGTAGGCTCACAAACGGCAATTTTTGTGCCCCACGGGAAGCGTTCCGATTGGATATTTATTAATGTATTTTTTTTTGTTAATTTATCGCAAACGGAAGTTCTGCGCGGAGCCCATGCGTGAGCGACTAACTTTTCATTTTGAGTTGAGAACTCGACGTGTTAACTTCCGTTTTTTTTTTCTTTTCTTCTTTTCTTTCTTTTTGTTTTTTCAAATCAAGGCAAGATCTTGTCTTGTAACACTACTCTCCATGTCCCCACCTCCTGTGACCATAATACCTATGCTTTGTGGTCACTTGTTGGGATGACTCCGAGTAGTAATGGGCCGGTCCCCGCATTTGTGGTGATCTTGACCTTGGTGGGCGTATTACCCTTGTAGTGCATCTCAGCACCGGACTCAGTGATGGTTGGACGATTGGGTGTTGATTTTCTTCAACATCCATGTCTGTGTGGTCTGCCATCCCCCCGTCGACATCCGTATTGACTACCTCCATCATATCAGGTTCTATGCATGGAGTTTCACTGTCGACTGGCATCTGCCTTTGAGTGAGTGCTTGTAATTCTTGGGGTGTATTGTTCGGTGTGCCCACCACTGGAAGGATTTTCCTGAGAAATCGCCGGTTACGCAGCATGACTCTGCTGCTTTCATCTAGACATACCCGGTATTGCTTGTTTCCCATTGTCTCGACAACCCTCCCTGTTTTCATCCACCACCTTGGGAGTGGTCCCTCTTGGTTCTGCACTTGGACCGATTCGCCAACCTGAAGTTTTCAGAGTGGGTGGCTGTGTATGTTGTAATGCTTTTGATTCAGCAGGTGTCTCTTTGCCATGACCCTTTCTCTCAACTTTTGTCTCCCTCCAACATTTGTGAATCTGGTACTTCTCTCGAAATATGAGGAGGTGATCTCTTAATACCCGGTCATATAGCATTTCTGCTAGTGACCAGCCAAGGTCCTGATGAGTTGTATTTCTATGGGTCATCATTGCCCTGTGCCGCCAGGTCGTGGCGTAAGCGACCATATCCATCAGTATAGTCTATCAGCATTCTTTTCGCTGTTTTTACAGCCAGTTCAGCTTGGCCATTGCTTTGAGGGTAATGCGCTGATGATATTCGCTTTTTCACACCCCAATCCTCCAAGAATGACTTGTATCCCTGTGAATCAAACGGTGGTCCTCCATCCAAAGATATCTCCTCCGGTACACCGTATGTGCAGAACCAATTCCGTAGGGTCTCGCATACAGCTGTAGCCTTCCCAGATGATAGTGAGGTTACTTCCATCCAGATGGTGTAACGGTCTTCGTACACCATATAAGTTTTTCCATGCAGGTCAAACAAGTCTGTGACTGTCTTTTGGAATGGAAACTCTGGGTTTGATGGTAGCATCAGGAGTTTTCAGGGCTGGGACGGGGCAATCATATTGCACTTTCGGCACTGCACCCTCGTCTGTCAAATGCTGGCATCTAATCCAGGCCAAAATAACCACTGTCATGCGTTAGCCATCATCACATTAACGCCCTGGTGTGCGGAGTGTTGCACTTCCAGAACCTCGGCCCGAAGTTGCCTCAGTATCAGAATTTTGTCTTATTTTATGGGCACCCCATCAAGACAATACAATTGGTCTGCCATCGACCAAAACTGTCGGATTTTCGATGGTAGCTCATGGTGTGACCTAGGGAATCTATTCTGTATGTACTCCGTTAACGCACAGCATTCCTCATCAGTGGCCGTGGCAACCACGATCCTGTCCAGGTTATGGTTCTTAGTTTAGGGCTGTGCTTGTACGCAGATATAATTGACACCTGCATAGCACAATCAATTTGCTGGGTAATGTCAATACTCGTTACCCCGCTGGGCTTTGGGGATGCCAGATATCTAGAGGTGCAGTCAGATGTGGCATTCAGTTTTCCTGGAACATGCTTAATGTGGAACCTGTACATCAATGAATATTCCTTGAAAGTGAACAGTTGAGGATTTTTGATATTTTCAAGGACCTGATCTGAAAATATTTTCACCAGTGGTTGGTGATCTACTGTGACTTATAGGTCTGGGCATCCCAATATGAACATCCTGCAGGACTCCAATCCATATATTAATGCTAGGGCTTCCCCTTCTATAGGAGAACTGCGGGACTCTGCATCTTTCGTGAATCAGGATCCTGCCAGAATTATTTTCCAATGGTTCTCACCATAGTTTGGGCCCGATTCTGTTGGGCACCGGCAGTGCTTCTGGAAAAGAAAGTATCCAATGCCGCTTTTGCTATAATCAGTTGAGAGACATGTCAATCTGTTCATTTCAAACATTTTCACCCCTTCCTTGATTTCCCCTACGATGTTTCTTTTTGACTCCTCAAACTGCTTGTCCAGTTTGGCATCCCAATAAAATTTATGATCTTTTGTACGTAATAACTCTCGAAAGGGGGCCATGGCCTCAGTCTGTGAGAATGCATATGAGACTTGGTTGACTAGTCTGAACCAGGATCTGATACCAGTGATATTTGTGGGAGTCGGGAAGTTGAGAATGGCTTCTGTCATTTTTTTCGTTGGCTTTATACCGTCACCCATTATTCGGAAGCCAGCAAACCCCACTTCGTCTCCTGCAAATTGAAATTTATCAGGGTTGAAGACAATTCTATTTCTGCCACAGTGGGTAATGTATTCAAGAGTGTGCCAAAAAGCAGACTCTATGGTTTCATCCCAGAGAAGGCTATCGTCAATGCAGTGAGTTTTTCAGGGGCATCCACATAATGCTTTTCCATTAACGATGGCTGATGCATCAATTCTAGATGTCTAACTTGGGAAATTGCGAGGTATCAATTCCAAATCCTTCAGCGCTGATTCTGATTAGTAGAATCCTGATGTGTTCCCCGACACATAGACCACTTGCCTCGTATCTCTGATGCCAACCCTGATACGCATGAAGAGGGCCTCTTTAATGCGTAGTTGATCATCTGTGATCCCACGTATCCTATGGTTGGTTGGTATCAGGGAGTCTCTGGTGCATTCCAATATCTTCAATATTTCTAGGCCACTTAAACAGGTTTGCGCACCAGTGTCCGTGACTGCCTGGATGCAGTGTGTCCGGCGACTAGTTTTTCACTCAAGGTTTGCCCAAATTTGGCGTGGGATTTGGCCATCAATGACATCTCAATTTTCAGAGATGGTGGTGGTTCTGGAGGGCTCCTATAGAATTTGCCCTTACTCCATGTGAGGTACGGTATTGCCGATAATTCTTGCCCCCATTCACAGGATTCCTGGTTTTCCTTTCCTCTATTACTGAGAATGATTGACTGGTGCTCTGTTGAAATACTCGTTGATCCAGTGCTGGATCCCTTCACTTATCTATGACACACTTTTCTTAAGTGTCCCATTAGCCCACAATTAAAACAATGTAGGTTGGCTGCTGGACATTTTTTCCGTCCCTTTAGCCTGTCGGGATGGGATATCTCTCCACATCCCTTGCATGTCCTGTCCCTTGAAATTCTGGGTGTACCTTCATCCTGGGACCGCTTCCGCTCAGACCTCACCGAGCCAAATGTCGTTGGTGAAACTAGGTTGTTTCGAAGGTGGAGGGTCGCTTTATCTGTGGTTTCCAGACTAACCAACCTGTGGAATTTCTGTTCTAATGTAGTAAGAATATTAGCTGAAGCTAATATCTTACCTTGGTGTTCCGTATTAAGGAGTCCAGTGACGAGATGACCAGCTGCCATGTCCTCTGAATAGTTTACTTGCTGTTGGCAACTTCTCTTTGTACACTTCACGGTAAATTCACTGAGCCTTGTCTGTGACTGCAATTTTGCCAAGAAATGTGTGATACCCTCCCCTTCTTGTTGCCTAATGTTGTGAAAAGTATGCCTATGTACCTCTTTATGCAGACCTTTCACTGCAAAAAGTCATATTTGGTGTAGTAACTGTTCTTCTGTGGCTATGTTAAGAGTTCCAGACCCTAATAGCTGAAATAACAATCTGTTTACATTCAGTGAACAGGCAGTTCTCAGCTAGGTTGGTAAGGTCACACATTTCTTTATATCAACCCCAGGTGTCGACAAACAAGGCCCAATCTTTGCCACTAACAGGTCTGTCAGTTTTTTTTTTTTGAGGGACCAAACGGGTGCGTTGTCTCTTCGCTTTCATAGTTCATTGTTCTCCGTTTGAAGATTTATCAACTGTTGAATAAGTTGCATGTAGCATTCGCTATTCTCTTCTTCTGAAGCCATTTTTGCTAAACTCTAGGATAGCTTTCAAAGTTCTGAAGGGTATGATCCTGTCTGCAGCGCCATGTATAGGTGACTTGTTAGAAGTAACGAGTTGGGCCTGGTATCCAGTATTTATGCCATTCCCGTAATACTGATGTCACTCCATAGGTCGTACCCTGTCAACGATCGTCTTTCCTATTCTACAAGGATGAAACCAGTTTCTATACTATTTGAGCTCATGTATATATGGATGCACACTTGGTGTAATGGTTGTTCTTGTTGGAAATGGAGTCAGTAACTCAAGTTTAAATCCTTGCCAAGCTACTTTGCATTTCACTTCATGCTAATGGCCTTAATAAAGTCATGAATAAGAATACTTAAAATAATTTATCTATCTCGCTTTTGTACAGACACTGATCTTGGAGAAATGCTGAATTCAAATCAGCAGGATTCTGCTAATGACTTTGTATTGAATCCTTTTCATGGCAGACCACTTGGGTAAATACACATGCATATATATATATACACACACACTATGCTACATGTACATGAGCTGAAACATTCTTATGATGACATCATATCTGCTGTTGTTAATTTTTGACCAGTTGAATCAAAGTATTGCAACCCTAATAGAAGAAGTGTGTAGACTGCAAAGAAAAGGATGGTGAAAGATAAACTTCATTTGCTGACATTCCATGAGAGTATCTTGATCCGTCTATGAACTATTAACTAAGCTTCTCTGACTACAAAAGAAATGTATAAATACAATGCAAAATACTATGTAATACTGGGAAGAAATCTGTTAGTCTATTACAAAAACAGGGGGGTGTTTGTGGTGTAATGGTTAAAGTGATGGACTGTGGAATCGTAGTAAGCAAGTTCGTACTCCGATCACACAATTACATTCACTTTTGAGCAAATACACTTGGAAAGGTATGAACCCCCTTATCCTTCCAGCTATGAGTTAAATAGTACCACTACTGTTCTTCTAAGAGAATAGCTTTGGCATTAAATAACCTACAAAAGTTGATATGCCATTAATCTAAGAAATCATACCAAACCTATTACAAAAACAGATTTACTTTCTAGCTGAGGTATAATGTAGTGCTTAAATAAATCTTAAAGCATGGAGGGAAATTACTTCCATTCTTACATTCAGATTAGTTGGGGTGCCCCATTTATACAGCCTTGTGTCACATCTAAGAAAAAAGCTTGGTAAATTACTACATTCAAACGAGTTTATTATTCTTTCAAACCGACTACTGATTAAAAGATTGCTTAATTTACCACATCATTTAACCAAACAGTGACATATGAAAAAGAAATTGAAATTTTGACCTTAATGTTTGTTAAAAAAATAATAGAGTTTTTTTTTCATTTTTCATTTAAATTCATTAATGATTTAAAATTGGCAAGTACGAGAAATGCCTTTTTTATCATAATGTTATGATTTTTTACTAACAAGCCACATCGCTTTCCTTTTAACATATGGATAATCAAAAGTGTAACAATCTTATGTTAATAAATTCTTGGTAAAAGTTTTCCTCCCTTAAGTGACTTTCTTATATTAATTATTTTGCATGTCTCCAGAGAAAAGATATCATCCAATGTAAAACCACATTAATAAAAAGCAACAAAAAACTATTATTCAGATAAAATACTTTTTATCTAATCCGTCATATTTATTTATTCAGTATTTTTACCATTGTTAACAAGATCCCTGTCACATACAGTGAATGGAAGAGTTTAATCTATGGATGTCATTTTAAACCTCAAAAAAAAGACGTTTAACCTGATTTTTTTGCTCTTTTATTAACTACTTTGTTAAGTTTGCATAAATTACATGAGTGATTAACAGCAGACTTAACTAGGGAGAATGACAAGAGGGTAAGATTTAAATGTCAGGCTTTTACTGAGCATGATCAGCAGTTGACTGAGTTGAAAGGAATGGCTTCAGCAGTTTGCAGGAACAGCTGCAAGTTGCAGTGTTGTCTGCATGAAAGAGGAGTCAAATGAGTTGACTAGGTCATGCAAAGGTCATACTAAAGTTTGACCACAGGCCTCCATGGCCTCACCTCTCAGCTGGCTTTTTTTGTGGCTGCCTTTATAGAGAAGGAAGAGGCAACCACTTTGTTGGTTGTGGAGTCTCATAGCATAATGACTAAAATGCTGAACTGTAGCCATGAAATGAGTGAGTTTAAACCTCAACACACTATTACATCCATTTTCGGATTAATACATTTAGGAATGGTATGAAGCCTCTCATTCCCCACTTATGGCTTAAATAGTATTTTTGCTTTTCTTCTATAAAGGTGGCTATTATTGTGCGATATGAGAAGATATATCTAGGTGTTGTGTTTCGTTTGCCTGAACACAAGTTTTTGTTTTTCTTACTACTTCATACTCTCACACTCTGTATGTTCATCCAGGCATGAAAAATGAACAGCCCACAGTCTCTATCTTCATCCAGGCATGACAAAAAAAATAGCTCTCAATATCCTGGTTTGAGAAATGCATATTCCCCAGTTCCTATGTTCATTTTGATACCAAATGCTCTCACATAATTATTATATGTAGTTTTTATGTGAACAAATTTGTCTATGCATAGAATAATTGGCATAAAATGATTTTTTAAATTTTGTTTCATCCCTCAACCAACAAGTCAGTAAATATTGTCTTCTATAAACGACTTGATATGAAATGAAATCTCTGCAAATGAAGACCAAAAAAAGCTGAACTTATTTTCTATTTATCTAAAAGACAGCAGCCATTTTACTTTTATTTATTTTTTGTTCAATAAATTTTAATTTCTTTAAAATTCATTGCTTAGTCAACAAAGCTTAGAATATATTGTCTGTATCTCTTGCAGAGGAGTAATATCAACCCTAAAATAAAACAAGAGTGGCCTGAATATTACACCAAACTGCATTGGATGATGAGGCTATAGTTCTGGAGATATAGGAAGTGTAGAGTATCCCTTGATTGCCATTACTCTAATGTCCACACTGGAAAGAATGGTAGTACCTGTTAGAATCTCATCTATTGATCAAATAGCTTTGTTTGAAAATTAGAATTATTACATAAGAATAGTTGATAGCATATAACAGTAAATTGTTTGTATTAAGTATAGTTACTTGAAGCTATAATTGTTTTCTAATATTAGTTACCTTTAACCCTATTACTGTCTACAAACAAAGGATGATTATTAAATAGAAATTATTGTTTGAAATGATATAATTATGTATAAATTATTTGTATTAGATTGGAATACTTGAAAACATACAACTGTATGAAAAAGACTCTAAAAAACAACCTGCCTGGTCAGCTGGGGTTGTAGAAAACTCTGATTATACCTCTGCAGAGGGGTAAGACCCCCTCCAATGAGTGTCCTGAGCATAACATGAAACAATCTGATAATGAGGTTCCAGTAATGCTGGAGCTTTAAGGAATGCGCTGTGCTTCTTCATTGCCATTGCTCCCAGGTTCACTCTGGCCCAGAGTGGTAGCACCTGATAGGGTCCTATCTAGTGGTCAAATAGAAGTAAACTGTGAATTTATGCTAAACTGATTTACTTGAAATAGAACTGTTTTGACATTTAAACTGCGTACTTATGCTAAACTGAATTGTTTGAAATAGGACTGTTTTGACAAGTAACTGTGTTTGGACAAAAGCTATACTGATACTAAACTGAATTGGTTGAATTAAAACTGTTTGACTAAATTGAATAGCTTGAAATAGAAATGTTTTTGACAAACTGTGTACTCATGCTAAACTGAATTGTTTGCAATAGAACTGTTTATTTGTATAAAAATGGATTTGGTATTAAATAACCTACAAAGGTTGATATGCCATAAAACCCAAACAACCAACCAAAAATCTTAAAATCAACTACCCAAAAAATGTAAATTTTAATGAACAATGAACCCAATTTCCTAACCTCTAGGCATAAAATAACCCTACACAGTTTGATATGCCATTGAAATTAATCAATTCTTGAAAAATTCATTAATAAAAGAACTTTTCATCAGTCATTTCAAGCATGAGTAATGTTCTGAAAATAACGCCTTCTATTGATTTCACAAAGAAACCTTCTTCTCTTAGTAATTTTTTAGAACTGAGAAAAAATGTCTTTTTTTACATGGTTACCAACAAATTTATAAAATTTAGTTAAGATTTAAATTTATCCTATTTTGAAAATCTATTTTTTCCTGAAAATGTAAATTATTATATAAAATTGTTTTACAGTGTAAAAAACATTCTAAATGGAAATATATCCATTTCTACTTAATATGCTGAAAATTCTTTGAATCAGACTTTTTTTTTCCAATTTCAAAAGCAGAAATATTTAAATCATAGAATTAAATTTGCTATAAGTTTCATGGTTTTCTGCTTTTTCATTCTACTGTGGACTTTATTGTAGAAGAATTTTGGACATATATACTTTTTTCACACTTGTAAAAATCTAGATATTGTATTTCAGTAAGACTTCCTGTTATTGATTGATCAACTTTTCACTGAAAGGACTTACAGGTTCTACTATTATAGAATGTAGGTAAACTCTTTCTTCCCTTTACTAAGACAATTTGGTCTATTGTATTCTTATTAATTGTTAAATGCACCTTTCAATGGTTATGTCTTCCAGGATCATTTTTTGTCATCATTAACATTCAGGGAATTTCAAAGCAAATCCTTTATTGTCCACATTAAATTTTCCATGCTTTTTAATATCCTATATTTGGTAATTAGTTTTCTTAGTTATTTCACCATTGTCATACTGCTTTTCTTTTTCCACTGAACTAGAATTCAAGAACTGAACTCATAACTCCCTGGAACACTCTTAACGATGTCCTTAATAAATGTTTGTATTATCCCAGTCATTTGAATATGTTATTGCAGGAGAGAGCTAGAGGGGTATCTAATCTCTGACATCAACTCTGTGCCCTTCTGTTTATCCTTATGGTATCATGCTTATTACATCCTTTTTCAATAAAGTCATTTCTTCCTATAATTCTTACAGAGTTTCTTAATCTTGTATTACTATTATGCAATATCCGCTGGCACTCTCACTGGCCACACCTGTGACACGATGAGGAGGAAATTCCTGAGAATCATAAAGGATTCTGGGACATGAATGGTAACTTTGATTCATAGCAAACTGTTTTTGGTATGCTGCAAAGTAAATGATTATATAATTTTATCAATTCAACATTTGTAAAAATGATAGTTTAAAAGTTTTTTTTCTTCTTCAGCAAAAGAAATAAATAAAATAAACTTTTTAAAATTTCATAAATTCCATTTTGAATGGTTTTTAATTTTGCTGTATAACAATGATAAGTGAAAAAATTCAGGCTTTTTTTTTTTTCCTAGTTTTAATTATTTATCTCCCTTGCTTTTCACTCTTTGAAAAAAATCTTTTTTCATCGATTGTAAATGACGGCTGATTTAAAATTTTAATTCGACCAGGAAACACATTCCTCCCGTTCTCTTTGAAGAAAATAAACCAGACAAAAGAAACAAAAAAAAAGTGAGTATTTCATCAACTGTATCTTTTCTTTTTATGAATTAGAATACATATTTACTGAAATTGTTTAACGAAGGAGAATTAAGATGCGATCCTCTATTGAATCTGGAAGTGAATTCTTTAAAATAATAATCGTTTTGTGGAATCGCTTTTGATGTTTTTAGATAATTTTTTTTTTTTGATTTGAGAAAATGTTTTTCAATTTTAAAAATGTATCTACCCAACGTATAACGAAATAGTGACTTATGAAAAAAAAAGAAATTTGTTGGTATAAAAGTTTATTTTGTCGTCAAAATCTTAGATCATATAGTTAAAAGAAACATTTGGGAAGATTAGTATATTCTTTGTAAATTTTGCACGCAATAGAAATATTTGATCTTGAAATGTCATTTAAATTTCAAAACAAAACCAAACAAAAAAGAAAATTTACAGTTAGAAATTACAATAAACATTTTTAGGGATCTTCCCACCCCCACAAAAACTCACTGGGTTCTAAAATCAACAAAAGTTAAATACTTAGGAGATTTTTGTGAAATTCTAAGTTCTTATTCATAAATAAAATAATCTGTTCTTGTGAAAATATTTTTTAAGTCAAATTACCTTGATACCAATAAAGTTTTGTGGGGGCGTACTTTATTTTATATATTATTTTTGAATTTTGTACCCTGTAGAATTATTTGGTCCTAAATGTTATTTACATTTGAAAACAAAACAACAAAAAAAAACAGCTCGCAGTTACATTTTCAATAAATATTTTTAGGGAAAAAATTCTAAGTACCTATAAATAAAATAATCTGTTTTTGTAAAGATATTTTTGAACTCGAATTACAAGTATATAAAGTAGAGGGAGGGGCGTGCTGTATTTGATTTGATGTAATTTCTAAAAGACAATTTGGTTCATTGTTTAAGGTCGATATTCATGGGTTATTTAATGCCAAAGACATCTTTATGGAAGATTAGCAGTGGTATCATTTAACCGATAGCTGGGTGGGCTTAATTGTAACTGCTCAGTAAAAAAAAAAACAAATAAGCAAATGGTTTCAACTTGCTATCAAGTAAACGGTGAATACATAAAAATATAGAGGCAACACATTTGAAGATTTTCTTTTTTGTGCTATTTTATTCAAGAACCAAGAACCGCCCTTAATTGTACTTCATTAAGTGTGATAAAACACACTCTTTGTTTTGCAAATATTGCATTTTTATTTTATTTTAATAAAACGTATGCTAGTTGTGAGAATTCAGGTCTGAATTCAATATTACCACTCGCCTCGCGAAGTGCGAGACATAGCTATAGCAGTCGTTGTAATTTACGAAGCTTTTCGTTTAGATGTGGCACATAGCTGTATAAATGGGACACCCAGTGAGACTCGAACTCACTTGTTAATGTTTGCTTGTCTAACTTGCTAACCATTACCTTACCAGAGGCGCCCTGCTATAGCAGTCATTAACGATAATTCTCGTTCTTCCTTTTGAAGTAGATTTTTATCCGTACCTCCCACTAGGTAAGACTAAAAAGGCCATTTCAATGTGAACAGAAACCAATGCGTGGCAAGTACAAAAAATGCTTATTCCGGTTGGCATTCTCATTTTTAAACGAACCTGAGCATAATTTTTTTTTTTTTGCACCCAGTTATATGGTTTCAAGTATTTCTATTTAATACCAATCATTTGCCTGCGTATAGCTAAAAGTATTGTCCTCAAGTATTGCTATGTAAAACTAATAATTTTATTCAAAATTACTCATTTATTTGCACACAGTTAAAGGATTCCAAGTATTGCTATGTATCACTAACAATTCAATTAAACATCCGTCATTTGTTTACAGTTAATTGATCAAACAGTTCTATTTCTAACAATTCAATTTAGCATGTCAATTGTTCGCACACAGTTTAAATGTCTAACAGTTCTATTTGACCCATAGATAGATATCAGGTGCTACCACTCTGGGTTAGAGTAAATCTAGGAGCAATGGCAGTGAAGGAGTACTTCATCTTCCCCAAGGCCTCACCATCAGATTGTTTAGTGTCCTATATAGGACACTCATTTGGTTTTACTATTTTGCAGAGGTGCAGTTGTTGTATTTTGCAACCAGAGCTGACGGGGCTTATTCTTATTCAGAAGAGGATTACCGGGGCCATTGGCCTAATGAGTAGAGTGTTCACTAGTGGTCCGGGAGACCGGGGTTCAATCCCAGGTTGAGTCATTCCAAAGACTTAAAAAATGGTACTTGATGCTGCCTTGCTTAACACTCAGCATTATAAGATAAGGATCAAGGGTAAAGTGGAGCAATCCAGGAAAAGGAGTAGCGCCCTCCCCTACCTCGTAGTGTTGTAGCTATTGAAAAGGGAGCCTTCAGGTCACCCTTGACTACAGTTGCCAACTTTACTAGTCGAAGAGTGTGATTTTTTCCCCACTTTACTGTCTTGCTAAAGGAAAAAAGAAACATTTTTGGTACTTCTTTAAGGTCTGTCAGCTATAAGTGCTGGATAGCAGTACTTGTTACCTTTTCACCATGTGCAAACAAATGCTGTAAAACACAACCAACCAACCAACCAACCAGATGTTTCTTAGAATTAAACTTCTAATTAGAATTAAACTTCAGTTTTGTGTTAAATTTTGAAGAAAGTTAAACAAGGATATTAAAGAGTTTCTTCCATTGTGTTTGTTGGTTGCCTGCCCTTTGTTTTTTCCATAGTTGGTATAGCAGGCTTTTTAGGTTTTGTATTGTACTTTAGGATATGAGTAGGATCTTAAGTTACTGTGGTGGTCTTCTGTTTTGTTGTGGTCAATGTGCGACCGATTGTCCAATAATTTCTGCTGTTGGGTTTCTCCTTGTGTGATCCAGAAAAATGAATGGAAGCAATGGATGATCTGATCATCCATTGCTTCCATTCATTTTTCTGTGAAGTTCACTTTATGGTAGCTTCTCTGTGGTTGGGTGTTATTTTTTTCCATTTTTGTACATTTCTTGTCTTCATTTTGTCTTCTCTTCTTGCTGACATTTGATCTCTGTATACTTGAATGGCTTGATTTCATATGGCTGGCAGGTTTTACTGGGTGTTTGTTTTCACAGCACTGAGTCTCCTTAAATGATTTTGTCCTGGTATACCCTTCATTTAGCATCTTTTGTAAACCTTCGAGTGTGTTTTTTATTAAGTTGCATATTATTCACCAGTAGTGAGTTGTATTATGGATGATCAGATGGGAATCTGTTAAACGACTGTTGAATGGATATAACCCTATGGGTTCGAGAGCCTAGCTGAATAAATTTATTAACTACAAAAATAAGAATCTATTCAAGTGGACTTTAGAAGAATAAAGTGAGTACATTACAAAAGGGAATATTAATGGGGATGGATTTTAAAAGTATGAATTAAAAACGTTATTTTTATGAGAAAGAAAATATAAAAAATATATTTTTTTTTTGTTTTACTGAAAGAAGCGGAAATCCAGCCAATATTGTTTTGAAAGAAATCATTATTTCACTTGTCCACAGATGATACGAAATCGACCGCACATTTGCCTTACTGACAGCTGTGTATAATTTTTGGTTAGAAAGTTCTCAATAACATCTTTTCTAAATTTGAGTGTGAAAAATTTTGGGTAATTTATGATTTGACATTTACTGATATCATCAAGAGAAGAGAAAAAAAGGATGCCTCTTTTTGGGTGGAGGTGAGAGGAAACCAAACACTGAATATAAAAGTGATGGAATTTATTATTGAAATCCAAATCCACTCATTTACTGGTGACTTATTAGTGATTGATCTACTGTCTGGATCAAAAACATAACATTGGCGGATAAGCAGATTGATCATTGGGAGTTGTGTGAGAAAGATCCCAATGTTATGTTTTGACCTTTTGACCCGGCCAAAAATGCCATTCAAGGTGATGCACAAGAAGGAAGTGACACATTCTGATGGCAGTTATGAGAGGAAATCGCATGGGTGGAAATTGGCTGATGAAATGGGACGAGGTAAAAAAAAATCCCATTATACTCTCATAGGCTGACGCACCGGAAGAGAGTGACCTCTGAACTGGATGACAGTTATTTCCGCTCGATGACGATCACACAGGCCATTCCAAAGAAAGCGGAAGTGACACATCCCGGTCCCCAGATATCGGAAGTAGTCGTGGAGGTGTGTCCATATACCCGCGTGGGAGTTTGAAGGTAATAAAAGGCCGACGAATTGAGGACAGTGGAGCACAGACAGGTGAGAGCAAATACAAGCAGTATAGTTGGAGACAGAGATGGACGAGTTGTAGTAAGGAAAGCCAAGGCTCCGGTTGAGCAGCCATGAAGAACGAGAAAGACACAACGCTGACGGCCATAACTTTGAGGTCAAAATATTTCCGTTATGTTCGGTCTCCAGCTGCCTCTCACACGTAAACTTTGAGTAACCTTTTTCGAAACCTTACAAATAAAGTGAGAAGTAAAATATTTTATATAGAAGTCTTCCTGCGTCTTTCTGCATGCGTCGTTTATTTCTGCGTCCTTATCATCATGTGTCTTAACTATTATTGTGTTGTTAGGATGCTGTAGATGACTATATAACACCAAAATGACTTTGGAAAAGCCAAAAGAGTGCATGTTGGTTGGTTCATCATTAAAAGAACAGCTATTGAGGCTGTTATCAGTTTAATGAGGCCCAAGCAGACAGGAGGAGAGAATAAATAGCTTGGCAGCCTTGGCTTATCCCAATGAGCCCCTGAGGACTAAGGGAATTATACAAACCCAGTTCACAGACATATTCATGGATGCTCTCCATGATGAGGATGTCTGCTGAGATGTAATATGGGCCACCCCAGCCAGGCTTCAAGAAGTGATAGCTCTGGGGAGAAAGAGTGATGGACTCTGGGAGAAAAAAGAGGTAGAAAAAGTCAGAACTCAAAGAGGACTTGGTGGTTGACTAAACCAGTTAAGGTTAAGAGAGACCCAGGAAGGACCGGGGACAGAGGCCTACAGGGGCTATCCAGTGAATTGTGAGCAGGAGGTTGATCCCCAGAGGATGAACTGGTCAGTGAGGCCTGGGTTTTATCAGCCCACCCTGGTGAGTTATACATTGGACTTGTGGATATGTTTCAAAAAATTGTCCAACAAATTGGGGAGGTATCCATTGGGTGAGAGGTAACAGGTGCTAGCAGAAGGGCCATGAGACTAAGTGGTGTAGATATTCCAAAGGAGCACCTGGGGGACCAAAGGAGACTCCTAGACCTGGACCATTACCAGAACCCAAGAATCAGGGAAATGCCAAAGGGGCCACCCAGAAGAGTAAAAAGCAATGTGGTGTCTATGAAACCAATGAATAGAGCCTGTTGGACTTGTTGGCGAGTTTACCATTTTACCACCAGCTGCACCCTGCAAAGGTATTAGCAGTGTGGAAAGCTGGGTCATCACGAGGCATTGCGTCGACAAGGACATAAAAACCCAAATAACTTTCCAGTAGAAACTGACAAATAAGGCCTGTTGGATGTGTGGGTGGCATCTGCACCCTACAAAAATGCTTGCACTGTGGTAAGTCAGGACATGAGAAAAGGCATTACCTTGTCTGGTTTGAGGATCTGGGCAACAGATTTCTGCTGCTGCCCCAATGACTTGGGTGGCATGAAATTAGAAAGGAAAGAGAGCCCAAGTATCTTCTCTACTCACTGAGGGGAGAGAAATCACCTGTAAAATTAGGTTGGGGAACTGGTCAGCAAGGGCTCTGATAGACACAGGAGTAGCTGTGTCTCCTATACTTACTGACACCTGTGCTAAATTGAGAATGGGAGGCCAGATGAGAAGGCCGATTTAGTAAAAGATCTGGCTGCAGGAGATTAAGGTTAATTGGAATGGTATAGGTACCATTGGAGGCTGGAGTGGTCTGACACAGGCACAAGTTTTATGTCATGCCTGACTTATGTAATAAATTGATACTGGGGTAGAATTGGTTGAGAGGGTGTGGTGCCCAACTGAAATTTGACACTCCAGCACTGATAGTAGTAGGTGGAGTGGAGATCCCATAGTCATATCTGTAGTAGCTCAGGGGATATTAAATTGCCTCCTAAAACAACCACAACCTGCTAGGGATTAATGGTTACAGAGAAAAGTGTGGAAAATGAGCCATATCATGAGACCCAGTTGGAAAAGTGTAATGATGAGCAGGAAGAGGTAACACTTTGTGAAGCCTTGGTGTTGGGTATAGGAACCCTTTCCATATTGATAACCAATAAAGGGAACAAGACTGTTGGGTATCACCTACCTTTTCAGCATAATGAGCTGTTCCATATATGGCAGTAGCGGAGATCAGTCTGGGGATAAGCCCATGAGTCAGACCAGAAGAGCCGTTCCTATTGTTGAAGTATATCATTATTCTATCACTAAACCTATGTTCTTATTACTAACAGTCTCTCTCTTGTAAATACTCTTTCCTGTAAATATAACTATTTTCCTCACATATCGTGGTTTGTCTTATTACTACTACTTGTGTTCACTAACCAGAACACAACAAAGACCATAAAGGTTCCAAGGGGTGCAGAATTAGGACACCCCCTGCTACTAAGAAATATTAACTGAGTAGAATAAGCAGAAGGAAAGGTTAGCAAGCATAGAAGGGCAGAGGTAAAGGAAAAAGATATAAAAGCCCCTGTAGTATATTGAAACAAAATGACTTGTATGTTAAGGGCCAACTGTGAGATATATTTGCTAATTCCAATCAGGAATTAGGGCAGACTGTAATGATGAAAATCAATATGGGTGATCATCTGCTGATCAAACTCTATTGGACCCAAATCCACAAAAGAGTATTAGTGGAATAGGCTGTGAAAGACATGTTGGAAGTGGAGGTGATTGAACCATCCAGATCTGCCTGGAGCTTTCCAGTAGTGATAGTTGAGAAAAAGGATGGTGGCTACAGATTTTGTGTAGACTTGAGATGGGTAAATGCAATGACAAAGACTTTAGCTGTGCCTCTACCACTTATTGATGGTATATTGGCACAGCTGGATCTATCCACATGCTTTTCAACTTTTGACCTGTGGTCAGGATATAGGCAGGTGCTTCTGGATGAAGCAGACCAGGAGAAAGCAGCTTTTTCCTACCATGTGGGTCTGTTTAACTTCCCAAGTGATGCCTTTTGGATTGTCTAATGCACCAGGTGTTTTTACACCACTGATGTCCATCATGTTCAGTGGAATGGAAAGGTTTGCCATTGTGTATTTGAATGATGTCCAGGTATTCTCCAGGACATTGGAGGAGTATTTCCCACACTTCCAGAGAGTATTTGACCAACTGAGCAGGCACAGGTTAAAAGTAAAATTGCCTAAGTGTCAGTTTCTTTAGGAAGGAGACCAAGTATCTGTGGTTTGAGATAAAGAAAGAAGGGATCAAGCCTGATTTAGATAAAGTAGAGGTCATAAGTGCCATGCTTGTGCTCATGACAGTGAGACAAGTTAGAGCACTTATAGGAGCCATTGGTTATTATAGGAAGTTCATACTTACCTTTTCAAAGTTGGCTGGTCCGCTTATGGTATTTTCCAGGAAATTTTTTAGGTTTCCTGCATATTTTATCATGTAACAACAACCATGTCTGTGATTTCACCTCCACGCTTTCATCACGATGATCTCATTCTTTCCTCCAGACCTGCATGCCAAAGACCTTCGCATCATCCTGCACTCACTCTGGATCCTTACCAACAAATCCATAATCGGATAAATACTTCCTTACATGTGCTGTCAAGACTAAGTTTCCGTTGACACAAATATCATCGATATATACCAACATGGCTCTCTTGATTTTCTAGTGTTGGGACTTCACTGTATCACTAATAGATCTCATGATGAGAGGCACATTTAGACCTAAACCCAGTCATGTGAGGAAATACAAATCTGAAGATACGTTGCCCAGTTGGCTGGAGCTGTAGAATACACAGACTGCATCTCTGCTGTGGGGTATGACCCCCCCACCCAACGACTGTCTTGGATATGACACTAAACAATCTGATGGTGCAGTTTCAGTAATGCTGGAGCTTCGGGGAATGCGGAGTACCCCTTTATTACCATCGCTCCCGGGTCCACTCTAGCCTGAAGTGGTAGCACCTGATAAGGGTTCTATCTATGGGTTAAATATAACTAACGGCATACTTATGCTAAATTGAATTGACTAAACTGAATAACTTGAAATAGAAATGTTTTTGAGAATTAAACCGTACTTACATTTAAACTGCATACTTATGCTAAACTGAATTGTTTGAAATAGAACTATTTTCATAAAAATGGATTTGCCGTCAAATAACCTACAAAAGTTGATATGCGATAAAACCCAACCAGCCATCTGAAGATACGCTCTGTTCAAATCTAGCAGTCATACATATGTGCCTGTATAGCATCATTCCTTCAACTTGGTCACCGAAACATCAGCATTATCCATGAATGTATTGACATGCTCATTAAGTTGCCTGTAATCCTTAACTAGACAAACTTTGTGCTTGTTGTGTTGAGTCACAGCCATTAAGGGAACCAATCCTTTTGGTGGGCCAAGCCTTTCTTTGGGGTCAGGCAAAAACCAGCCATTGTTTATCCGACTCTGAAGTTCAGCTTCGTAGCTTCTTTTAACACATTTGGGAACTCAGTACTCCAATATCTTACTGTGCAGAAGCTCTGGCACCCATCCACCTGACCATTTCCACTTAGCAGTTCAACAATTCTGCATCTGATCAAACTTTACACAGAAAGATGACCATCAAGAGATATTGCTGCATGCATACAGTTGCCTTTTTCTTTCCTCCAGCTTCCCTTTCTGCCAATGCATTGGTGCCAGGTCAATGGATTGGCATGCCTCACGTTCCCTAGCAACCAACTTGACTTCTGTTTATGCTGAAGGGTCCTCTGATCTGACAAAATAGGGGCTTTTGTATAACCACCATTAATGGAATCAAACGCTTAGGAGGGCCAAGTTCTTTTTATGTCCAGGTACCCAGTTTATCTGTGGATATCAGCTATTTGACTTGTGTCCAACTTAGTCTCCATAGTTGTGCACACCAACTGCATGGGCTCTGTTTCTTCTCAGTGAAGTTTCAACCATCTCTGTGCTACTCTGGTAAGGCAGTTTGCTCAATTCTGATTGGACTTGACCAGTGTCACATCCATCGTCAATTAATATTCATCTACCAGCTCCCAAAGTGTTTCCAATCGTTGCCTCACCCACATTTCACTAGATGCCTTCATGTTTATGTGTGCCTTGCTAGTTAGGGTGTTTGAAATCTAGCAGTGAACACATGTGGAGTCCATGATATGTATTCGTGACGCTCACCATTGATGGACCAATTTCACACCCTTTATCATCTTGTTGAACGCTGCTAAATTGATGTGTTTTGTATCTCCTGTCTGATGCCGCCAAGAAGCACCCTTGATAACATTTCCATTTACAGAATTTGCATCTACCCATAACTTCATTTTATGGCTATCTACACAAAAGTTTGCTCCCATAGGATCTGCTTCATGTATTCTGGCTACCGTTTCTGCAATCGTACAGTTGAGGGAAGCATCCTCAACTTTGTCATCCCATCCTGTGGTTAATGTGCTTGCTTGTTGTTTAACAAATACAGTTGCCACTCTCAGCTAGCTGCAACCCAGAAAATGACCCATAAGTCTTCTACATAAGGAGAAGATGCAAGTAATCTTTTGAGCATATTCGGGACTTCCTCGCACTGTCTCCATCAGAGAGTACCATTCTCCCCACCAGACCTGTGAGTGCAGCACCTTAGTTCCATCTTCCAGTTTCTCCAGAGCCTTACAAGTAATTCTATAGTCTAATAGGTGCTCTCTCTCACATGCAGCATGAACCACCCTTTCACTGAGGTAAATGTCATCAATGTACAGAGTCAATTATACATTGCATAACGAGAGGTGCCACATTTAAACCAAAACTCAGCCATGTGAGACAGTACCTCTGACCCTTAAGCATTATAGTTTGATGAGGCCACAGTGCCTTGTCAACATGTATCTGCAGATATACTTTTCTTAAATCTTGCAGAGACAGGTTAGTCCCATGTTGTTGCCATTCTCGCAACTTTTGTGCATACACCTCCAAGTTAGCTGTATACACATTCACAAAACCATTTTTAATTCTCTGTAATCAAGCACTGGACGGACTTTTTGTTTGTTCTTTTGTATAACCACAAATGGAATCAAACACTTAGGAGGGCCAAATTCATCTTTGGGATATTGCAGCAGCCACCCATTATCCAACCATAACTGGAGCTCTCTTTCATATTCATCATAGATGTGGTCGAGCACTGTGTATTCTGGCACTCTATTTTTTAGCGCCACAGGAGTTTGGCCATTTGCTCATTTCCAGGTTGCAGTCCACACCCTCTTAAAGTTGATAATATTAATAGGTGTATCAGTTTATTTCTCTCCATTAAATCGATTAATTACAATGAAGAAGAGTTTATATTTTCAACATTATAAAACATTGCACATACAATCATTTTTTTTTTGTTTTAAATGTTCCTATGTATATATTTTAATGTTTTATTAACAATAATGTTTCCTTTTTTTTCAGATAAAGTATTCTTATGCTAACGCACTAAGAAAAGGAACATTTCTTTGCTAAGCACTTTCTCAGTGTTCAAATTTGATATGAAATATGAAAACACAGACTCCAAAAAATTAATTTTCTTGTAAAAAGTGTACATAAAACTTTCCACAAAATTCCTGTTTTCTTGTAAAGTGTGTGGACCAGTATTTTCAGAGAATTTAAAATTAAAAATACATTGAGGACAAAGATTGTTTTTTGTGAAGTGTGTGGATCAGCATTTCACAAAATTCCATTTTAAAAACACTTACGTGAACAAACACAAGAAAGAAACCTTCCCTTGTGAAGTGTGTGGATCAGATTTTATTAGAAATTCCAATTCAAAAACAGACATGGAAAAAAACACAGGAAAAAAAGCATTTTCTTGTGAAGTATGTGGATCATCATTTTCACAAAATTCCAATTTAAAAAGACACATGCTAATACACACAGGAGAGAAACCATTTCCTTGTAAAGTGTGTGCAACTACATTTTCAGACAATTCCAGTTTAAAAACACACATGCGAATACACACTGGAGAGAAACCATTTTCTTGTCAAGTGTGTGAATCATCATTTTCACAAATTTTCAGTTTAAAGAGACACATGCTAATACACACGGGAGAGAAACCATTTTCTTGTAAAGTATGTGCAACTTCATTTTCAGATAATTCCAATCTAAAAACACACATGCGAATACACACAGGAGAGAAACCATTTTCTTGTAAAGTGTGTGCAACTTCATTTTCACAAAATTCCAATTTAAAAAAACACATGCGAATACACACAGGCGAAAAACCATTTTCTTGTCAAGTTTGTGGAAGTTCATATTCTAACAATTACAGTTTAAATTTGCACATGCAAGTACACACAGGAGAGAAACCATTTTCTTGTCAAGTGTGTGCAACTTCATTTTCTGACAGTTCCAAATTAAAAACACACATCCGAACACATACAGGAGAGAAACCATTTTCTTGTGAAGTGTGTGAATCAGCATTTTCACAGTTTTCCCATTTAAAAACACACATGCGAATACACACAGGAGAGAAACCATTTTCTTGTGAAGTGTGTACAACTTCATTTTCAGATAATTCCAGATTAAAAGCACACATGCGAATACACACGGGAGAGAAACCATTTTCTTGTGAAGTGTGCGGAAGTTCATTTTCAGACAAATCTAAATTAAAGAGACACATGCGAATACACACAGGCGAGAAACCATTTTCTTGTCAAGTGTGTGCAACTTCATTTTCACTAAATGGCAATTTAAAAAGACACATGCGAATACACACAGGTGTGAAAACATTTTCTGATGAAGTGTATGGATCAGAATTTTCATGGAATTCAGATTTAAAAACACAGCTGCAAATACATACTGGAGAGAAACCATTTTCTTGTCAAGTGTGTGGATCTGCATTTTTCGAGAGTTCTAATTTAAAAAGACATATACGAACACATACAGGAGAGAAACCATTTTCTTGTAAAATTTGTGGATCATCATTTTCACATAATTCGACTTTAAAATCACACATGCGAACACACACTGGAGAGAAACCATTTTCATGTGAAGTGTGTGGATCTGCATTTTCAGAGAATTCCACATTAAAATCACACATGCGAACACACACTGGGGAGAAACCTTTTTCTTGTGAAGAGTGTGGATCAGCATTTTCACAGCGGTCTATCTTAAAAATACACCGGCGAAAACATACTGGAAAGAAAACTATTTCTTGCTAAGTTTATGGTTCAGAATGTTCACAAAATTCCAGTTTTGAAAACATACATCTGAACACGCAGAAGTTTGTGGATCATCATTTTTGGAGAATTCCACTTTAACAAATCACATGCAAAATACATATTGAAGAGAAACCATTTACTTGTAAAATTTGTGAATTATCATTTTTATGAAATTCTACTTAAAAAAACATACTTCTGAACACACACAGAAAAGAAACTATTTTCTTGTGAAGTGTGGGGAAATGAATTTTCACAGATTTCCCATTTAAAAAGACAAATGGGAATACACACTGTAGAATACACTCAGTCATGATATGTATGTTGATCTTTATTGTCAGCAAGTTATATTTTTACATTGTATTTGAAAACACTTATTGAAAACATGAATTATTCTGTTACGTCATCTCTGTACTGACTAAACAGCTTTTTCATGTACAGGTATATTTTTGATTTGCCAAAACCCAGTTTATCTGTCTGACTTTAATACAGACACTGATCTAGGAGAAATGCTTCATTCAAACTAGCTGGATTCTATTGTTATTGCATCCTTTTCATGGCAGACCACTCTGGTAAATACCCATACATATATATTTTATTCATATATACACATGCAAAAAGGTGAGCTGAAATGATCATATTATGACATCATATCTGCTGTTGATGATTTTGACCGATTGGATCAAAGTATAGCAATCCCAATGGAAGAAGTATGTAAACTGCAAAGAAAAGGATGGTGAAAAATGACCCTCATTTGGTGACGTTCCATGAAAATTTCTTGTTCAGTCTCTAAACTTTTTAGCTGATGCTCATACACATATATATATATATATATATGTGTGTGTATGAGGTAGTAATTCATATTAATAGATACATGCCAGAAAATTTATTTCTTCTAAAAAAAAGTTACCAAGAATGAATTTATAATTTCTTTTTGAAAATTGTACAATCAAAACAGAATTAGATATTCTAACTGAATTCTTCAGCATTGCAACTCTGTAAGCAAAATGAAATTGAAATTGTAACAATTTTAAACAAAAATAAAATTGTATAACTATAAATAGTGTTATTATTTTCAGATTGAAACATATTTATATTTTTGGTTTCAGACTTTCATAACTTGGGGCATAAAAACAGTGTTGGATAGAGGAAGTTTTCAGCCACCAAACACAGAAACTGGGTATAATTTCATTACTAGAGTTTGAACTTGCTTACTACAATGTCACAATCGAGCAAGTTAGCCACTACACCATATGTGTAGTGAAATTGAAAGGCAGAATCCGCTGACTGCTGTCCCCGATGAGCTAACCGGGGTTCATTGTTCAAAGAGACGAGTGGCATACTGTACATGCAGGCAGAACAGCCGATGTTTATGTACATCTAGCGATTGTCCCCGGCTGGATAAAAAACAGGTGTGAGCCAGATGAATGAGAGAAATGAAATGTGACAATGAAGCTGTGTGGAATAAATTCCTTTCATAGCAACATCAAAATGAATGAAGGAATGAAGAAAAAAAGAAGCAAGAAGTGAGGAGCAAAATGGCCTACCTCAAAGTTCAAAATGAGCATGAACGTGTCTTGCGTGTGGAATGCCAGAAGTATTAAAAAGAAATGAAAGCATAAGCGTCCTTGGGGGTGCAATTTGTTGGTCACACAACTCATCTCTGGTGAGACAGGGTTTGTGACATATGCAAATTTCGGCAAGGCAGAACTGGTATAAAAGGAATAATCTCAGCATTGTTGTGTTGTTGCTTCACTGAAGGACTGAGCGGGCGAGTGTATTAATGTGGCAAGTGAGAAAGACCAGGACTGGTTGCCAGCAGGGAAAGCGAGCATCGGAATCCATTTCCTTTACAATCTTCAAGATACTCACCCTCTTCAAAATGCCTCAAGAAAAATCTTTATTTGCCGATTGGAGAGAATCTCAAGCCAATAATGTCTGTATGGATTGATCAATTCAAGGGAACTTATTATTTTCTAGGATGATGATAGTTGTATTATAGATTTGTATCACCAATATTGAATTAGGTAAATGATGCTGCCATCAGATGAGTAGATGTAAAATAATAGTAATCAAAGCAAGAAAAGTGACAATTTCAACTACCACAAACTCAGGAAATTAAAAGTTAAGGACTTTATTATATTTTGTAGTATATATAAAGATATAAAAATAAAACAATTAATTACAGAAAGGTAATATTCAAATTGTTAGCGTTACATGCTTCACTGGTTATAATTAGATTTCATGTTGAGTACATACCTTTGGTTTTTTTATTAAAAAAATATATCCATTTTTTACTTAATAATATACCCGAGTTATCATATGCTTCGTTCCGGACTATGTTGCAGGGTTTTGGTTTGGGTGGGTGCATTTGCTAGAAATGCTATGTCATCGGCATAGTCGGCATTGGTAATTGTTTTTTGCAAGGTACCTTCTGCTTCTTTCTTTTGTTAGCTTGAAACCTTTTTCTTTGATTTATAGATAGATATTCTAAGCATGTAGTCTAGACAGATGATAAAAAGGTATGGGGCTAATGTGTCTCCTTGCTGTATGCCTGCTACAATTTCTAAGTAGTCTGTGTCTCCATCCAGAGAATGGACTTTTACTTTGGTGTTTCTATAGAGCATCATTATGGCTGTGACAATTTCAGTGCACACAAGACGGAATGAATACATATGTGCTTTAATCAAACAGGTGACATCTCCACACTAAATATTAGCACTCTGAAACTAACTGACAAGTTCATCTACCTAGGGAGCAATGTCTTATCAACTGAGACAGGCATTGACAGCTAACAATAGGCTATCGGTTTTATGGAAGTCAGACCTGACCAATAAAATGAAGCGCAGTTTCTTCTAAGCAGCGGTCATATTAATACTGCTATATGGATGCTAACTAAACGTATGGAGAAAAAGCTTGATGGCAGTTACACAAGAATGCTGTGAGCATTGAAAAGTATTCAGTCATATCTAAAAGAATAAACTATTTATTCTTGGAGACAGCACCCAACAAAGCAGCAGCTATACGGTCACCTATCACCCGTCACGAAAACTATCAAACGTGTGGGACACTGCTGGAGAAGTAGGCACAAGCTCGTAAGTGATGTACTACACTGGACCCCTTCACATCGACAAGCAAAGGCAGGACGTCCAGCTCGAACCTACATACAGCAGCTCTGTGCCAATACTGGATGTAGCCCAGAGGACCTGCCAGAAGTAATGGACGATAGGGAGGGGTGGCAAGAGAGGATCAACAATATCCATGCTGATAGCATGACATAACAATCATATGCTTAGAGATCTTCATCAGAATCCTCATCGTGATGGTCAGTGTCTGCTGACATTTCATTTAAAGCTCCATAATTAGCATCATTATCTTTATCAGATTCATACACAGTATTTAAGAACATTGACAAGCTGAAACAGCCTGATGTCTCCTCTAGTCTAGTTCAGTATCATCTCATTATTTTTACTATCAGTCCTTCCACAGCCACTGATTTGTTGAGACTTAGCAGGCTTAGCAATAAATGCCCATTTCCAAATACCAACCTGATAGTTGACATGATTTAAATGTTTCCACAGTGTATCTGTGCAGTGTGGTAAATGTGGAAAAAAGTCTGAAAAAAATCCATGGAATAGTGAAAACTTTCCTCACCATGGCACAGTTGAGTTCAGACAAGCACGTAATCTCCATTTTATATATATATATATATATATATATATATGAGAGAGAGGTTTTGAATGAAATCCAATTGTATAGGGATAGAAAAACAGTATCAAAAATTAGATTGATATGATTTTCTATCAGAATAGCATCATCAAAATGAATTTATTATTCCACTAAAATGAAATCTACATATGAAAAGAGAGAGAAGTGTACTAAAATCAAATCTAACAGAATAATAATCTCCATAACACAGTGGCTAACATCCTGGACTGTGACATCATTGTAAACAAGTTTGAATTCCAGTCACACCATTAAATTCACTTTCAGACTAATACACTTAGGAAGGAAATGAATTCCTTTATTCCCTAACTATGAATTATAGAGTACAACTACTGTTCTTCTAAAAGAATGATCTTAGTATTAACTCACAAAGGTTTTTATGTCATTAAACCAAGAAACCAAAGTAAATCGCCAAATCAGTTCTCCCACATGGCAATTTTAAAAAGGTGCTTGGATTCTGTGTGCATTTCTCTTCAGAGGTACTTCAGGTGCTGAGAAATGAACCTACACTTTACACCTTTTAAACAAGAGTGTCAGTAGCTGTCAGAATAATTCCCGAATTGAAAGGAAAAGCAATATTTTCATACAAGTATGAAGTCGCCTTGCCAAACATTGAGACTGTTCTTGAGGTAGTATCCTTGTCTAGCTGTGCCAGGAAATTCCTAAAATAACTGGGATCAATCTGTTATCTCCCCACTTTGCAATTTAATATCTGGACTTTAAATTAACCATTAAGCACTTTTACAATTAAACAGATGCCTCCATCCAGTTACCTAAGAGAAAAAAAAATCTTTGATCAGAAAAACAATACAACGCGGCTTTACGATAATATTATCATTTAGTATATATTATAGAAAACTTCTTTCATTAACTTTTTACATAATACAATTCTTTCAGAGACCAAAAGTTATAGCTTATTTCTATCTCCCTCTCAGCGGTGAGATACAAAACCAGTAGCTCATAATTAGGAAGAGCCACCTTATGTCCTGCGTAATTAAGTCTCTCACTCTCTTAATTGATCGATCTCTAACACTGCATCTGTTTCTTTTCCCCATTTCATCTCCCTAGTTTGACTTCCATTTCTCTATGCCAGATTTCAACCCAACTTCCCAGTCAATCTGTTTCATCTCCTGCATATCTCCTGTTATGGCTTCCATTTCACTATGTCAAATCTCAACCAGTCTTCCAGCCAATCTGATTTCATTTCTTTTGTAGTTTTATATATTTTTCATTGCTTAGTGCATAGTACATTCCACCCAAATTTCTGAGCTCTATTTAGCTTAAATTCTTTTGATTAGTCAATTCGCTTTTGAACTGACAACATTTTTTGCATATTCAAATGAAATAAAAATTCCCTTTTCATAAGAATAGTCTTTGACGTGACAGCATTTTTCTATGATCCGAATTTTAAAATGTTTTGACAAGTTTTTGACACTTCAAACACTGGGTGCATAGGAAAAATTTTCTTGATAAAAGAAACAATTCATTTCTTTCTACACAGTTGGTTCAAAAACTTTTATACACTCATAGTGTATTTTCTAAAGTCTTATAAAATCCATATCAAATTTCATCCCTTTTTCTCAGTATTAAAATCCTTGTGTTAGTCTCAGAAACCATTATGTTACACAAACATTAATTTGTTCTCTTTTTAGCTTTAGTTGAGATTTATTCCTTCCAATCAGTTCTGGTCAAGAAAGTTTTATCTAAAACCAAGCAAACCAAGCCATGTACTTACCCTTCTGAAAGGGGAGATAATTATTATCTCTCCTTTTATAATTGATGAGTAAAGCAAGCTATGAGTTGACTTATGGTGTGGTCACACAAAAAAATCAGTTCCTGTCAGATCAGAAAATTAAAGCAATCATGAACCTGTTCAGTACTTACATAGGTGACTACTTAGTCACAGCAGATATTGTAAGCAATCTAATACTGTGCCAGATCTTATGGAAGTCTTTGTAAATAACATGAAAGCCAGGCATCTTACTGGTTCAAAGCCACTTTAAGAGAAATGTATTCAACAAAACCATTTTCTCAATATCAATGCAAGATCACAGATCTTCCATATTACCTTTGTTTTTTGGGGTCCAATTTGAATAGTAGTTTTTCAAATGAAAGGTTCATTATGAAGAAATCAAACACTGACTAATAGTCTGAACATAAGATTCAAGCTTTTGGAATGTCATCGTAATGTAAAGGACAAAAAACAAGTCTTACATGTTAATTATTACTGAGGATTGAGTTTGATACTCTTTAAATACTCCATACATACAGCTTAATGTTAAATTACTTTTAAGAAATGAATAAAATAAACGTTTATTATAAATTTTAGATATCCCATTCTGAATGCATTTTAATTTTGGTGCATAACAGCGAAAAGTGAAAACTAAATATTTCAGATCTTGTTGTGGACACAGTTTATCCCCCCCACACACACACCAACAAACGCAACATAAGATTGACCAGTATAAACGCACGATTTCCATGAAATGGATGATTTTAATAATGACTCTGCCAACCGCTGTACAACAGGGTTGAGGTCTGTTCCAAGCACCCCAATTCTTGCCATTCCTGAGAAGGAAGAAAAGAAAGATGTTGGAGAAACAGTGTGTGAAGGGTTTAACGATTCAATTGCGGTTCATTCTTGTTTTCACCCCATCATCTACACTTACACTGAGTAAATAAATGTCTATACCCTTTACAGATCTTTTTGATATTTTCCTTTAATTATCGCTTTAAAAATATTTGCTTCAATTGCACACTGTAGTTGATTTTAAATTGAAAATTTCATTCATCTAGAAAACCATGTTTTGTTATCATATTTACCAACCTCTCCACTCGCGCAGGATATGACATAAGGTCAATTTTTATGCGGGGTTTAACAGGTTTGAATTCAGAGTATTCCTTCTCCTAGACTAGTTGCCTCATCAAAACTGAAGAATCACATCTGTCCAACTATATAACCATAGCTGGAGGGAGAATAATTGGATTCATACCTCTCCCAAGGGTATTAGTGTGATTTGAAATGCAATCAGTCTTGTCCAGGATTTGAACTCGTGTTACCGTGTCCATTTCCTACGACAATAATCATTTTGTTATGGTTAATTGCTTTGATTAGAAATTGAAATACGTATTTACTGAAAGTGTTTAACAATGAAGGATGAGATATTTTTTATATGAAAGTATTTTGTTCTCTATTGAATGTAAACATTGTCTGGGATTGAGTGAATATTTAAAAATAATAATCATTTTGTGGAATTAGTTGTTTTTTTTAAATAGTTTATTCTTTTAGATATGACTGAATACTTTTCAATTTTAAAGAAATTTGTAAACGACATTGTAAGAGTTTTAAAAAAATAAAAAAGAAAGGTTTGTTTGTTTTCTCACAAACTTGGAAGGGCTGAGAGTTAGCGGTTTTTAGCGAGAGGAATGTTTGTTGTTATTTATGGGGCGAAGAAATGTATTCTTGCGCGTGTTTATATCCTCGCTAAGTGTTGTTAGGTATATAGCAGAGTGAGAGAAGTACGAAGTCAAAATGTTTTTATGATAGTTTTTAATGGTGGCATGAAATATAGAGTTTGTGTTTGTGCTGCAAACCTCGTGAGAAAGGAAAGAAGTAAAGAGACGAAATAGAGTTATGAGAGAGTTAAGATAGCAGCGTGTGTTGTTGGACGTGCGAGGGAGGTACGTTCGCAGAATACAGCGAAAGTCATGTTTGCCGTTTGAGGAAATAAACGTTGAAGTCACCGTGAGTGTGTTTTTCTGGTGGTTTCGGGAAGAAGCGTGTGGTCTCCAGAAAATGTTGCCCAGAGGTGAAGTAGTTGCGAGGTGCCGGAGCGGAATTAGACATCGCAATCGACATAGCCAATTTTGGGGGTGAAATAAAGTTGTTCCTGTGTGTGGCGTATTGAATTTATCTAATTCATATTCAACAGGGATCCCTTGGTCTAAGAGAAATAGACGCAAGGGATCCATAAATTAGATAGGTTCCCTCATTGTGTCCATGCTGCTGCTGCTATTTAAGAGCAGGCAGATGGGACGTCTGTACAGGACGGAGTGGTTCTGCCAAAGAGAATGTTTGACGGCTTTCCCCCAGTTTGTGCTGCCCGGAAAGATGCTCCGGTTGAATAGGATAAGGCATCCTGATTGGGTGAAATTAAATTACGCGCCAAACCAAAATACGAAAATTTCTTCTGCTACAGGTCCTTTCTTGATGCGATATTTAAAAAAAAAAAGGTGCTCTTTCCACAACCGACGAGGCAATCACTCATCTATTAACTAAGCTTCTCTAACAACAAAGGAAATGTATTAATACAATATGAAACACTATTTAATACTGGGAGGAAATCTGTTTTTCTGTTATGAAAACCATTTCTCTTTATATCAAAAAGAGGAGGTAGCTGAAATTCAAAGTAGCGCGTGAATGAATTTTAACATATGAGGAAAATGCTTCCACTCCTACATTTAGACGGGTAGGGGTGCCCCATTCATACAGCCTTGTGTCATATTTAAGCAAAAAGCTTAGTAAATTACTACATTCAAACGAGTTTATTATTCTTTTCAGCCGATCACAATTACCGAATGTAAGACTGCTTAATTTACCACTACATATAACGAAACAGTGACGTCTAAAAAAGAAATTGAAATTTTAACAGTAACTGAATGTTTGTTAAAAAAATAATCAAATTTATTTCAATTTTTCATTTAAATTCACTCATGATCTTAAATTGGCAAATACAAGAAACGCGCTTTTTATCGCAATGTTATGACTTATTATTGACAAGTCACAACCCTTTCCGTTTTTAGTATGGCTAATCAAAGTAAGTAAGTAAGTAAAGTTGGTGACCGTAGTCGAGGGCGACCAGAAGTCTCCCTTTTCAATAGCGAGTACACCGAGGTGTCGGGGAGGGCGCTACTCCTTTCCCTGGATTTATCCACTTTACCCTTGATACATACCTTATATTGCTGAGTGTTAAGCAAGGAGGTATCAAGTACCATTTTTAAAGTCTTTGGTATGACACGACCTGGGATTGAACCCAGGTCTACCGGACTGTTGGCGAACACTCTACTCACTAATCCATCTTGGTAAAAGTTTATCTTCTTTAAGTGACATTCTTATATTAGTTCTTATCATCCAATGAAAGACCACTTTAAAGAAACAACAACAAAAAAAAAATATTCAGATAAAATACTTTTTTATCTAATCGGTCGTATTTATCTATTCAGTATTTTTACAGTCATTGAAAAAATCCCTGTCACTTTAAGTGAGTGAAAGAATTTAATCTATGGATGTCAATTTTAAACCTCTAAGAAAAGATGTTTTACTTGATTTTAACTACATTGTTAGAAGATTAAGCTACGAGAATGAATACAGTGAAAAAAATGACAAGAAAATCAATATTGTATATTATTTTACTGTTTTTTTTAACTTCAAAATTAAATAATCTGAATAAAGAAAATAGACAAAATGTAATTCTTGATAGAATTATCTTTTAAACATGAAAATTATTTCCCTGCACCTTCAAAAACCAAAACTTTTATTAAAATCTGAATTTTTTTAAGGGGTTGCTTTAAAAAAAAAAAAAAAAAAAAAAAAAGCACATTAGCACATGTCTGTTTTTGTACATACCTAGTGGTTGACGAGTTAAAAAATGTAAAGGAGACTTTGAAACTATGGTTTGATTAAATTTAATGGCATGTCAACCCATGTAGGGTTATTCTTTAATTGTAAGTTTAGAAATAGTGTTCATTTTAGTCATATTGGCATTTTTTGTGAAGGTATTTGAGGGGATTTAGGAATTAACAGTAAAACTCCCAACCGGATATTGACTCGTCGGCTGCCAGATACAAAATGTATAAACGCGTCGCCACGCATAAGGCTCCACGCATCCATCCGGTTAAAAATCAGAAAAAAGAAAAATAATAAAAAGTAAAGTAGCCAATGGGAAGCGGTCGCGCCAAAATTAGAAGGATTTTGGAGTAGCGAATTTGGAGCCGGTGGAGAGAGATAAATACCCAGGTTTTCTGTGAACCAAATCAGTGAGAACAAAAGGAGATACAAGAAAGAACGTAGACGCGATAACCAGGAGAGAAGTAATGTCCGCCCTCGAGTTAAGAGCCGAAACTACCTCTCTGCTAGTTCCACTACCTGACCATAAAAGAAAGAAAAGAAAAGAAAAAAGGAATAAGTACTCTTTAAAAACATTCTCCTCCTTTACCCTGTTTCTTGATATCTGACTTTCCACCACTTCGAAAATTTACTACTCACAAAGGAGAACTTTTGAACATTCAAATCCAAGTTGACGTTTTTGTTTTATAAAAATTGTTTAATTATTAGATGTTCCTTGTTTGTCTTGTGTTAAATGAAGCTTTTTCTCATTGTATGTTGTAACACTCCAAACCCAACCAACAAGGCCATATATTTCTCAAGAGTTCTTTTTTGTTTACACACAGTTCTATCAAACAGAAATGATTTTCAAATGAATCTATTTGACCTATACATTAGACACAAAGTACTACCAATCAGGATCAGAGTAGTATACTTGATGAAGGACACAGGTCCTTCACATGACATGGAATCCCATCAATTTCTCCCGACTGCAGACTGATGACCTTGGTTACATAGCCCATCTCTAATTTGGTCATACATCTCCTGTGTGGAGTCTTAACCTAAACAAAGATCTCTGCTTCATTTGCTCCCAGAGTATTCCAGTGTTCAGGTGTAGACATAGCATTGATGGCTTGCACTTAGAGTTGCGACTGATGTTGTACATCAACCGGTGACATGGACCATGATAGGTTCTCTTTGGGTATGACCACAGTTTTCTTGTAGCAGGAATTTTAATGCTTCTGTGATTCGTTTCTGTCATACATTGGCACAAGCCCATCAAAATCGTAGCTACACATCCATATTACTTTAGAAATTCTTGAACTGTTTACAGGTGAAAGCCAGGTTGTTGTCAGTCAAGATTTATGTTGCTGGATTCCACTTAACAACAAAAAAAATGATTCTAATTGGTGAATGACACTGGCAAAGTGTTGTTAACATAGTAGTTGCTATATTACAAACCAAAAAGGACCACAATTGATAAGCATTAAAATATGTTCACCACTGTAGTGGGCGGTGTTCATTGCCAACCTATTCTGATGGTCTCTTACTCCCAATTTTCCTTTAGTGCCAGGTCAATGGATTGGCAGTTTGCAAACTTCGTCAACTGACTTCATAACCTTTGTTAATACTGATGAGTCAAGAAACCTGGCACAATACAGATTCCTCTTCTCATGAGGGTGTCCACTTAGTTAATTGGGGAATCCGTATAGCGTAATGGCTAAAGTGCTGGAATGTAGACTTGAAGTAAGCGAGTTCAAACTCCAGTGATTCTATTACAACCATTTTCAGATTAATACTCTTGGGAAAGGTATAAACCCTCTTATTCTCCAGCTATGGCCACTGAGATCGTCCGCGTAGACCTCTCCGAATTTTCGCCGCCGAAGCCTTTTTCACGAGGTTGGATCCTACGTTATCGTGGTTGCATTCACCTTACCGCCACTTCTAGTGGCAGATTCAACACCTTTTTTTTACTTCTACAAATCGCCTTGCTACAAGGCTGAATCCCACTTCTTGTGGTAGATTCACTCTCATTTTTTTTTGCATCGATGTGTACTAAAGGCTCCGCTTGTTCGTTCGGCCACGCAGCGCTAAAGGCACGGGTTAGCCTTTAGCTACCACTTCGCTGCTTGCGCAGTGTTAAGATAACGCTAATCTTACCAGCTGCTTCCTGGCCTGTTCGCTCGACAGTGCTGAGCTTTGGCGCGCAAGCCTTAACTACCGTCCGATGTGTTCGCACAGCTTTGGCGCACAAGTCTTAGCTATCGTCTCGATACGTCCGCACAGCTTTGGCGCGCAAGCCTTAGCTATCGTCTCGATACACCCGCACAGCTTTGGCGCACAAGCCTTAGCTATCGTCTCGATACGCCCGCACAGCTTTGGCGCGCAAGCCTTAGCTATCGTCTCGATACGTTCGCACAGCTTTGGCGCACAAGCCTTAGCTACTGCCCGATACGCTCGCACAGCTTTGGCGTGACAAAGCCATAGCTACCATCAACAATACGCCCGCACAGCTACGGGGCACAACAAAGCCATAGCTACCGTCAAAGATACGCGTGCACGGCTTTGGCACAGCAAAGCCATAGCTACCGTAAATGATATGCCCGCACAGCTAGGGGCACGACAAAGCTCGCTCGACTTCATGTGTGTTAAGGCATGGCAAACATTAGCCACGGTTCCTCGTCCGTTCACTTGGTCCGTAGTACTAAGACACGACTCAGTCTTGGTCACCAACTCGCTCGACTCTACACGACCAAGCTGCCAACACTGACTTCGACCTCGACCCTCCTGCAATGCAGTCCACGTAACGACTCGCTGTTACAAACTCCGCCAGCAATGCAGCATCTAGCCCACGTATCGACTCGCTGTTACGGACTACCCTAGCATGGCAACATCTGGCTCACGTACGACTCGCTGTATCTGCTAGCAACCAGATCGACACGCCCCCGGTTAACCCAATGTACTGTCAAAAACCGGCATATCGATCTACCGACCACGACGCTCCAGCAATGCAGCATCCAGCCTATGTATGACTCGCTGTACAGGCTAGCAACCAAATCGACCCCCCCCGGTTAACTCAATGACCTGTCAAAACCGGGATATCGATTTACCAACGACTCGACCGACCTCAGCTCCCGCTACGATCGTCCAGCTGCATTCAGCGACTCGACCGGTGTCAGTTGCCCGCAACGATCGTCCGGCTGCATCCAACGACTCGACCGATCTCAGCTTACCCGCATCAAACATCTAGCTACCTACGCCAGCTACCCTCATCGAACGTCCAGCTGCGCACAATCACGACTCGACCATACCAGCTATCGACATAACCCATCCTAGCTGAAGACTACATACAACCGCCACAGACTTTACATACACGTTTATAATTCCGGCAATAAATCGTCACTTTTGTTGAATCTGTTATCTTGCCTCTTTGTCCCCTTCGTTATCTTTGGTTGTCACTACTCACACGCATTAAACTTAAATTCATTTGCGGGGTCGACGCACTTATCGGCTCCGCAACAGAGTATCCCTTCATTGCCATTACTCTAATGTCCACACTGGAAAGAATGGTACTACCTTTTAGGATCCCATCTATTGATCAAATAGTTTTGTTTGAAAATAGAATTATTTGGTAGGAACAATTGACAGCATATAACAGTAAATTGTTTGTATTAAGAATAGTTACTTGAAGCTATAATTGTTTTCTAATGATTAATTTAAGTTACGTTTAACCATATTACTGTGTGCCAATAAATTATAATTATTAAATAGAAATAATTATTTAAAATTATATAATTGTGTATAAATTAATAGTATTTGATCGGAATACTTGAAAACATGCAACTGTATGCAAAAAAACTCCAAAAATCAACTACACAAAAAATGTAAATTTTAATGAACAATGAACCCACTTTCCTAACCTGTAGGCATAAAATAACCCTTGACTATTTGATATGCTATTTGAAATGAATCAATTCTTGAAAATTCATTAATTAAAGAACCTTATATCAGTCCTTTCAAACATGAGTAATAGTCTGAAAATAATGCCTTCTATTGATTTAACACAGAAACCCTCTTCTCTGAGTAATTTTTCACAACTGAGCAAAAAATGTCTTAATGTCCTCATCTTGGTAGATTTTTTTTTTGTGTTGTTTCTTCTTCTCAGATTAAGAAGCCTCATCTCAAAATGATTCCAATTAAAAGACAATTAAAAAAATGTCTTATTTTCCATAATCACTAGCAAATTTATAAAATCTTTATTAAAATTTTTAATTTATTATATTTTGAAAATTTATTTTTTCCCGAAAATGTAAATTATCAAATAATATTCTTTTACAGCATAAACAACATTCTAAATGCAAATATATCCATTTTTACTTAAGATGCAGAAAATTCTTAGAATCAGACTTTTTCCGATTTCTTTTGACGAACAGAAAAATTTAAATGATCAAATTAAATTTCATACAAGTTTCATTGTTTATCAATTCAACATTTGTAAAATGAAAGTTCTAAAATTTCATTTTTTTTTTTCTTCTTGAGAAAAATAAATGAATAAAATCAACTTTAGAAAATTTCAAGAATTCCATTTTGAGTGGATTTTAATTTCGGTGTATAACAGTGAAAAAATATTCAGGCCTTTTTTTTTTCATAATTTCTATTGTTTATCTCCCTTGATTTCCGTTCTTTGATAAAATCATTTTTTTCATCGATCGTGAACGACGGCTGATTTAAAATTTTAAAATTTCATTCAACCAGAAAACATATTTTCCCTGTTCTCTTATAGTGCATTGCGTTGAAGAAAGTAAATCAGACGAAAAAACAGAAAGAAGTGAGTATAAGTACTTATTTATAAAGAAAACAATCTGTTTTTGTAAAAACATTTTTAAGTCAAATTACATAAATATCAATAAAGTTTTTTAATGTATGTGGGGGCGTACTTTATTTAATTTTATGTAATTTTTAAGAGATAATTTCTTTCATTATGACATAATTGTTAGCGATAGGTAATCATTTTGAAAATCTAAATTAGTCCATTTTCTGGACATTTGTGTGAAGATACAGAGAATTTGGTACTTGTACACAACAAGAAAATGTCCGTTGTTACTGCTTCGAATTAAAAAGACACACACACACACAGATATATATATATATATATATATATATATATATATATATATATATATATATATATATATATATATACTTTTATTCACTGTCCAAATAAGAGTAAGTTTTAATCATTTCATTAATTTCTTTTTACCGAAAAAATACGTCTTGAACTCGTAATAATTTACCGATCGGCTTTATTTCTTTAGTCTCCCCTTTGCCTAACCACTAAGATAAACTTCTGATATTTCGTTTATTCAATGCTTAGGACAAACGCTTGGTTACGTTTGTTTCTTTGTTTAATGGCATATCAACCTTCATGTGTTATCTAATGTCAAAGAAGAGCATTAGTGGTATTATTTATTTATTAACCGATAGCTGGGCTAGCTTAAATGTAACTTTTCAGTTAAAAAAAAAAACAACAAATAAGCAAATAGTTTAAACTTGCTATCAAGTAAACGGTGAATACGTAAAAACGTAGAGGCAACACATTTGAAGATTTTCTTTCTTGTGCTAATCTAAGACCCAAAAATTCGCCTTTAATTGTACTTCATTAAGTGTAATAAAAACACTCTTTTTGCTCTGCAAATATTGCAGTTTTTTTTTTTTATTTTAACAAAACATGCTGTATTCATATGCTGGTTGTAAGAATTTAGGTCTGAATTAAATATTACCATTAGTCTCGCACATCTCGAGACTTAGCTAGAGCACTCGTTAACGATAATTCTCGTTCTTCCTTTTAAATTAAATATTCATCTGTATCTCCCACTAGGTAAGATTTGACACAAAGCTATTTCAATGTGGAGCGCCATACACAAATGGATACCCATGCCCGGCAGGTGCCTAAAAGGCTTCTTCCCGTCGCCATTCCCATTTTTAAATGAGCCTGAGCTATTTTTCCCCTCACAGTTAAATGGTTTCAAGTATTTCTATTTAATACTAATCATTTTCCTGCATATGTCTAAATGGCCTCAAGTATTGCTATATAAAACTGATTATTCTATTGAACATTACTCATTTACACAGTTAAATGGTTCCAAGTATTGCTATGTATTACTTACAAGTCAATTAAACATCAGTCATTTGTTTACCCACAATTAAATGATCGAACAGTTCTATTTCTAGCAATTCAATTCAGCATAAGTTATTTGTTTGCTCACAGTTTAAATGTCAAACAGTTCTGTTTGACCTTTAGATAGGATCATATCAGGTGTTACCACTCTGCATGAGAGTGGACCTGGGAGCAATGACAATGAAGGGCTACTCCACATTCCAATACTGGAGCCTCACCATCAGATGGCTTAGTGTCATATCCAGAACACTCGTGTGTGTGTGTGTGGGGGGGGGGTCTTACCTCTCTACAGAGATGCAGTTGGTGTATTCTACAGTTTCAGCCAACTGGGCTGATTTTCATTAGGGAGAGGATTGATAAGTGATGTTATTTGAACAGTGTGATTTTTTTTTTCCACTTTACTGTCTTGCTAAAGGAAAAAGAAACATTTTTGGTACTTCTTTAAGCCCAGTCAGCTATAAGTGTTTGATAACAGTACTTGTTACCCTTTCAGCATGTGCAGACAAATGCTGTAAAACACAACCACGTGTTTCTTAAAATCAAAATTCCGCTCCCCCCATACATGTGCACACATACCCACACTTTACCATCTTGCTAAAGAAAAAATTATACATTTTAGTTATTTCTAAAATTTATTTATTTATTTTTTTTTTTTAAGAGGTTCATGATTTAAACTTTAATTTTGTGTTAGATTTCAAAGAAAGTTAAACAAAGATATTAAAGAATTTCTTCCATTGTCTTTCTTATTTCTCTGCTCTTTTTTCTTTTTCTTTTTTTTTCTTACTTGGGATAGCAGTATTTTTAGGTTTTGTATTGTACTTATTGTTATGAGGAGGTCCTCATGTCACCATGGTGATCTTCTGTTTCGTTGTGGTCAGTGTGGGACCTACTGTCCGACAATTTCTGATGTTGTGTTTCTCCCTATCTGATTCTTGAAATTGATCCGATTGTTCATTGCTTCCTTTCATTGTTCTGAGAAGTTCACTTTATGGGAGCTTCTCTGTGGATGGGTGTTAATTTTTTCCATCTTTGTGCATTTGTTGCCTTTATTTCATCTTCTGTTCTTGCTGTTATTTTATTTTCATATACTTGTGTTACTATGAAGGGCTTGATTTGGTATGATAGGTGGGTTTTACTGGGTGTTTGATTTAATAGCACTGAGTCTCCTCAAATGATTTTGTGGTGGTATACCATTTCAGCATACTTGTCGGCCTTTTGGTATGTTTTTATTAAGTCGCACATTACTCACCTGTAATGAGTAACTATTATGGATGATCAGATTGGAATCTTTCTTATCGAACTTGGGACCCTACATTGAACTTTAAACCATATCCTTTGTTCAATCCACGGGGGTCACTTGCTCTGATTCCATTCACCATAACTGGGTACAAATGTTAAGTATTCCTGTATTGTTACTCGCCTGCAGTCAAGATGATTGTCCCTTTTGAACATATCTGCCAAAACATTGTGTATGTAACACAAGATGAAGACAATAATCCGAAAACCCTGAATAAAAAAAATCTAGCTTCATCTTAGAAATTCAGACAACTAAGATGAGCATCTGTTAAACAATTGTTGAATGGTTGTAACCCAATGGATTGGAGAACCTAGCAGAATAAATTTAAGCAGAAAAATAAGACTTGAGTATTTATGGAAATGGATTTTAAAAGAATAAATCAAAAATGTTATTTTGATGAGAAAGAAAATATGAAAAATATAATGGGGGGGGCTTTTTTTTTTACTTAAAGAAGAGGAAAACCAGGCAAGATTGTTTTGTCAACAGGGTTTTGAAGGAAATCATTTTTTCAATTGACCACAGATGATAAAGTGAAATCACCAGCTGAGTATAATTTTTGGTTAGAAACGAAAGTTATGGATAATATCTCAATTCAAGTGTCGAAAAGTTTTGTAACCATTATGATTTGATGTTTTTCTGACACCATCAAAAGAGAAAAAGACTTGCCTCTTTTTGGGTGGATTGATCTAATGTCTGCATGAAAAACACAACATGGGCAGATAAGTGGATCCATCATGCTATCTGATGACATAACCAGCCAAGCAGAACGGTCAGCTGTTTGAAAGTGGAATTACCCCAGTGTTTGGGGAAGGTGGGTGTACTGCTACATTAATATGTGCCAATCAGACCAGTATATGACCCCGAAAAAAAATGGAAAGCGGTAAAGTTAGAGACAAATTAATTGGTGACTAAGAATCGCTCCTGTAAAAGTAGAAAATGGTGGAGTGACTAAAGATAGATCCAAGACTCAGAGACCCAGCAACCCATGGACCAACGGATAACAAAGGCAGCGAGAAAGCTGGCAAGGAAGAAAGTTGAGAACACTTTTTGGTTTTCCTTTCCCTCTCCTGATAACTTGCCAGGGATAGGTTTAAGTTGAGATTTTTTTTTATCTAAGTTCATAGAGAAAAGAAATGAATAACGATGAGTTTGAACAAGAATCAGATGTTAAAACAGAAGAAGCCCAGCAGGCCGTGGGGAGCTATCACTCCTGATTTTAAGAACCTAATGAGGAAGCTCAGACTACAGACATATAGCGGAGACACCTCTGGTCTGCAGGACTAGATGGAGGCTTTTCAGAAGAGGTGGTTGATTTTTGGCCTAACCGACCAAGAGGTGGTCTTGCTAGCATTTGATGAGGTTGCTGGACCAATGTCCAAGCATGTTGGGGCGTTATGCAAAAAAATCCTGAAATGACTTGGGTAAAGCTAAAAAAAATTGCTAGTAGGTTAGTTCACCAGTGAAAGAGCAGCCATTTAGGCTGTTCAAGGTTTAATGAAGCTCAAGCAGACAGGGGAGAGAGAACACCATGAATTTGTGGGTGAGAATGAATTGGTCAGTAGCCTTGGCCTACTCTAATAAGCCCCTGAAGACTGGAGGAGTTATACTGGCCCAGATGGCAGACATATTCATGGATGCTCCTCATGATGAGGATGTCTGCAAAGATGTAATCCAAGATACCCCAGGTAGGCTTGAGGAGGATATAGTTCTGGGGAGAGAGTGCAAAGGAAACTGAGAAAATAAGAGGGAGGTAAGATCAGGAATCAAAGAGGACTCAGATGTGGAGTAAACCTGTTAAGGTTGGGAGATACCTGGAAAAGACAGGGATAGGAAGCCCACACAGGGTTCCCAGAGAGGTAGAGGCCAATCCCTGTGGATGAACTGGTCAATGAGGCATGGGTTTTATCAGCCCACCCTGGGGAAGTATGTCTTGGTCTGTTAGACTTGTGGATATGAGCACCAAGTTTCAAAGAATTGTCCTACAAATTAGGGAAGTACCCACTGGATGAGATGTAACAGATGCTGGTAGAAGGCCTATGAGACTAATTGGTATAGGTATTCAAAATGGGGCCTTGGAGACCAAAGGAAACCCCCAGACTTGGACCATCAATAATACCCCAAAACCAGGGAACACACCCAGAAAAAATAAAAAGCAGGGTGGCCTCAATGAAACCGATGAATTAAAAAGCCTGTTGAAATTGTGGGGAAGTGTACCATTCTACTGCCAAAGGTGATGGCAGTGTGGGAAGCTGGGTCTTGACCTGAGGTATTGCTTTGGCAAAGATATAAAAACCCAAATACCTTTCCAGTAGAAACTGACAAATAAGGCGTTGGTCATGTGGGTTGGTTTGTCATCTCTCTACTATGTCCTGTGAAAATGCTTGTGCTTTGGAGAGTCAAGACATGAGAAAAGGCATTGCCCTGTCTAGGTTGAGGATCCAGGCAACAGATTTCTACTGCCAGCTCCAATGACCAGGGTGGCACAAAATTAGAAAGAAAAGAGAGCTCAAGTGTCTTCTCTACTTATTGAGAAGAGAGAAATCACCAGTAAGGTGAGGGTAGGAAACAGGTTGGCAAATGCTCTGATAGACACAGGAGCAGCTGTGTCTCTTCTACAAATCAATGACCCTGCTAATTTGAGAATGAGAAGCCAGATGAGAATATTTGATTTAGTAAAATATGAGGCTGTGGAAGAACATTAAGGATTATCAGTATGGTTTGAGTACCATTAGAGGTTGGAGAGGCCATGCACAGACATAGTTGTATGTTACACCTCACTTATGTAATGAACTAATACTGGGAGAGGATTGGCTGAAAGGGCGTGGTGCCAAACTAATATTTGACCCTCCCCAGCACTGATTGTAGTGGGAGTGAAGATCTCATTGTGGGAAGATAAAGATCAGGCAGTATCTATTGTAACTAAGAAAGATATCAAATTGCCCCATGAAACAGTCTAGACTTGCAAGGGAGTAATGGCTGCTGAGAAAAGTGTAGAAAAAGAGCCATATCGGGTGATCCCATTGGAAATGTATAGCATTGTGGAGGAAGAGGTTACACTTTGTGAGGCCATGGTAGCGGGTACAGGAACGCTTCTCATATTGATAGCCAATAAGGGGAATAAGATCATAAAGGTTCCAAGCAATGAAGAATTAGAATACACCCTGCTGCTAAGTAATATTAATTTAGTGGAATCAGCAGAAGGGAAGGTTAGGAAGCATAGAGGGGCAGAGGTTAAGGAAAAGACATATAAGCCCACATAAGATATCCAAATAGAATGACTAGTATGTTAAAGGCCGAGTGAGACACATTAGCTAATCCCGATAAGGAGTTAGAGTAGACACAAACTGCAAAGATGAAAATCGATATGGGTGATCATCCGCCAGTCAAATTGAGACCTTATTGGAAGCCAATCCACAAAAGAGTATTAGTGGAGGATGCTGTGAAGGATTTGTTGTAAGCAGAGGTGATTAAATGATCCAGAACTCCATAGAGCTTTCCAATAATGATAGTTGAGAAAAAGATGGTGGCCACAGATTTTGTGTGGACTTGTAATTATTAAATGCTGTACCTCTACCACTTATTGATGATAAATTGGCACTGCTGCATAAGGCTTGACTTTCTTTTCAACTCTTGAGCTGTGGTCAGGATATTAGCAGGAGGTTCTGGATGAAGCAGACCAGAACCAGAAGGCAGCTTTTGCCTGCCATATGGATCTATTTAATTTCCAAGTGATGCCTTTTGGATTGTCTAACGCTCTAGGTGTTTTTGCACAGCTGATTTCCATCATGTTTACTGTGATGCCATGGCATATTTGAATGATGTCCTGGTATTCTCAAGGACATTTGAGGAGTGTTTCCCACACTTACTGAGAGTATTTGACAGACTGAGAAGGCACAAGTTAAAAGTAAAATTGTCTAAGTGTCAGTCCTTAAAGCAGGTGACCAAGTATCTAGGGTTTGTGATTAATAAAGAAGGGATCAAGCTCAATGTAGATAAGGTAGAGGTCATAAGGGTCATGCCTGAGCTCATGACAGTGAGACAAGTCAGAGGATTGATAGAGGGCATAGGTTATTATAGGAGGTTCATACCCACTTTTTTTTAGGTTAATGGGCCTATTTGTAGCATTAACCAGGAAATATATAAGGTTTAGGTAGATGTAGGAGTGTTATCTGGCATTTGACTCTCTGAAAAAGCAGTTGACAGCTGTACCCCTGCTGATCTATCACAACATGAATTGATCAATGATCCTGTATACTGATACAAGTGATCAATGTGTTGGTGCAATCCCTACCCAGCCGTGTCCAGACAAAGATGGGCTGGGACCTGGCATACCAGTGAAAATATCAATATATTTCCTATCTCACATTGCCCAGTCGGCTGGGGCTGTAGAATACACCGACTGCTTCTCTGCAGAGGGGTAAGACCCCCCCAACGGGTGTCCTGGATATGACACTAAACAATCTGATGGTGAGGTTCCAGCAGTGCTGGAGCTTTGGGGAATGCGGAGTACCCCTTCATTGCCATCGCTCCCAGGTCCACTCTGGCCCGGAGTGGTAGCACCTGATAAGGGTCCTATCTATGGGTTAAATAGAACAAAACTGTGCTTCTTTCACTATACTGATTTTTGCATTTAAACTGCGTATTTATGCTAAACTGAATTGTTTAAAATAGAACTGTTTTGACATAGGAACTGCGTACTAGTGCTGAACTGAATTGCTCAGAATAGAACTGTTTTTTGGCATCTAAACTGTGTACTTATGCTGAACTGAATTATCTGAAATAAAACTGTCTGACATTTAAATCTGTGTATTGCCCAGTCAGCTGGGGCTGTAGAATACACTGACTGCACCTCTGCTGAGGGGTAAGCCCCCCCCCTAACGAGTGTCCTGGATATGACACTAAACAATCTGATGGTGAGGTTCCAGCAGTGCTGGAGCTTTGGGGAATGCGGAGTACCCCTTCATTATCATTGCTCCCAGGTCTACTCTGGCCCGGAGTGGTAGCACCTGATAGGGCCCTATCTATGGGTTAAATAGAACTAACAGCATACTTATGCTAAAATGAATTGAGTAAACTGAATAGCTTGAAATAGAAACGTTTTTGACAATTAAACCGTACTTACACTTAAACTGCCTGCTTATGCTTAACTGAATTATTTGAAATAGAACTGTTTTTCGACATTAAAACTGTATTTACACTTAACTGAATTATTACATATAACTGCTCAAATAGTTTGAAATGGAAATGTTTTTGACAATTAAATTGTGTACTTATGCTAAACTGAACTGTTTTCAATAGAACAGATTATTTACATAAAAATGGATTTGGCATTAAATAACCTACAAAGGTTGATATGCCATAAAACCCACCAAACCAAACCAAACCAAACCTGTCTCACAGGCTAAGACCCATCAGTGATTGCCGGTAATTTAGAAAATCTGATATCAATAGAGGTATTCCCAAGGTATGGGGCTCCCTGTAGCTGGTCACTGATAGGGGAGTAGAAAACCTGAATGAGATTATGAGAGAAACCCTTGAGGAACTGAAAATTAGAAATATAACTGTTTCCCCTTACCACCCACAGAGTAACACAAAGGTGGAAAGATTTCATAAGATCCTTGCTGACATATTCGCAAAATTAACAGAGAGGGATTGAAAGAATTAAGAGATATATTTAATGCAGGTGTTGGCAGTAGTGAGGGTCTCTATAAATGACTCCTCAAAATTTTCACATATTAGATGTTGTTTGGATGTGATATAGTCTTACAGATAAACAATCTACTGAGACCTAGAAGAAAGTATATAGGGGAAGACCACCATAAAATATTGTTAGAAAAACAGCATAAAATATTCACCTGGGCCTGGCGTGCCAAAATGCTCCTTGAAGTAGAGAAGACTTGTCTGAGATTTGGTCGATGAATGAATCCTACCTGGTAAGAAGACTATTGTATCCTCTTTTAATTTACACTTTTTGATTTAATCAAATGTGCCTTCAAGATAATTATGAAGTAGAAAAGACTCACCTGAAATTAGGTCAATGAATGAATTCTGCCTGGTCAGAAGAATATTGGATCTTGATTTAATTTACCCTGACTTTCTGATTTAATCAAATGATTTTGTTGATAGGCCTTTTTTGTTACTGTGATGTCTTTGCTAGTTGATATCACTTTCAGCCATTTGCATATTTTCGAATTGATATTATAACCAATGTCTGGGATTTTTCAAGAATACGTCATCAGTCAATATAGAAAATTGTTCCTTGTAGTTTTCTTTATATATTATCCTTGTTACTGACATCTTTAAAAGCTGATATCACTTTCAGCCATTTGCATATTTTTGAATTGATATTATAACCAATGTATGGGATCTTTCAACCCAATGTAATCAACCAATATAGCAAATTGTTCTGAGAAGTTTTCTTTATATATTATCCTTGGGAAAGGTCTGCATCCAACTACTTTTCCTCCAGCTATATGTAAATATAACGGCAGACTGGGCTCTTTGAATATTTGATGACCACCAGTCTAGGAAAAGTCTGATTTCAAACCTGGTCAACTATGCCTAAAAATTAACTTGTGTTGCATTCTGCTTGTGTTCAGTGTTATTGTATCTGTGATATAACAACACTGAACACAACAGAAGGAAAAACAAGATAGATACATTTTTGTTTATTTTTGTTGAAGCTTTTTTTCTTGCACTCAGTCTTATTGAATATGAAAAATTTCTTAACTTATCTATTTAATCTATGATAGACAGCGCCCTAATAGTTTTATTGTCTACTACAAAGACTTAAACAAGTCAGGATAGCAAATATTCTTAGTGACTCAGCCATCAACTCGACAAACCTATGTTTCTTTTTTGCATAGAGACTTGGCATGGCAGAGGTTATTTAAAAACCAACTAGTCACTTTTCCTGTTGATTGATTGATTTTAATGGCATGTTAACCTCTCTAGGTTTATTTACTCCCTACAAATTAGAGAATTGCATTTATTGTATTTTAATATTTCCATTTCTATGTAGATGTTTCTTATGATTTTTTTTGTCCACCATCTGATTAGATATGAATATTTTCATCACTATTTAAATCTACTCCAGACTTGTTCAGGTTGTTTTGTCATGTTTAGTAACCTTCAAGGGATTTCAAAGCAAATCCTGTATTGTTCTCACTCTATTGTCCATGTCTTTTAATATCCTGTATCAGTTTATAGGTCTTCTTATTTGCCCTTGTTATGTTGCTTTTCTTTTTCCACTGAAGCTATTATTCAATGCTTTTATTCTCCCAGCTATTGTCACATAGAACGAAAAAGAAGACAATTTTAGAAACTGTTGGGTCAGTCTACTCAGATTGAAAAGAAAAAAAATAATATCCAAGTGTAATGTCTACAAATACAAATACATAAAAACCACAGGAAGAATCATTTTTTTTTGACAAGAGGAAAACCAGATTGAAATAAACATTTATATACATATTAACATTTGTATTTTACAAATTTTTTTTTTTTGCATATTGTTGTGTTGTGGTCATAAGAGACCACAAGTTCAAAAGTTTGTCAATGTTCTTGTTAAGTTGATATCACGTGTGTACATGAGTGTGAAGTTTATATTTGCAGAGTGTAAGTTTGACTGTTGACTGAATGTATGTGTGGGGAGATATATGAAATCTGATTGAAGTGGTTCCATAAGAAAATAAATCCTATATCACAAGAGTTCAAACAAGTCATTCTCATTTTCTCTGTAATGACTAAGCCACTTCTACTATAGCCTTGATCCGTTGTTTTGTTGTATTTAAGGAATTTCAAAGCAAATTCTATATTGTTCTCATTCCATTGTCCATGTCTTTTAATATCCCTTATCAGGTAATTGGTCTAATTCATCCTTGTGTTGCTTTTCTTTTTCCATGGAACAGAAGCTCAGGAATTGAACTCACAACTCCCACAAATACTCAAACTGAAGCTCTTGATAAATGCTTTTATTCCCCCAAATGTTGTCTCATGAAACAACAAAAGAGGACAAGTTTAGAAACTGTGGGGTTAGTCTACTCAGATTAAAAGAAAAAAAAAATTATCCAAGTGCACTGTCCACAAATACAGCATAAACTCATAAAAACAGGAAGAATCGATTTTTTTTTTTTTTTTTTTTTTTTTTTTTTTTTTAGACAAGAGGAAAACCAGATTGAAATAATTAAACATTTATATACATATTAACATTGGTATTTTACAAAAGTTTTTTTGCACATTGCTGTGCTGTGGTCATAAAAGACTACAAGTTCAAACATTTGTCAATGTTCTTATTAATGTGTGTGTATGTGCACATAAGTGTGAAGCACATATTAGCTAAGTGATTTTTTGAATCATTCAACCAGGCTTTTGGCTCTGTGGATGACTTAATGATTGATGCTGACCTATCTAAATCTTGTCTGGGTGTCTAAGTATGAACTTTCTCCCTAAGATTTTTATTCTGCATTCTATTGATAGCTGTGTCTTTGTGTTGGTATAGCCTCATTTTGAAATCTAGGATGCACACTTTTCTATTGAGTGAGCTTAGATATTCCATTCAACTAAGTTTTTCTTGTTTTGTACCACCTTGCTTAAGCATTGCAAGGGTTTGATTAATGAGGCGTCTCATTTCTGTTTTTGCTTTATCCATGAAGATTTTGTTGCTGTTGGTGTTAACATTGACTTTTGTATGGGTTTTCGTAAAATCCACCAACTCAGTTCTGGCCCATCATTTGTGTAGAGTTGTTTTCTGCTTATTAATGGGATCACTAAATATTATTCGGCTTTTGTCTTTTTCCATTCATGTAGTTTTGTTGGCTCCTTTTTACTTCAAATTTTGATGGGAAAAGCAAAATTGTCTACTTTGAGGGCCATAAATCTAACATCCTTTTATTTGACACTTGGATGATCATATAAATAAACACTATAAACATGTATGGAATCTGATAATTCTGAAGTATGTATTTACCCAACCCCTCTGAGACAAGCAGGATGGAGCAAAGAGTAAAGCTCATTAGATTTCAGAAATTTCCTACTCTTACACTGGTTGCCTAACAAGGGTTAAAGAATTCGGTCTTTCTTACTATTTTTCCATTGCTGGGTTTGGAGAGAACAAATGATTTCATGCCTTTTTTGGCATGAAATAAAATACAAACAGCTTCATCCAGGCTTTGAACTCTGATCACTGATTCTATTTCCTACTACTACAACCATTAAACTAAATGTGCCTCCAAGATATGAAGTAGAGAAAACTTGCTTGAGATTTGTTCAATGGACAAATTCTGCCTGGTAAGCAGATACACTATTGGATCCTAATTTGATTTACACTGACTTTCTTGTTTAATCAAATGATGTTTTTTCAAGGGTTATTTGCATCCAGATGCCACTTTTACCCATTTGCATATTTTTTTATTTTATATTGTAACTAATGTCTGGTACCTTCCAACACAGCATCATCAGGCAATATAGAGGATGGTTTTTAAGAGTCCTCCCTATATATTGGTGTAATTTCTTTTCTTTGAAAGGTTCAAGACAAGGCAGATAATGGTATGCTGAGAGGTATGGAGGATATATAGTTGAGTTGCAACTCACCAAGGACCAATATTAGTATATCTGATATGTCTACACTTAACTCAATGAAAGAAAAGACAAGATAAACACATTTATACCTACAAAATTATTTAATCTTTTATATACTTAATATACATACCAATTTTATTAAGAAGAAAGAATACATGTACATGTCCCAACAGTTAAAAATATACAAATATTGTTCCATGAACAAGCAGTATGAGGAATGGGTACAAAACTGAAAAAATTCTAACATGATTAGAGAAAGTAAAATAGCCTCATAGCTTTATACTCTCCTAGTAAGGTCCAAGACAACATCTTTTCTGTTGAAAGAAAAGAAGTAAAAGATGAGTTTCTGAAACTGTCACGTGACACTCCAAGAAATCCCCAATGGACATTTGGCATTCTCTAACTGAGATAATTGTTTCCCTTCAAAAACTTGTACAAGTCAAAATACCAAATATTCTGCTAAATGAACAAAACTACTTTTTGGCATAGAATCTTGGCATTTAAGAGAGATATTGAAAGCTAGCAACTATCAATTTCTATTGATTAGGTGTTTTCAAGGGAACATCAACTCCTCGTGGGTTATTTTATGCCTAAAACTTTAGGAATCACATTGTATGTTCATATTCACATTTTTGTGTAGATTTTTTAATACAAATAATTTGACTCATTGATAAAACTGTAGCAAGTACTACCATTCCAGGTCTGAGTGGACTTGGGAGTAATAACAATGAAGGCTTATTCTACACTAATCAAATCTCAAGAATTGTAGTTTCACTATCAGATACAATTTAGTATCATATGCAGGACATCCCTTTTTTGATGGAGCTGGGGGCTCTTACTCTTTTGCAAAGGATACAGAATAGTCTAAGCCCCATTGACAAGATGCACCTGAATCAAAGTTGTTCTTAGATAGCAATTTTTCCATTAATATTTGTGTACAGTATATTTGTATACTAATTCCTGGTGAAGCACTCTAGGTCTCTGCTGGTGATGTCAACAGCGTTATCATGTCTTTCACATATACAACATAGACTGCTTCATGATCTTGTTTTGGATGTCACCACATAGACCATTGATATTCATATAGTCATTGTCTACAAGAAATAAGTAGCAGCCACTACCACAAGATACAAGCTTTTGAAAGTCAACATCTTCTTATTCCTGGTGAAGCACTCCAGGTCTCTGCTGGTGATGTCAATGATGCCCACATGTCTTTCACATATACAACATAGATTGTTTCATGATCTTATTTTAGATGTCACCATATTAGAATTCGAGTAGCCATCTTGTTTTTAGTTGAGCGATACAAAATATACTTCTTCTAAGTAACAAGGCTGCATTAAGTCTAGACTTTGTAATTTGCCATTATTCATATATGCCTTTGTCTCCTCTGATTGGCTAATCTATGTCTTCTGCTGATCGGGAAGTCTATAGATATTTGCTAGCAATCTGTAGACTGCCAATACCTTATAAGCCCTCTCCCCAAACAATCCACACACCCCCGTTTGGTGGGTATAAGATGAAATTTTCCACCTTCAAAAGAAATACATATTAAAATAAAAAATGTATATAATCTTTTTTAAATACAGGGCTTCTTGGCTTGCTAATGGAATTGCAATAAATTCTGCTTCGCATGTTGAAAAAATGACTGAATTTTGCTTTTTACATTTCCATGAAATCATTGGATTATATTCTGCCAATCTAAAGCAAAATCCACTCAGGCTTTTTCTGTCACCTAAATTACCCCAATCCAAATCACAAAATCCTTCCAATTTCAAGGGTTTCTGCAGTTTCTTAAATATTAGTGAGTGATTGATTGTGCCTTTTAAATAACGTAAACTGTGTTTTGCCTTCATTAAATGGAAAGAATTTGGTTTTGCTAGGTCTTGAGACAATCTATTAACTCTATAACAAATATCTGGTCTTGTTGCAACCATTATATATATTAGACTGCCAATAATTTCACGATAAGGTTTTCTTTCTATTAAATCGACTTTGTTGCTTGTTTTTGTTATATCGATTTTACCTGAAGTTGAGCATGGTTTGTAATCTGCCATTCTGAACTTCTCGATATATCTAGATAGATTCATTTTAATAGTATTATTTTTGCAATCAAATCATGTTCCTAAAAACCAGGATAATTTCCGAAGATCAGTCATTTTGAATCTTGAGTTCAGTCTTGTCTTAATTTGCATAAGGTGTGCCTCAGTTTTTGAAACTATTAATGTATCATCAACCCACAATGAAATGATGGATTGTGGACATTTTGAACGTTCATACAGGGGTCCACAGGTGATTGCACAAAATTTTGTATAGTTAAATAAGTATGGAATGTTTTCTTCCAAGTTCGACCACTTATATATTATAACCCAGGGAAGGAATTTTTTTAATTTCCAAACATAATTTCCATTCTTACTTTTAAAGGCTTTTGGCTGCTCAACATATATTTCAGTCTAAGGGGGCATTTAAATATGCACTTTTAACATCCATATAATGAATTAACAAGTCATAAATAGTTGGCGACCTTAGTCGAAGGTGACCTAAAGGCTCCCTTTTCAATAGCTACTACACCAAGGAATAGGAAAGGGCTCTACTCTTTCCCTGGATTGCTCCTCTTTACCCTTGATCCTTACCTTATAATGCTGAGTGTTAAGCAGGGTGGCATCAAGTCCCATTTTTTGAGTCTTTGGTATGACTCAACCTAGGATTGAACCCTGGTCTCCCAGACCATTGGCGAACATTCTACTCATTAAGCCAATGGCCTGGTAACAAGTCATACTGTACTACTTTTTGCAGTAGTTACCTTATGGAAGCCATGTTTGTTGTTGGGGTGATCTGTTGGTGACAATATAATTTGGTGTAAATGTTGAATTCTAAGATATCCTTGGAACTTCACTTCCTACAACTCATACTTGGATTCATCACCATCAAAAAAATGTTTTGCTGCTCTGGGCCCATAACCTATTTGAATTCTGGTAGCCATCTTGTTTTTAGTTCAGTGATGCAAAAGATATTCCTTCTAAGTAACAAGGCTGCATTAAGTCTTGACTTTGTAATTTTCCATTGTTCATATATGCCTCAGTCTCTACTGATGGGAAAGTCTATAAATATTTGCTTGCAATTTGTAGACAGCGGATATCTTTAAGCCCCCCCAACAATCCAACACACCACATAGGCAAACTCAAAAGTTCTGTAAGATTTCGCCCTTATTTTTAGGCCTCACATGTTTGTTTTCAAAGTTTATAGCATTATATATCATCTATCGAATCACTATAGGTCATAACTTTTGGTTATTAGAAGCCAAGTTGGACTAAATTAGATAGCATTTATTCAACAGTATTTTCCCTCCTTTTTTAGATTTAATAATTCTTTGTTATTAAGATAAAAGAATTGTCTTGAAATTGATAGTATTAAGAGGTGTATCAGTTTGTCACTTGTAAATTGATCTATAACTGTGAAAAATAAAAGTTTATATTTCTAACATTATAAAACATTGCACAATCATTTTTTATGTTAAATGTTCCATTGTAAATATACTAATATTTTATCAATGATATTGTTTCCTTTCTTTTCAGATAAAGTATTCTTATTGCAAACACACTGCCAAAAGGAGCATTTCCCTGTCAGGCCCTTCCTCGGGGTTTTAATTTAATGTGAAATATGAAAACTCACACTCATAAAAATTAATTTTCTTGAAAAAGTGTACTTAAGAGTATCCACAAAACTCTTATTTTCTGGTAAAGTTAGTTGATCAATATTTTCAGAGAATTCCAATTTAAAAATACGCACATGTAAGGTGTGTGGATCAGCATTTTACAAAATTGAATTTCAAAAACACTCACAGAAAGGCAGGAGAGAAACCTTGTGAAGTGTGTGGATCAGAATTTACTGGAAATTCCAAGTTAAAAACACAAATGGAAAAACGCACTAGAAAAAAAACATTTTCTTGTGAAGTGTGTGGATCATCATTTTCACAAAATTTCAGTTTAAAAAGACACATGCTACTACACACTGGAGAGAAACCATTTTCTTGTGAAGTGTGTGGATCAGCATTTTCAGATAACACCAATTTAAAAACTCACATGCGAATACATACAGGTGAGAAACCATTTTCTTGTCAAGTGTGTGCAACTTCATTTTCACAAAATTCCCATTTAAAAAAACACATGCGAATACACACAGGTGAGAAACCATTTTCTTGTCAAGTGTGTGGAAGTTCATTTTCACAAAATTCAAATTTAAAAAAACACATGCCAATACACACAGGAGAAAAACCATTTTCTTGTCGAGTGTGTGCAACTTCATTTTCTGACAATTCCAAATTAAAAACACACATCCGAACACACACAGGAGAGAAACCATTTTCTTGTGAAGTCTGTGGATCAGCATTTTCACAGATTTCCTATTTAAAAACACACATGCGAATACACACCGGGGAGAAACCATTTTCTTGTAAAGTGTGTGCAACTTCGTTTTCACAAAATTCCAATTTAAAAAAACACATGCGAATACACACGGGAGAGAAACCATTTTCTTGTCAAGTGTGTGGATCAGCATTTTCAGACAATTCCAATTTAAAATCACACATGCGAACACACACTGGGGAGAAACCATTTCCTTGTGAAGTGTGTGGATCAGCATTTTCAGAGAATTCTACTTTAACAACTCACATGCGAATACATACAGGAGAGAAACCATTTTCATGTAAAATTTGTGGATCCGCATTTTCAGAGAATTCCACTTTAACAAGTCACATGCGAATACATACTGGAGAAAAACCATTTTCATGTAAAATTTGTGGAACTGCATTTTCACATAATACTTATTTAAGAGCACATATGCGAATTCACACTGGGGAGAAACCATATACTTGTGAAGAGTGTGGATCAGCATTTTCAATGAAATCTAATTTGAAAATACACATGCGAAAACATACAGGAGAGAAACCATTTTCTTGTAAAATTTGTGGATCATCATTTTCACATAATTCCACTTTGAAATCACACATGCAAACACACACAGGGGAGAAACCATTTTCTTGTGAAGAGTGTGGATCAGCATTTTCACAGAGCTCTTATTTAAAAATACACATGCGAAAACATACTGGAGAGAAACCATTTTCTTGTGAAGTGTGTGGATCAGAATTTTCCCAGAATTCCAGTTTAAAAACCCACATCCGAACACACACCGGAGAGAAACCATTTTCTTGCAAAGTGTGTGGATCAGTATTTTCACAAAATTCAAGTTTAAAAACACACCTCCGAAAACACACAGGAGAGAAACCATTTTCTTGTGAAGTTTGTGGATCAGCATTTTCACAGATTTCCCTTTTAAAAAGACACATGGAAGTACATGCAGTAGAGAACCCTCAGTCATCATATTTGTGTTGATCTTTATTTTCTGCAAATTACATGTTTACATTGCACTTTCAAACACTGAACTTAGAAAACATGAATCATCATTACACAATCTCTTTACTGACTACAACTTTTCATGTACATGTATATTTTTGACTTTCCAAAACTCAGGTCATCCATCATGCTCTATTAGTCTACTTGTCATTTTTGCTATCAATTCTTTCATAAACTCCAGTGAGTGTGATGTCTTGCATTCATTGTCGTTTCTCCCAGGTTCACTAACTCCTATATTTTGTATATGCTTCGTTCTCAGTCAATAGATCAAATTCATCCATTTGAAATTGATTAAGATTGTTACTTTAATCCATTTGATTATGCCCAACTCATTCCTACCAAATAGGAATACTTAAAATAATTTAATTGTCAAAACACTTTGTATCAAATTTCATGATTAAATAAGCACAAAAAGATTCCTAAACTATGAGTTTCAGGAGTTTGAACATTCAACTATGTTTCTGTAACAGTTCCTAACAAACATCTTTTTATTTGCATCTTTTTTACGATGAGGAAGCGGCAGCTTCAAAATTCATTGCATTTTACTTTCTTTTGATTTTGACCCTTTTCACAGTAAACTGAAACACAAAGAAAGAAATCTGGATAATTCTGAATGTCACCCTTGCTGTAATTCAACTGTATTTTTGCAATTCCGAAAGAGGATGGATGTTATATTCTAAACTTGCAGAAAAGGAACTAAGTTTTGGGGGTTTTTTTTGTTTTTTTTAAGTAATTTACCTAGTCAAAAGGAATTGTTTCTTGATTGTACATTTTTTGTCTTTTTGTATATTGGAATTTTATTTCTTCTAAAAAAAAGTGACCTAGAATTTATAATTTCTTTTTGAAAATTATACAATCTAAACAGGATTAGATATTCTAACTGAATTCTTCAGCATTGCAACTCTGTAAGCAAAATGAAATTGTAACAATTTTAACCAAAAATAAAATTGTATAACTATCTGTAGTGTTATTATTTCAGATTGAAACATATTTATATTTTTGGTTTCAGACTTTCATAACATGGGGCATAAAAACAGTGTTGGATGGAGCAAGTTTTCAGCCACCAAATACAGAAACTGGGTGTAATTTCATTACTAGAGTTTGAACTTGCTTTCTACAATGTCACAATCCTGCACGTTAGCCACTACACTACAGGTACTCTCCCTCTTCTGAATAGTATAAAAATTCTTAATTTGCTGGTAGGAGAGAATCTCAAACCAATAATGTCTGTATGGATTGATCAATTTAAGGAAATTTATTATTTTCTAGGATGATGATAGTTGTATTATAGATTTGTATCACCAATATTGAATTAGGTAAATGATGCTGCCATCAGATGAGTAGATGTAAAATAATAGTAATCAATGCAAGAAAAGTGACAATTTCAACTACCACAAACCCAGGAAAATAAAATTTAATTAGGATCAATCATAACGATAAAGGATAATAATATATTTTATAGTATATATAAATATATAAAAAATAAGAGTTGCAGAAATGTAATGTTAAAATTGTTAGCATTACATTCTTCACTGGTTATAATTTGATTTTATGTTTAGTATATACCTTTGGTTTTTTATTAAAAAAATATATCCATTTTTACCTAATAATATACCCAAGTTATCATATGCTTAGAGATCTTCAGACTTCTCATCATAATGGTCAGTGTCTGCCGACATTTCATTTAAAACTCCATAATTAGCCTCATTATCTCTGTCAGATTCATGGTCAGTTTTTAAGAACTGACTGAAAGAGCATGATGTCTCCCCTATTCCAGTGTGATATCATCTCATAATTTGTACTATCAGTCCATCCATGGCCACTGACTTGTTGAGGCTTATCAGGTTTAACAATATATGCCCATTTCTAAATACCAACCTGGTAGTTGACATGATTTAAGTGTTTCTACTGTGTATCTGTGCAGTGTGGTAAATGTGGAAAAGAGAAAATCCAAGGAATAATTATCACTGTCTTCACTGTGGCACAGTTGATTTCAGGCAGGTACATAATCACCAGTTTATATATATATATATATATATATGAGAGAGGGAGGTTTTGAATGAAATCCAATTTTATTGGGATAGAAAAACAGTATCAAAAATCAGATTAATATGATTTTCTATCAGAATGAATTTATTATTCCACTAAAATGAAATCTACATATGACAAGAGAGAGAAGTGTACTAAAATCAAATCTAACAGAATAATAATCTCCATCACACTGTGGCTAACATCCTGGACTGTGACATCATTTTAAACGAGTTTGAACTCCTATCACACCATTAAATTCACTTTCAGACTAATTAGCTTCGGAAGGAAATGAATTCCCTTATTCCCTAACTATGAATTATTGAGTACAACTATTGTTCTTTTAAAAGGATGATTTTAGTATTAAATAACCTACTAAGGTTTTTATGTCATTAAACCAAGAAATCAAAGTAAATCACCAAATCAGTTATCCCACATGGTAATTTTAAAAAGGTGCTTGGATTCCATGTGCACTCTTTTCAGAAGTACATCACTTGCTGAGCAATGAACCTACACTTTACACCTTTTAAACAAGAGGGGCAATAGCTGTCAGGAGAATTCCCGAATTGAAAAGAAAAGTGATATTTTCACACAAGTATAACATGAGGAAGTCACCTTACCAAACATGGTGGTATTCTAGGGGTGGTATCCTTGTCTGTCTGTGCCAGGAATTTCCTTAAACAACCAGGATCAATTTGCTATACATCCACATCTGGACAATGAATTAACCATTAAGTACTTTAGCAATTAAACAGACCCCTCCACCCAATTATATAAGAGAAAAAAATTTTTTTAAATCTGCGACCAACAAACAAAACAACGCAGCTTTACAAGAGCCATTTTGTTGTCCATCCTTGGCTGTTTTGCCTTTTCCAAAGTTATTTTTACTGTCTGGACCATACGTTCTATGAATCCATTTGATTGTGGGTATCTCGGGCTTGATGTGATGTACATGAATTCCCACTCTGTAGTAAAATTATAGAATTCAGATGACACAAAGTATCTGGCATTGTCTGTATAGACGTTCCAGTATACCATGGACAACTAAGATTGCTTTGAAATATTCTGTACAATTTGTACTTATCACAGTCTTCATTGTTTTGATGAATGCCATTTTGCTGTATTGGTTTGTGATGATGGGAATTGATGACTGTTGAATTCCAAAATATCAGCCACTATGTTTTGGAATGGCCTGGTTGCATATTCTTTGATAATCATTGTTTCCTTTGTATTTTTCTTTGGTGTTCCATACATATGTCACATGACCTTAAAATCCTGTCTAAATCTTTGCCTATTCCTCTCCAATATAAATTATTTAATACCTTTAATTGGCATTTTTCTATGTCTTGATGTGCCTCATGGATTCTCTTCAGGACTATGTTTTGCATGCTTTTTGGTATAACTATGCATTCCCCTTTAGTCACTAATCCATCTTGCACTGATAGGCATTCTTTCAGCGACCAGTAGTTTTTTTTATTTAGTAATGTGTTTTACATCTTCTGACCACCCATTAATTATCACTTGCTTTAGAATTTTTGATTCTTCGTCATCTTCAGTAGCTTCTTGCTAGTCTGCTTGTTTCTGTGCTGATATGTTAACCGTGTGTATATGTAGGTTGAGTTCTATTTCCTCGCCTTGTGTTGGCTGTATCTTTGACAAGTAGTTTGCTGCCATGTGATGATCTCTCTACTTTGTAGAAAGAGGTAATGACATGAAGTTTTACATTTATTTTTGTTAAAGATTAAACCATACCTTCATGCTGTATCTAGTGTTTTTCTTAGATTCCTGTCATGTTCTACAGTTGTTCTACTATATATGCAGTTATCATCTGATATGCCAATTGCTTCTTCACAGTCTTTCAGAACTCGGTGCATTTTTTTGTCTTGCGACACCTTGAAATCAAATGGGTATCTTAGGTAGTATGAAACAATATCCAAACAGCTGGTTTTGGTGATCTGGCCATTTGTCTAGTGGTGTCAACCCCGTTTTCTTCTCACACCCGGCTGTGTGGGCATTTCACTGGTTGTATAAAAAAAACAAAATAACAAACAACAGAGGGTGGAAGGAAGAAACAGACAAACATAGATTCAGAACTGCAAATTCTATGTATGTTCCTATGGTTATCGCGATAACTCAGCAAAAATCCTACGCACTTCCTGCCTGACTGAACAATTTAGACTCTCACTCCTGACTGCTTCAGAGTCTCACTCTCGACTGACTAACAAACATCCTTCATCCTTCTCTTCCTGCCTTGTAGGTTTTTGTGAACACAGCTCTTTGCGCAGTCTTCGCACCAATATAGTCAAAGAAAAGTCTTCTGGACACTCCGGCACCACTTCAAAGATGCCAAAGATAAGATCCCCTCCTTGGCCACCCATCCATAAACACACACTGAGACCCACATATATAAATCCATATATATATATATATATATATATATATATATATATATATATATATACACACACACACACACACATTAATGCTCATTATTGTGCCACAGTATTTGTACTTTCGAAACGGGGGTATTAAAACATGTGAGTGGGCTAGATTATTCATCTAGATATATTGCCCAGTATCCATGCTTTGTGTCTAATTTTGTTAAATGCTTTGCATCAGCTAGATTATGGGAAATTTATTCCAGGGTTAGGGGTCTTATATGTTCTTTTGATGAACTTGTTCAGTGGCTTTGGGTCTAAGCATATTCTTAGCTCTCCATTCTCTTTCTCCTATACGCAATTGCAGTCACCCAATCTGTTGGTTCATTTACCTTTTCAATCACACCCATTTTTTCCATTTTCTGTAATTCTTTTTTCATATCATCTTTCAAATTTAGGTTTGGAGAGTTGGTGTTGTATTTTTGTCAGTATGTATTCTTAGCTTCCCTGGAAAATTCCCAATACCTTAGAATCTGTCAGGATTTTCATTTGCCTGGTTGACTATGCTTTCTAGAATTGTTTTTTGTTGTCACTCTACAGTTAATTTGTACCAGTCCCAACTGTATGCACGGTCTTAATCGCAAAATGTAATGTCAGTCTTGTATATATAAAATTTCACGTAAATGGCTGGTGAGTCCTTGTACTTGATTTTTAGTATTATTGAACCATCCTGAGGTATTTTTGTGTCGTTTACTGCCCATAGAGTAGTTATCTCCTTTTTTATAGCATTCAGTTTTCTGATTTTCTTACTGGCATTTTGTGGGTGCATTTCATATAAATTCTATGTGGAATTATATTCCTGTTAGCTCCAGTGTCCACTTTCATTTTTATTTTGTCTTTGCCCCCTCCTGAGTCCACACGGTTTATGTTTGTGAATATTTCTTCTCTGTTGTTTTCCTTCACGGTGTATAAATATGATTCTTCTTGCTCAGATTCTGTTTCCATTCTGTAAGCTACATTTACGCCTTTCTTTTCAGTATTCTGCTTTCTGTGAAATTTGTGTGGGCTTCTTTTCCTAGTTTTCCTTTTCTCATTTTATTTAGGCTATAATTTCTCCTTTGTTGTGTATGTGTTTTTGTGAGACAATAATCCTCAAAATTGTTTTGGCCATGGCACCTTCTACGTTCCTAGTTAAAAGTGTAGCAGTCTTCCTTTTTTCCCATGGCTTTTCCCACATCTGGTGCACTGTCTTTTGTTTTTTGCTGTTATCTCATGGTATATTCTGGCTCTTATTTCACTAGCATCCTTGTAACATGTATCATCCTTTATGGTCACTTTGTATGCTCTTATACTTTCAATAGCTAACTTTAGTGTGAGATTCGGTTTACTAAAGTTTCTTCTTTCTTCTGTACCCTTTGTTCCTTTTATTACTTGCTCTAAAATTCTTTCTTCTTTGTTAGCATTGAAGTCGCATCTCTCTGCTTTGGTCTGTAGTCTGTCTAAATATTCATCAATGTTGTCCTCATTTTGTTGCATTGATGCAAATTCCAGTCGCTCAACCCATTTGTTGGGTTTTTGTATCAGGTGTGTTTCAAAAGTTTTGAACACATTTTCTGAACTTTCTTTGTGTTCAGTTATGAGCAGTGTATTTTTGATTATTTCTCAGCTCTTGGGTCCTGTGCTCAGTAAGATGTAGTTGTGTTTCAACCTTTATTCCACATCATTAATTATAAAATAGAAAGTCATGAAGTCAACCCACTCACTGAAGGTTTCTTGCTTATTCCAGTCCAAAATTGGTGATTGAATTTTTGTAGTCACCATTTTTTTCAGTTTCTACTTAATTATTTTTTGTGAAGTATTCCCTTCTGTAACTTACTGTCTTTGCTGTCCTTCCTTTGAGGTTCTTATATTTGCACATTGCTCACCACTGCTGCCATGAAATGATCTCTCTACTTTGTAGAAAGAGGTAATAACATGAAGACAAAATAAAAGATATAACATGTTTATTCAAGTACCTTCAGGAAACTGGCAAGAACTGCAATCTAAGGTAAGGGGGATAACCTTCCTTTGGAGAAATATAGTCACTTCATTGCCATATTAGTAGTTAGAACTTTTAGTGATGTTTCTTTAGTCTGTCATGCCCTCATTTACAATATTAGACACATGGTCAGTTTAATGAGAGTTATCATGTCCATGCCCATGCCCAAGTCCAAAAAAATCCTTTGCCCTCTTAATTTCTATCATGCTGGCATCAAAGTCTACTGATCCTGACCCCACCTCTCTGGTGCAATTGTAGAGAACTGCTACAGGGTTAGAATCCCCAGGACCAAGTATATCTCAAATATAGCTGCATCTCAACCAATAACAAAACCACAGGTAAGAGAGAATAGATATTGTTCTTTAATCTGTAGGGAACGAATAGATAAATTTAAAATTAAATTTAAAAAGAAAAAGAAAACTATTAAATTTGCAGAAACTTCCTGAGGTCCCGAACAGGAAAAGGGGATGACGCATGCGTAAAAGAAAAAAGGCATCCTCTCGACCAAGGGGACCAGCTGTTCTTTCTCTTTCAGGCAGTGACCAGCGTTTTGATAACATCATTACTTTCTAATGTCTGGGCACCACGCATACATCTTTGGACGTAGCATTGGCTAGCCCCTTTCACCCAGTAGCAGCTCTCTCTCGGTCAGCATTATGCTGAAATATACAAGACCCACAACTGAACTATAAACTAACCCTTACTGGACTTTGACAAACTTCCAAAACGTCTTTGGACGTAGCATTGGTTAGCCCCTTTCACCCAGTAGCTGCTCTCTCTCAGTCAGCGTTATGCTGAAATATACAAGACCCACAACTGAATATAAACTAACCCTTACCGGACTTTGACAAACTTCCAAAAGGGAACTAACCCTTATGGAAGCCCGAAATACCAAATGTGGACACGTACATACATGAAAACGATTAACGTATTTTTGATACCTTAACTGGAGGATTCACCATTTCAATGTATTCAGGAAAAACTCCCTCATCCATGGAATGGTTGTTGAACCCAGTAAATAAAGGAAAGTATGAAAGAAACGTCTTTGTCTCTTATCTGTTGCTGTCTTTTCCTTTGTATAATTCTTTAGGGACTTTCTTGGGCAAGGCATTGCACCGACTAACCAACGTGATTGGCCAAAGGGTTAGGGTTACTATGTTGAAGTTTTAAGGGAGTTCAGGAAGAGATTCAATTGGAAGAGACGAGCACTCTTCAAATCGGGTCAGTGGCATTTCCACCAGGACAATACTTCAGTTCACAACTCCATCCTTGTCACAGACTATTTAACTAAGATGGGCATCAAGACAGTTCCTCACCCTTCCTATAGTCCAGACCTTGCTCCCTGTGACTTTTGCATATTCCCTAAGCTCAGAGGCTGTCATCATGAGACCACTGAGGAGATGAAAGAGGCTGTGACGAAGATCATTGACATGCTCACTCAAGAGGACTTCCATGGGGCCTTCCAGAAGATATTGGAACAGTACAAGTGCATTGCAGCCGGAGGAGATTACTTCGAAGGGGACTAAAGTTTCATGCATGTACTATCAATAAAAATGCCCATACAAAAATGTCTGGAAACTTATCGTATGCATCTTGTAACTCATTTTCCCTCAGAAAGCCTATATGTTATCAGTCAAGTTTAAATGTACATTTTCCTTTTTAAGTAGAGGAATTATATCGAGAATTGAATTATCATGACCAGAAAATCAGGTGAACACTTGCGCGCAACATACGGAAACACTGGACAGCTGTTTAAACCTTATTAGGTCTCATCAGTAGTGTATACTGTGATCACCACTGGAGATCGAACCAGCTACCTCAGAATTCAGAGCTGAAACTCTACCATTTGAGCCTCCTGTCCACATCGTACACAAGTAACGCCAAATTAACTAGTCATGGTAATTGCGCGGCCAATTAACCTGAATTTGGCTTGCAAGTTACATCCGTACTCTTTACAGAGGACATGGTCACCTCCAGGGCTACGTCTTCCCAAGAGGATAGGAAATACGCATCCGCGTAATTAATGTAACTTCAAGAGCAAGGATATAGATGTACATTTTCTTTTTTAAGTAGAGGAATTAAATTGTGAATTGAATTTGGCGTCAATTTTGTGCGATCTATCATAATGGAAAATCAACGTTAAAATGTTTCAGGTTTTAAAAAACCTTCATGAAGACTTTAAGATGGTAAAAAAAAAGTGTTGCTAGAACAGTGATGGATGTTTTTATAGAATAGCAGAGAAAAGAAAAATATATATGCAAAGAAAGATCATATAAACATTCAATCAGTGTTCTTTTTGAAAAACTATTATGTAATTGGCACAGGTAATGATGTTTAAATGTGTAGAACTTCTACGAAATACAACAGATTGAAAGAGGATAAAAGCAAATATTTACCAAAACACTCCTGAGAAATTGCCCAGTCAGCTGGGGCTGTAGAATACACCGACTGCTTCTCTGCAGCATGGTAAGGTGCGGAGCCCCCAATGAGTGTTCTGGATATGAAACTAAACAATCTGATGGTCAGGCTCCAGTAATGCTGGAACTTTGGTGAATGCAGAGTACCCCTTTATTGCCATTGTTCCCAGGTCCATTCTGGCACGGAGTGCGAGCAACTGATAGGGTCCTATCTATGGGTCAAATAGAACTAAAATGAAAATGGATTTGGCATTAAATAACCTACAATGGTTGATGTGCCATAAAACAAAACCAAATCAAACTCCTAAGAAAAGAAGAAAAGAAGAGAAGGAAGGAAAAGTAAAGGAAAAAGAAGAAAATAAAACAAAAAAACACATCAAATGTAAATAAATTGGGATAAATCTTATTAATATTGACTCAATGTAAATTATTTTATCTATTCATTAAATTCATCACTTTTAGATTACTTTATTTTTATATTTTCTTCATATTGTTGAATTCATTTCCATTATTTACTTCTTTTTCTATTATTTTTTATTTTATTTTTATCATTTTATATTCTATTCATGACTATTTTTTGTCTTATTCTGACAGAATAATTACCTCCTCTATAATTAATAAAAAACCTATTAACTTGTTATGAGGTCACACTAAGAACACCTGTTCCCATCAGATTGGTTGGTTGGTTGGGTTTTATAAGTTATCAATATGGCTATTTATTGGCAAATTATCATTATACATATATATTAAATATCAGTTGTAAACGAATTGTTGATTGATGACATTTTTAATGAACAGGAGCTAATTTTTTTTCACACAGTTCAATGATTATACATATATGATTAGTAAATGAATTGTTTGTTGGTAAACTTATCAAATGAGTTAGTTAATTTTTTTGCACACAAGTATTGCCGTTGTTTGTACATAGTTAAATGGTTTCAAGCATTGCTATCTAACACTAATAATTCTATTATGTATTAATCCTTTGTTTGCATACAGTGAAGTGATTTCACTGTATGCTCATACTAATAGTTTTATTTGTTAAATGGTTTTAAGTATTCCTATTAAACACTAATAATTCTATTCAACATTATTCATTCATTTGCACAAAGTTAAATGGGTCCAAGTATTGATGTATAAGCAAGCTAACCCATGTGCAAAGTCTTAGTAAATAACAAAAGACCCATATATCTTACTGACTCATTGCCACTTCAAGAGAATTATATTTATTTCAAGAAAACCATTTTCTCTATACTAATGCAAAATTAAAAATCTTTATTATAAATTTTTCTTTCTTCATAAAAAGACATAAAATCTTGTTTAATTTTTGTCCAATTTGAAAAGTATTTTTTACAAAAGAATTATTGATTATTTGGTTTCTTTGTTTAATGGCATATTAACCTTTGTAGATTATTTAATGCCAAAGCCATTCTCCTAGAAGAACAGTATTGGTACTATTTAACCCATAGCTGGGAGGATAAGGGTGTTCATACCTTTCCCAAGGGTATTTGCCCGAAAGTGAACGTAATAGTGAACTCGCGTACTACGATTCCGCAGTCTAGCGCTTTAACCATTACACCACGAGGACACCCCCTGATTATTGTTGAGTCATGAAATAAAGAAAAATTAGGTGCAAGTAGACAAAGGAATGAATAACACTTGAAAGCAGAATAATACTAAATTCATTTTACAAAAGAGAAGAGCTACCCAAGATAGATAACCACTTGTATTATCAAACTTGATGTACATCTTCTAACAATCATTAGAGATGTACAAAAATATGTACCTGCTAAAGCATCAGTTTTTTTTAGATTCCCCAAAATAGGTGAGGTTAAGTTATTTGGATTAATGGCATATCAACACTTGATGGTTAATTAATGCCAAATCCTATTTTTACATATTATATATGATTTTTAAGTGAATAGTTTTAAACAAGCCAGAGCTTATTTGCTTGCACACAGTTAAATGGTTTCATGTATTGCTATTTATTGTTTGCCCACAGTTAAATAGTTTCAAGTATTGTTATTTTACACTAATAGTTCTTTTCGCAAACAAGTAATTAGTTTCAAGTATTGTTATCTAACACTAATTATTCAATTTTATATTAATCATTTGTTTGCTCACTGTTAAATCCTTTTAAGTATTATAAATGTTATATAAAGAAATCTCTTCTGATGTACTAATACATTTCAAACTAACTCTCACGCAAAATGAATAAATAAGCAAACAAATAAAAACACCACAAACATACTTTTCCATTGAAAAAGTTAACCTTAACTGGATGTTGTCTGCATGATGACTAAGACCAAAATGAATAAAACACGATGTCGTACTGGTAGGCTCTGTGCATCCATCCGGTTGAAATGTAAAACTAAATTTACAATTAAAAAGGTCCTTTTTTCAACCAGTCATGAACTTTCTCCTCCAAAGTTTTTCAGAGCCGATTCAATCCCAAATGTAGCCATAAAACACTCAACAAAAGTTCAAAAAAGTAAGTCGACTCCGAGGGGACTTCAAAAGAGAGAACCGTCTCCTGTCACACATTGGATGAGATCAAAGAACACTGACGCCTTACCAATCAAACCCCACATTCCAACATTGGATCAAGACTGCTCTATAGCTTACTGAGCCACATCACACACTGCACCACAATAACCAACCAGCCACCCAAGAACGATTTATACTCACTCACCTCCTGACCCATATCTGCTGGAAGAAGAGAGCCTGTATCTCTTCTGATATACCAACTTTTATTTATTTAAAAATAAACGAAGTTAAATCCATTCCTCTTGTCAATTGTCTCTTGCAACCATGCACATATCTATAACATAAATGATTAAACAGTTTTTTTAACTGTGGAACAGTGTAGACTTGAGTGTAATGGTAATGAAGGGGTACTCTACACTTCCCAGATTAAGACTGGAGCCTCACCATCAGATGATTTAGTGTCTTATCTAGGACACTCATTAGGGGTGGGAGGTCTAACTCAAAAAATGAGATGATTAACAGATTTTAATGAAAATGTTATTTAACAACAAAAGATGGGGTTTCTTTGTAAAGACAATTTACCTCAAAGTTCTGTAGACGTCGAGGGGCGGGGTCTGGTGCTGTCATATGCCAACCACAAGTTCAGTTATTTTATTAATTTGATTCCTTTAATGAAGGTGCAAGTAAATGATTTTTATCCTTTAAAGATAATTCTATGGAAAATTAGATTGTGTTTACATTTGTTTAAATCGGTTTTGTCTTTATTTTTAAGGTTTTTTTCTTGTTAAATTGCTTTATTTTTAAAGTTAAAAAAGCAGTAAAATAACGTATAATATTGCATTTCTAGGCGTTTTTTTTTGTTGTTTTTTTTTTTTTCTACTTTATTCGTTTACACTGATTAATCTTTTAAGTATGGGGTTGATAAAAGGAGAAAAAATTAGATTGAATGTTGTTTTTTAGAAGTTTTAAATTAATATCCATAGATTAAATTCTTCCATTCACAGCAGTTGACTGGGATTTTGTTAATGTAAAAATACTAAATAGATAAATTTAAATAACGAGATATAAAAGTATTTGACGTGTTTTATAACTTTTTAGTCTTTATTTTATTTTTATTCTTTCGTGTGTGTATGTGTGTGTGTGGTTTTTCATCAGATGAATTTTTTTTTACTGGGGCTTGCAAGACAACCAATGTAAAAAGCATTACATGGGAGTTAAATCTTTTCCAAGAACTTATTAATATAAAAAACACGGATAATTATGCTTTTGATCAGCCATACTTTAGAAGAAATACTGCATAACTTTAAATTATAAAATCATAACCTTGCCCATCAAAAGTACACAGTTTTGTACATTCTTAATGATTATGAGTTATTAGAAATTATTTACAGAGTCACCTTTTACGTGCCCCGTGATTGGCTGTAAAACAACCAATCACGGGCCACTATTAGCACATCTGACGTACTACCACATGTGCCCGCTTTCTTCAAACTAAAATCTTTTTTTCCCTTTTGATACCAACGATGGAACACGGAATCCTGACTGCTGATGAAACAAGCCACGAGTCCATGTGACGCACAACATACAAGGACAGTCATCCCATGAGAGACTCGACACACGTGGGAACCCAAAATTCTCCTTCTTCATACATTTGAATTTGTACGGACCGGCCACCAAAACTACATGAAACTGAAAAAACTGTTACCAAGACAAATGCTATAGTTAAGTCTGCAGAAAACACCTCTTTTTCCTATTATTCTTCTTTTCTGCTTTACTTTATCTCTTTCACTAAATATAAACCCTTGTCGTAACCTGTTCACTAACGTAAACACATTGGATTACTCGCTCGCCCTAGATAAAACAACATCCGGTTACGATCGGAAGTGACAAAGCCCCTTTTACGACCTTGACCTCTCGTTTCAGCAAAAAAAGGGGCTAAATTAAAATTAACAATAATTACAGAACACTTCTGTCAGAAACAACGCTATAAAAATGGAATAAATTATCTTCGCTAGCCTATATCAGGCTAAAGGAGTGATTTATCTTTACGCCCATTTTTATAAAATAACTTTCTATTTACACGACTCGGCATTGTGGCGCCGCACTCCTTTTATATAAAAAAAAAGGCTTCTGCGGCATAAAATTTGGGTGGTCTCGCGACGCTCTCAGAAGCCGCTCTCAGCGGGCTCCGAAAGGCTCGAATCCTACGTCTCGTGGTTGCATTCGCCTTTCCCATTACATAGTTATACACAAACGGTCCTTTTAAGGACCTTAAGAGGTCACCTTCTGCGGGTTGGAGTATCTCTGACGGTCCTTAACGACCAGTCAAAGTAGACGGCCCGGAGGCAAACACGAAGAGGACCCACTAAGACCAGCCGGTCTTAACAATTCGATCAGTTCTGCTCGTCCGTTTGGCTGCGCAGCGCTAAAGGCATGGGTTAGTCTTTTGCTACCGTTTCACTATCTGCGCAGCGCTAAGGTAACGCTAATCTTAGCCTCGGCCTCCTGGCCTGTCTGTTTGCTTGTGCAGAGCTTTGGCGTGGTAAAGCCTTAGCTCTCGTTCACACGGCTTTGGCACGGTAAAGCCTTAGCTACCGTCAGATACGTCCGTACAGCTTTGGCGCAATAAGGCCTTAGCTGTCGTCCGATACATTCGCACGGCTTTGACACAGCAAAGCCTTAGCTACCGTCCGATACGTCCGCACAGCTTTGACATGGCAAAGCCTCAGCCATCGTCTCGATACGTCCGCACAGCTAGGGTGCACGACAAAGCCCTGGCTTCACTGACTTGTTCACTTGATCACGTCTGTACTAAGGCTTGGCAAACCTTAGCCACGGTCTCTCCGACCGTTCACTTGGTCCGTAATACTAAGACACGGCTCAGTCTTACTCACCAGCTCGCCCGACTCTATGCGACCAAGCCGCCAACACTGATTTCGACTTCGATGCTTCTGCAATGTAGCATCTAGTACACGTGCGACTCGCTGTTACGGACTGCCCTAGCATTGTAATATCTGGCCCACGTACGATTCGGTGTACGGGCTAACAACCAGATCGACACACCCCCGGTTAACCCAACGTACTGTCAAAACCGGGATATCGATCTACCAACTACGACCGACCTCAGCTTTCCACTACGATCGTCCAGCTTCACTTCAACGACTCGATCAACCGACAGCTACCCACAACTAACATCTGGCTGTATCTCCACGACTCAACCTACGCCAGCTACCCGCAACTAACATCCAGCTGCGCACATCTACGACTCGACCATACCAGCTATCAACATTACCTATCTAGCTGAAGACCGAATATAACCACCGCGGACTTGACACACACGTTTATAAATCTGATAATAAATTGTCAATTTGTTATATTTGAAAGTTGCCTCAAATCGTCTTCAGACCGCAGCGCTATATGCATCAAGTTGGATTTGGTCGAAAGCGAGAAGTTTACAGCATGAAGGAAATACACGCAGAACCACCTTTCCCGTGTGATTCCCTAAGAAACGGTTACTGTAAACGCGTAATAACATCAACCGCCGAATGTAAACGCGTTTGTTTTTTTTAAAATCACAAACTGCACACTAAAAATGAAGATTAACGTCCGATGTAATCTCTACTCTTAATTGATCTGGCGTATATATATATATATATATATATAATTCTCTTAATACCCTGTCCGGTGGCAAAAGCTGCTTGGTAGCGCCAGAAGTGGCTGTACCGCATTGAGCTACCGAAACTGTGTTATCACCCCTAGTTGGCGGCTGATGAGGACATGGTATCACACGTGCTTTCACACGTTGTATGATGAAAAAAAATATTTGTAACCTCGCCTTTGTTTCCTTGATTGTCTTTGGCTGTCACTTACTCACACGCATTAAACTTAAATCATTTGCGGGGTTGACATGCTTATCGGCTCCGCAACGCACTTTTTTTTTCAACCAAATTGTTGCCTTGTTCCTTTTCTTTTGTCTCGTTTCATGCTATAGTAAGCCTTATTTTTCATAACACTGCAGATATTGATTTTGTCTTCTCAACAGGTAATATCCCAACAGAATAAATCAAACACTGACTAATGGTCTCTGCTAGGACTCAAGATTTAAGCATCTCATCGTGATGCAATGGTCAACAAGCAAATCTAATTGGTTAATCCCAATTAAGTAATGGTTTGATCCTCACTGGGTGCCCCATGCGGACTTCTATCAAATTAAAATTCTCATTATAAACAATATTTTCTTTTTGGTTTGTGTTTCGTTTTTGCTTTGTGTGCGCGCGCGTGTGTGTGTGTGCGCGCGCGCTGCTGCTGCTGTCAAAAGTAATGTATAAAAACACACTTATCCTGAATTTTAAGTATTTCATTTTGATTGGATATTAATTTTGGTGCTTAACGATGTAAAGTGAAAACAAAATATTTCAGTTAATTTTTTTCGTAGTTTCTGTTAATTATCTCCCTTGATTTTTGCTCTTTTAAAAGAAAGTATTTTGCAATGATCGCAAACGGCCGCTGGTTTTTAAGTTGAAATTTCCTTCGACTAGAAAATACATTTTTCCATCATTTTGCATTGCTTTGAAGAAAATTATTTAGACGAATGAAAACAAAAAAGTAAGTACAACGTCCATTGTAAATTCTTCTTTTAGAAATTAAAATAGATATTATCCTAAAGCCTTAAAAAAACAAAAAATTAATTAAAATGAGATATTTTCATGTGAAAGTATTTTATTGAATGAAAACCTTTTCTGGAATTAAGTGAATTTTTAGAATTATAATCAATTTATGAAATCGCTTTAGATGTTTGCAAATGATTTTTTTTTTTTAGATATGACTGAATACTTTTCAATTCTTAAAAAAAAACAAAACAAACGTATGTTCACAACCTAACGAAACAGTGATGTATGAAAAAAGAAATTTTGTTTCTAACAATGTTGAAAAAAGTCAGATTTCATTTTTTATTCAAATTCCTCAATGATGCAAAACGTTTTTTCGTTAATTAATTGGAAAATTATAAAACCTTGTTATTATATTTAATCGAAAAATGTCCCCATTTCATGAAGAAGAATTTTAATAGAATACTAAAATTTACTTGAAAATATGGAAGATATATTAGTTGTAATTTTGGACGTTTACATTGATTTTACACATTCATTTTCAAGTATCCTTTTGCCTAGTCGGCTGGAGCTGTAGAATACACTGCTGCATCTCTGCAGAGGAGTAAGACACCCCTCCCAACTTGTGTCCTGGATATGACATTAAGCAATCTAGTAGTGAGGTTCCATGTTGGAGCCGTAGTGAATGAGGAGTACCCCTTCATTGCCATCGCTCCAGGTCCACACTGACCAGGAGTGGTAGTACCTGATAGGGTCATTGTTTACAAATCATATATATTTATATATGTATAAAGAGGATTTGGCCGTAAATAACCTGAAAGGGTTGATATGCTTTAAAACCAAACCAACCAACCAAAAAACCAACAAGTGTCTTTTCTAGTGCTGCAGTATAGTTGTCAACGATCTTATGAGAATATTAAATCATCATATCAAAAAAAAAAAAAAAAAGATAGGTAAATAATATGAAATAAATCTCTTCCAAAAATTGTCTTCTTACCAAAAAGTTTATTAAAATCTTATTAAGAGTTTAATTTTGGAGTTGAGTGTTCGCCTATGGTTTGGGGGACTGGGGTTCAATCCCAGGTCAAGTCATTCCAAAGACTCAAAATATGGTACTTTATGCTGCCTTGTTTAACACTCAGCATTATAAGGTATGGATTAAGGGTAAAGAGAAGCACAATCCAGGGAATGGAGTAGCGGCCTTCTCTACACTTCAGTGTAGTGACTATTGAAAACGGAAGCCTTCAGATTACCCTCAACTGCAGTTTCCAACTTTATTTATCCCCTTCAGAATGGTACCCCCACCTCACCCAAGTGTTTTCTGGGTATGACTCTAAACTGCATTTAATGGTGAGGCTTCAGTTCTGAAGATCCGGGGAGTATGGAATACTCCTTTATTGCCATTACTTCCAGGCCCATTCTGACCCAGATTGGTAGTACTTGTTTGGATCCCAGTTGTGGGTCGAATTTATGTTTGAAAATCATTTCAATTGGACTGTGGGCAAAAAATACTCCTCTTAAGAAACAACTACACAAAAGCTGTAAATATGAATTACAATGAATGCAATTGCCTAACCTCTAGGCATAAAATAAAACTAAACTGGTTAACATGCCATTAAAACCAATCAAACAATCAGTATAGACATTTCTACTTAAGTACACAAAAATATGAGCGCAGATATTTTAATGATAAAATTACATTTTGTACCAGTTTGGTCTTTTTTTTCTTTTGTTACTCTGTTGCAGAATTATTACGAAAGAATTTTTGATATAACTATTTCCTACCTTCTTCATATGCCTTTTGTTGTAGTCAGTATCCTTCAGGGAATTTTGAAGCAAAAGCTTTCTTTATCTCATTCATTTTCCATGTGTGTTATATCTTGTATCAATTTGCCTTTTCCTGTTTCATGGCTTGTACACTTGCACCAACTAAGTCTGCCATCTAACATTGGGCTGATTCATTTAAAGATTTTGAAGGTAGGAAAATAATTAAAACCTCTCTTGTGAATGGGCATGTTCTTGACTTCGTTTGATTCTTTACCTTTATGAATCTGCCTGTGGTTTCTGTACTTTTGACCAACACTGACATCCATCTTCCTTTTAAATGAATTAGTCCAATGTCAGATGGGGGAGTTCATCGGTGTGAGTGTACAAGCCATAAATTAGGAAAAGGCAAAAGAAACTACAGAAAAAAATGTTAATATGTATATACAATGAACATGATTTTCTAACTAGGCTTGAAATAAACCAAGACAGGTTAACATGCCATTAAAATTAATCAACAGAAATAAGTATGTGCCAGGTTTCAAAATCTCCCTTATATGTTAAAACTGTTTGTACAAAAGAAAAATGAGTAGTTTTGTCTACTTAGTGGCTGAGTCAGAATATTTGGTATTTTTAGTGTAGTTTATTTGCACCTGGTCATATCAAATATGAATAGTTTTCCCTATTTACTAACCCCTCCGCTTGGGCAGGATATGACACAAGGTCAATTTTTAAGTGGAGTTTAACAGGTTTGAATTCAGAGTTTTCCTTCTCCTAGACTAGTTGCCTCACCAAGGCTAAAGAACCCAGTCTGCCCTACTATTAACCCATAGCTGGAGGGAGAATAATTGGATTCATACCTTTCCCAAGTGTATTAGTGCTCTGTGAAATGCAATCAGTCTTGTCCAGGATTTGTCTCTGTGTCCATTTCCTACGATGATAACCATTACATCATGGCCATCTCTTAAATGAATAGTTTTCAAAACAGATCTATTTGACCCATTGATAGAACCCTAACAAGTACCTCCACGACTAAAAATTAGTCATACCTTCACTCTGGTTTGCTTCAGGTTAGTTGTATTCAACAGTTTTTCTGGTCTCAAAGGGCCTTACTCCAGGCAATACCTGCTTTGCAGAGCTGAAATGATAGTTTGGCACTTGAGGTACCTCAACATAGGAATGCCTAAGGGACCAAGTATTTTTTAAAAATAACCTTGCATCAATTTTAATTTGTGCTTGGCTCCTCACTATAAGATGTCCATGTGTCGCATCCTGGCTCGGTGGGAAGTCAGTTAAATACCACAAATACTACCACTCCAGGTTAGAGTGGATCTGGAAGTAATGACAATGAAGAGATATACACTCTCCTGAATTGGAGCCCCACCATTAGATGTAGGATGGTGCCATACCTGGGACTCTCTTTGTTGGTGTGTGTGCGGGGGTTAGCTCAATGTAGTGTATCAATGTTGTGGTTAGTTCCCTTAGTTGCCATTTGGTGCCACCAGGTGCTGGTTTCTATAAAATGTTGACAGCCTTATAATGTTAAGTTACTGACATGGAGTAGTACACAGAAGAAGAACTGACTTGTAAAAGATTGACACGGGATGCAGTCTGTATATTCTAAGCCCAGTCAACACGGTACTGCTGAAGTGATGTTTGTTGCTTAAATAGCAATGTTCCCATGAATATTAACATACAGTCATGGCCTGTAAGAAAGACATAATAATTATCACCACCAGATCCAAGACTTTGAATCCCAGCAACTATTAATTCCTGGTGAACACTCCAGGTCTCTGCTGGTGATGTCAGCTTTGCCATCATGTCTTTCATATAGACCACAACAATCTCATTTTGGATATCACCACCAAGGCCTGTTTACAAGTTTTGTAAGATCTCACCATTATTTTTAGGCCTTACTTGTTAATGTTTTCAGATTTTATAGCCTTATATATCATCTGTCTAATAACTATACACTACAGACAAAAAGTTTGCAGCAACCCTGTATTTCTTTACAAAACACTTTAAATTGAGATATTATTATATTTCTTATAAAAGATAAAATTTCCATGACTATTTGTCTTTATTTTGTGACAACACACCCACTGGGCGGTCTCCACTATCACAACCTCCTAAACCACTCATGGCCATCCGATCGTCTAGTGATTTCTCTCATCTCCAGCCAGGGGTATTTCACATTTCTTTACAAACACACAAGACACAATCGAGAAGGTGGAAGAAAAGAAGAACTAAATAAGCACAGACTTGGGTTAGCTCCTAGTGGAAAAAGGGAGAAATTTGTGACACTTTTGTGTAGCTTTCTATGCATCTGTGGGCTATCACGAGTGTGTACTCGAAAATTCCCACACAGCTACCAGGAATGCTGATTCAGCCAACCTGGCCTCTGGGTCCACAGGTCCTAGCAGTCGCCTTCCTCTGACCTCTGTTGACTGTTCTCTCCTGCTGACTACTTTCTTCTGTTCTCTGCCCTGGGACCTTGCCTTCCCCCATCTTCTTCTGGTCTCGTAGGTAATCTCACGCACACACCCTTTATATGGGTTTCACGCTAAAACAGAAAAAGGGATCCTCTAACTGGCACACACCCACACCTACACAAATGAATGCCACCTATCATGCCACAATTTTAACAAAAAAGCACTTAACTATAAAAAAATTATCATACAACAGCATTATATTTTGTTTTCATCTATAAAACCACCACATGTCTTAATTACTGCTTTACAAATTCTTGGCATTCTTTCCAACAGTTTTTGAAAAAAGCATAGATGGCAGATGCAAACCGCACGTTCCTTTAAGCACTGAAAAAGCTTACTCTCACTCTTTGGGTATTATCCCTGAATTCTCCTATCCAATTCACCCCAGATTACTTCAATGGAAGAGGTCAGGTGATTAATACAGCCAAGTCATAATTTCCCAGGTTTTGTTCTTTTTTTATTTTGACTTGAGATAATTTTGACATAATTTAGAATACTGTTTTGGATTGTTGATTCTTTCGCCCTCTTATGCATAAACCAGATTATCTAACATACCCTTGCAAAATCAAATGATATTGTTCTTTTTTCATGATCCTCTTGACCTGAAACAAATCTCCAGATCTCCCTCTCTCTAAACACCTCCACGCCATAACAAACCCACCAACACTTTAAATATTAGTAGCATCTTTCGTGCTTTCTCGTCACACTCTTCTTTTACTACAAAAGTGTTCAAATTTGAACTCATCTGTTCAAAATTTTGGCTCTCTTTCAATGCTCAGTCTTTTTGCTTTGTCTTCTTCTGTAAAAGGAGTTTTTTTTATGGCTATATACCCTGTTGATCTAAGTTTTTCACTTTTTGAGAGTGACACTGGTTGCTTTCAAGAGGAATTAAGTTCTGCTGTCAACTCTTGAGCTGTTTTCTTTCTATGTGTTTTGCTCTCAGTAATCAAGTAATTATCTTCAAGGTCAAGGTATTTTGGTGATCAATAGCCAAGTCGTGCTTTAGACATGTTATTCATCTACACAATTGATTACTGAATCCAATTCAGTTCAATGTAGGCTTAAAGGAGGTGTACAAATGCCCAATAATAAACAAAATACAACTTCACAAAAGACATTAAATACATTCAACATTATCTGCTCATTCGATCTGCTTATACTCGGAGAAACTTTGTTTAACTGACTCAAATCTGGTTGCAGCCAAGTCAGCTTGTGCTGTAGAATATATCAACTGCATCTCTGCAGAGGGGTAATACTCCCCACAACGAGTGTCTAGGATATGATACTAAACAAGCTGATAGTGAGGCTCCAGGAATGCTGGAATTTTGGAGAATGTGGAGTACCCCTTCATTGTCATCGCTCCCAGGTCCACTCTGGCCTGAAGTGGTTGCACCTGATAAGGTCCTATCTATGGATTAAATAGAACTGTTTGACATTTAAACTGATTGCTAACAAATGACAAAATTGAATTGCTTGAAATAGAACTGTTTAATCATTTATCTGTGTGTAAACAAATTACTGATGTTTAATTGAATTGTTTGTGATACATTGCAATACTTGGAACCATTTAACTTTGTTGACTTATGCTAAATTAAATTGTTAGAAATAGAACTTTTTGATCTTTTAACTGCATGTATCTACAAAATATGTTTACAAATCATATATTTGATAGATATGTAAAAATAGGATTTGGCATTAATTAACCAACAATGGTTGATATGCTATAAAACTAAACCAAACCAATGTGATTTAATATGCAGAATATAGTTTCCAAAAAGTTATTGCTTAGCTGTTCCCTGCTAAAATATATATCATTGCTAGATGTGGAAGGCTTGCTTTCGATGAATAGGAACTGACTGTGACACACTTGATAGACTAGTTTAATTTGTCATTAGCTCATTGCTATTTTCATCACTGATTAGAATTGGTCTTGACATTTACAGCTTCAACTGATTACTTTATAATGGACTATAACATTGCACATTTATGTTATTATCCTTGGTGCACTCTTTTGAATTGCACATTGGTTCATTTGGCTATAGTTGTAGGCCTTCATAAGGTAAATGGTAATACAGGCTTTTATTTCCATTACATAATTGTCTAAAGAAACAAGGAATTCAAACAAGGATGAACACAAAGCATAAAAAAGATAAACAACTGTCAAATTACCTTGTGATATATCATCAAAATTCTTTATTTTACAGTATTTTAGTCGGTAGAGTTGTTATATTTTGACCTTCGACCCAGCCCAAAAATGCTATTCCAAGGTGATACACCGGAAGGAAGTGACACATTCCAATGGCCAGTAATTGAAAGAGATCGCGTGGGCGGATTAAGGCTTATGATATGGGACAAGGTGATGGTGCCATTGTGCCACTACAGTGATGCACCGGAAGAGAGTAACCTCTGAACTGCATGGCAGTTGTTTCCGCTTGATGACGATTAAACATTTGGTTTCAAAGATCCAGTGGGCGATCGTGTGGGCGTTGAATTATTATATAATGGAGTTGAGTTGGGTGCCAAAGGAGTTGCCAACAGAATTCCAGACAGTAAGAGACCAGATGTGGTAGTGAAAGCCACACCCGACCTAGGGGGCCATCGGAAAGCCCCGATGGAGTGGACCCCAACATCAGGAGAACAAGAAAGACACAATGTGACGGTCATAACAGTGGGGTCAAAATATGAAGTTTATGTTCGGTCTCCAACTCCCTCTCACATGCAAACCTTGAACAACCCTTTCGAACCCTTGCAATAAAGTGAGAGGTAAAAATATTGTTAAAGAAGTTTTCCTGTGTCTTCCTTCCTGCGTCCTTTATTCGTGCGTCTGTCGTTTATCATGCGTCTGTTATCATTGCGTCGGTATGTATCCAGTATATATATGTATGCAACAGAGTTTTAGCCAATGATCCAGGAGACTGAGATTCAATCCCAGGTCAAGTCATACCAAAGATTCAAAAAATGGTACTTGATGCCTCCTTGCTTAAGACTCAGCATACAGATCAAGGCTAAGTGTGGCAATCCAGGTCAAGGAGTAGTGTCTTCCCCTACAACTTGGTGTAGTAGCTATGGAAAAGAAAGCCTTTGGGGTTACCTTTGACTACAGTTGGCTAACTTACTAACTTATTATTCCTAGTTATCAGGATAATATAAATATCTTGAAGTTGTAACATTGGCTGGTGTATCAGTTTATTTCTGTCTTGTAAATTGTTTAATAATCATGAAGAATTAGGGAACTTTATTTTTTTAACATTGTAAAAATTTTTGCTTATGATTCTTCTTTTCTGTTAAATGTTTGTTTATAAATATCTTTTTAATGTTTAATAATAATAATGTTTCCTTTCTTTTCAGATGAAATATTCTTCCTGAGTTTATATATCAAGAAATTTATTGCAAATTTGTCTGTAAACATGCAAAATTACTGTGAAAAGGAAAGTTGTTCTGCTATGGTTGGTGGATCAGCATGTTCTGAGATTGTCAGTTTAAAAACGCACATGCAAATACATACAGGAGCAAAGCCATTTTCTTGTGAAGTGTGTGGATCATCATTTTCACAGAATTCCAATTTAAAAGCACACATGCGAATACACACAGGAGAAAAACCATTTTCTTGTAAAGTGTGTGGATCAGCATTTTCCCAGAATTCTGCTTTAACAACACACATGCGAATACACACAGGAGAGAAACCATTTTCTTGTCAAGTGTGTGGATCAGCATTTTCACTAAATTCTGCTTTAAAAAGACACATGCGAATACACACGGGAGAGAAACCATTTTCTTGTCAAATTTGTGGATCAGCTTTTTCCCAGCATTCCAATTTAAAATCACACATGCAAATACATACAGGAGAGAAACCATTTTCCTGCCCAATTTGTGGATCCACATTTTCACAGAATTCCCATTTAAAAAGACACATGAGAATGCACACGGGAGTGAAACCGTATTCTTGCCAGATATGTGGGTCAGCATTTTCAGTAACTTATAATTTAAAAACACACATGCAAATACACACAGGAGAGAAACCATTTTCTTGCCAAGTGTGTGGATCAGCATTTTCACTAAAATCTGCTTTGAAAGCACACATGCGAATACACACAGGAGAGAAACCATTTTTTTGTCAAGTGTGTGGATCAGCATTTTCAAAAAATTCTTATTTAAAAACACACATGCATATACACACAGGAGAGAAGCCATTTTCTTGTAAAGTGTGTGGATCAGCATTTTCACAGAATTCCAGTCTAAAAATACATGTGCGTATACACACGGGAGAAAAACCATTTTCTTGTCCAATGTGTGGATCATCATTTGCTCGGAATTCTGAATTAAAAAGACACATGCAAGCACACACAGGAGAAAACCCTAAGTCCTAACTTTATCAATCTTAATTTCCAGCAATTTACATTCTTATTAGACACTTGCAAATATGTACCTTAAAGAAAACATGAAGCATAGCTATCATCATTTTCTCTGGTGTCATTGTGTTCACTGTGATCCACTTGGATTTCTACACCTCCTTTCCAATCATCTTTTGTATATTCCACAGTTGCAACAGTCCTATTTTCTTCACTGGTTCAAACTAGTCAGTTCTGTCACAAGTGTTCACTGAAGTGAAATATTTCATTAGTCATTCATATTATATCTATAATGACTCTGTGACTTTTCATATTTTTATGCATTTTCAACTAATAAAATCTCTGTTCATCTATTTAGCTACATCAGTCTACCACTCATTCTGACTTTCAATTCTTTCTGGAACTCTGGTAAGTGTGGAGTTACTCATTCATTATTTTTCCTCCCAGGTTGACTCTGACTCTCAGGATTTGCATATGTTTGGGTCTCATCTATAGACCAAATTGTTCAAAATTAGGAAAAAAATGATTACTTCAAATCATATGATTGTGCATAAATTTTTACTATTAGATAGGAATGCTTGAAACCATATAACTGTGCCAAAAATAATTGTATGACATTTCAGTGTTAGATAAACCAAAAAAGATTCATGTGCCGTTAAACTCACCTAACCAAACCACACCTTTTTGACTGGAACTCTAGCATGATCCTAACCACTTCCATATCATCCTTGTCCAGTTTCTCCATGTTTACCGACCCCTCCGCTTGGGCAGGATATGACACAAGGTCAATGATTTTAAGCGGAGTTTAACAGGTTTAAATTCAGAGTTTTCCTTCTCCTAGACTAGTTGCCTCACCAAGGCTGAAGAACCTAGTCTGCCCTACTATTTTACTCATAGCTGGAGGGAGAATAATTGGATACATACCTTTCCCAAGGGTATTAGTGCTATGTGAAATGCAATCAGTATCGTCCAGGATTTGAACTCGTGTCGCCGTGTCCATTTCCTACAACGATAACCAGTACACCACGGGCACCTCCATAACACCACGGGCACCTCCAGTTTCAGTTGTCCAGTTTCTCTCTTAATTCCCTAACCTACATTTTTTTTCAAAAATTAGTGGATCTGAATATATCTGCTATTCCTTGACCTATTCACTAGCATTCCACTTGTCAAAGAAAAGGGACATCAGATACTCTGGGTTAAACCCAAGATATCACTCCTGAATTTAATGACATTAACCAAATTTTATTGTTAAATATATTCAAGACTGAAACATAAGTAACAATTAATAAAAGAATACTAAAACCATTTGCATACATCATACACATTTGGCAATCAGTTCTTACACAAAAACATTTTTTGCAGATTGTTACTTATTGCTAAAATAATATATAAAAATATATTATTTTTTATACTGTTTACTTGTTTTATTTATGATTCATTTCAGCATTAACCTTTTATCACTGTAGATGGAAGACTCATCTGCAATATTAAGCTGTATTTTGTTACAAATTTATTATGTATAATTTGCTGTTTTCTTGTTTTATTTATAATTCATTTCAGCATTAACCTTTTATCACAATACACAGAAGACTCCTCTGCTGCAATATTAAGCTACATTTTCTTACAAATATATTATGAGCAATTTGCTAAATTCCCATTTTTTGGTAACATTTCTGTCAATGGTCTGTCAAATACATCTTGTAATGCCACAATGGAGTCCAATGTCCATGCTTATCTAGCACAGCACATGTTCAAGAGATACAGACAGAAAGGCGCCAATCACACTGATCACAGGTGGGACAAACTTTCAATTACTTTTAATTTTAAAGTTTTTCCTCTTCTATTTTCATCACATAGCCTTTCTGTCATTCTCTGTGGAGTTCAAAATGACAAAACATGTAGCATCCAATATCTTAAGCATTTCCAATACATCCCTGTCCAGTTTTTCTCCCTCTGGAACGTCCATTTTGGTAGTTTGAATCTTCAACCATATTTCTTTGGTGTATCAAACGCGCCTTGTAAATGCCAAAAATTCTCCTCTGGATCTCTTGCGAAAACCAAGATGTCATCAAACAAGTCAATGGTAAACCCTTCCATCTCATCCTCTACTACTGACATGAGCAGACAGCAATCAATTGTAAATCTTCAAGGAAATGTCGAGCACCCAATTATTTCTAGCACAGATTTCTTTTTGATCACCCTTTCCAATAGCCCTCTTTTGTACATCAGTGTTTAGCACTGTCCTGTCTTTAAGGATGGCTGTTCCCCCATGTCTATCTTCATCACTACTGTCTGGATCCTTCCTACTTTCATATCTATGATTTGGTTATCACTTGCCTATTGTTTCACCTTTGGCAACCGGTATTAAATCCAGCCCTTACCCCTTTTAGACAGAAGGAAATGCTGCCTGGTAGGAAGACCTCCTTGAATCAAGCTGATAATTCTACTTCACCCACCTGATAGGAGAAACTCCTACACAAGCTAGTTACTTATTTGTCTTCCCACAAGGCCAGAATGTGACCCAAGAATGATTTAGTATGGTGTGCCAGGAAGGAAGCAAAAATTGGCTACTTGACCTGAAATAGTCTTTATGTTAGAACTTAAACTGATATAGTCTACCATTTTTTCCCTCCTTGTTTACAAACTAAATTATTAAAATTTAAAAATAGATTTTTACATCAATACAAGTGGACTAAAATGATCTATTAAAAAAACAATGCTAATATAGATTTTTTAAAAATAATGCATAATATTATCATGACTTGGGGGCTATGATTATTTTTTGAGTCTGATCTTAGTTTAATTATTACAATGAGCGTGGACAAAAACCTCACGCTTAGAAACAGCATATTCTAGTCAGTTGGGACCAGTTGTGCAAAGAGGTATTGAGATCTCTGGTGACAAACTCAATTGGCCCCTCAATATGACATTGTTTAACTAACAAATTATATTTGATTTTAATTGATGTAGCAAACTTCAATATTCCTACTTATTTTTTTTGTGGAACTCTAAAAAGTATCTGTACCACTTTTCTTTCTGGCATTTTACCTCATCTTTCAGTACTTTCACTTCCTTTACATCCTTTGAAAATTTCTTTTCTATTCATCTACCTCAATAACCTGAAGGGCCTTTCCTCTTTTGGAAAGCTTATGAATGTATTGATACCTGATATCTGGAAACCAGGTTGTATCAGCATCCACCTGGGGTAGTTTGTCTTGTAAAGCTACTTCAATTGGCCCATTGAAATCAACAGATATGATCAGTTTTCTTTATCCTTTTTTTAAAATGAATGATGATCCAGTGGAATGATTCATCCAAATTACCTGGAGAAAAGGCAGAGGATGGTTTCGATACTCTTTATCCAGTATAAAAAAACATGAAAAAAGTAAAAGTTGGCAACCTTAGTCGAGGATGACCCAAAGGCTCCCTTTTCAATAACTACAACACCGAGGTGTCGGGGCAAGCGCTACTCCATTCCCTGGATTGCTTCACTTTACCCTTGATCCTTACATTATAATGCTGAGTGATAAGCAAGGAGACATCAAGTACCATTTTTTGAGTCTTTGGTATGACTCAACCTAGGATTGAACCCCAGTCTCCCAGACCGTTGGCGAATACTCTACTCATTAGAACAATGGCCCAGTATAAAAAACATACTTCTTTTAATAACTATATGTAATGGTCAGTGTTACCATGGAGCAAACAAAATGTTGGATAAAATATCAGATCTCCAAACAAATAGTTACAAAATGCACTCTTTATGCACTTCTGTGAACATAAATTTAGATTTAACTGGAGTCATTTGACTTGTGAAGCCACTTTAACTGAATTGTCTGTATCAGCAAGATATAGTGTGATGGCTGTTATCCACGTAGTTAACTTTATCCATAGCAATATTGGTATAATTCTTTAGTGGGCTGCACTGAAATTCTTTCTTGTCCTCATGGTGTAATGGTTAAAGCGATGGACTGCGGAATCGTAGTTAGCGAGTTCATTCTCCAGTCGCACTATTACGTTCACTTTCGGGCAAATACCCTTGGGAAAGGTATGAACCCCCTTATCCTCCCAGCTATGGGTTAAATAGTACCACTACTGTTCTTCTAGGAGAATGGCTTTGGCATTAGATAACCTACAAAGGTTGATATGCCATTAAACAAAGAAACCAAACCAAACCAAAAGATTATATATTATAAGATTTATATAAGAAAATACAATTCACAATGAAATAAACTCCTTTTATTCTGTTCTGCTATTAAATCATTTTCTGAAAAAAATACTTGTGTGAAATAGATTTTAATTTGATCACAGATTGTTTATGGTTGATTCTTGTAGAGAATTGAAATGTTCGGAAATATTTTGGATGAAATACCTGTCAAAGAGATGGTTCTACTATCAGAGAAGGATGTGAAGTTGCCCCCTCCTTCATACCACTGTGACCTGTAAAAAGCAGATTAACTCCTTTAGTAGGAAAGAAAGGTGAGTTGGATCAGATGATACCAGTTGGCAAATTTCATCACAAGATGGAGGAGTTGGCATTGCTAGAGAGAGCAGTCCAAGGAAATGAGATGAACTGAATACCTATTACTATAGGTAAGACAGTCAACAAGACTTAGAGAGTCACCCTAGGTCTGAAGCTATGTAAAGGAAAATGAGTAAACATCAGGTTTGGTTTGGTTTGGTTTCTTTGTTTAATGGCATATCAACCTTTGTAGGTTATTTAACGCCAAAGCTATTCTAGAAGAACAGTAGTGGTACTATTTAACCCATAGCTGGGAGGATAAGGGTGTTCATACCTTTCCCAAAGGTATTTGCCTGAAAGTGAACATAATAGTGTGACTGGAGTACGAACTCGCTTACTACGATTTCGCAGTCCATCACTTTAAACATTACACCACGTGGACACCCCCGTAAACATCAGGTCCCAAGGGAGACATGCAGAACAGCAGTAGGACAAAAGAAATATACATAAATATTAGTTGTGGATTAGAAATAACTGGGTTGGTCAAAAAGATATAAATAAATGTATGATGTTCCTAAATTTTTTGTGGAAGAATTAAACAAAAAAGAGAAGATAACTTACTTCATATGATAAAACAAACACGCAGAATGAATGATATGTCTAAGAGGAAGTAAACAAGAAACATAGCTGCCCCAACACCTCAATTTAAAATAGAACAAAGTCTTGAGCAAAGAAAATTTGTGAGAGTGGTTGATGGATTTTTTTTTTGAAGCAAGTATATTAGCCAAGCATGAAAAAAGCCACATGAGAGAAAGGGGTGTGAAAGTTGCAATCGATTACAGATGTTACTTTTGTTGGCAGAAACGAATCTAATCCAGTGAAGATGTTACTTTTGGTTGTCATTGATGAGTAGAGTGAAAATGTTTAATTTTTGTTAGCAATCACTGGACTCAATTTCAACCAGTTGAGAACAATTTTATCATAATAGAAATCATGAATCAGATAATATCCTAAGGGCTCCATTTTGTTCCTTACAGAATCTTAATGCCCTGAAATCCCAATCAATTATGAAATATTGCTATAAATTGACCTCAAAGGCCCTTTCTCTCACTAATCTTGAAAAGCAAAATGTTACTTTAATTCTGCAAATTTTTATGAATATACTATTTAGAGACTGCTAATTTTAGGGAAATAAAAGTTGCTGAATATATAAACATGTTTTATTCTTGGTGGACTATACTGAATGTAAAAATACCATAAAAAGGTCGTCATCTTTGCAATGAATAAGCTAATTCACTTTACGTAAATGATGAAAATTTTATATTTCTTAATGTGTTCAGCAAATGTTTAGAATCTTAGTGTGACATTGCTGAAAGTAATGAGAATATAACAAAGGAAACCTTCACAGCTTTGCATCATTCTACACGTGCAATTCTAGAACAGACCGAATATTGAGTAGAAGAATTGAAAATGATGAATGTATAAGCTGGCAAATTTTAAACGGATCATTTTGAGGAAAGATTTAGCCATTACCAGCAACTAACGGGGATCAATATAATATCTCTATACATCAAGTGTTTGTGTAAGAAAAAAATTAAAATTTCGTCAGTTTTAAAATTAGGCCTGTCACTTAATAAAGTAAGTTGGCGACCATAGTCAAGGGTGACCCGAAGGGTCCCTTTTCGACAGCTTACTACACCAAGGTGTAGGGAACGGTGCTACTCCTTTCCTAGGATTGCTCCACTTTACCCTTGATCCGTACCTTATAATGCAGAGTGTTAAGCAAGGAGGCATCAAGTACCATTTTTTGAGTCTTTGGTATGACTCGACCTGGGATTGAACCCAAGTCTTCCAGGCCATTGGCGAATACTCTAACTGCTAGGCCAATGTCAATAAACAAAGTATTAATTTGAAGAATTTACTAAAAGCTGAATAGGATGAAATGTCAGAGGAGTAAAAGTTAGATATTATTAAATTTGAATTAGATTTAACTGATGATAATATGAATTGATACAAAGGAGTTCTTCCTGATATATGATACTTAGCAGTGTGTTTCTGTTTTGCAGCTTTTAAGAAAATAGATTGCAACAGTTGCATGGATTTAATATCAGAAAGAGATAATGTAGAAAAAATACCTGAAATTGCTATTTTCAGGGGATTAATAGAGGTTTTCTGCTATGTCATAATGATATCACTACAAATACTGTTTAGAGTGTTTACCAATGGCCCGGAAGATCTGGGTTCAATCTCAGGTTGTGTCATGCCAATGACTCAAAAAATGGTACTTGATGCCTCCTTGCTTAACACTCAGCATTATAAGGTACAAATCAAGGGTAAAGTGAAGCAATCCAGGGAAAGGAGTAACACCCTCCTCTACACCTTGGTGTAGTAGCTATTGAAAAGGGAGATGGGGAATCACCCTCAACCGAGGTCACCAACTTTACTTTATGGCTAATGAGTAGAGTGTTCGCCAATGGTCTGGGAGACTCTGGGTTCAATCCCAGGTCTAGTCATACCAAAGACTTAAAAAATGATACTTGATGCAGAATTTTAAGATCAAGGGTAAAGCGGAGCAATCCAGGGAATGGAGTAGCACTCTCCTTGCCTACACCTCGGTGTAGTAGCTATTGAAAAGGGAGCCTTCATGTCACCCTTAACTAAGGTCACCAATTTTACTGTATAGTTATTGGTAAACTGATAAAAAATTCTTCTTTTCTTCATCCAGTAAATCAAAGGAAAGTAGCCATGCTCATAACTTTGAATGTTTTGGCAGATAATGAGCTTCTTTTTCTTGTTGACTTTTGTGGTGATGATCACAGTATCGAAGAAATAGAAAGAATGTTTGTCTGGAGCTCTTCAAATGCTCTTTTAAATAATTTTTGTCCTAAAGAAAATAACACGATTACTAGTGATAAATGAAGCAAAAAAAAACTTCAAGCTTTCAGGTAAATTTTCCATATATCAGTTTAAGATTTTCCTACAAATATCTAAAATTTATCTGTTTTTAATTCATTTTTTGATTGTTTTTAATTTGTTGTGTGTTTATTATTGTTTGTTTCCAATTCATAATAATTGTGTTGTTGTATTTCAGTGTATAGATTCTTAATAATATTAGCAAAAATATTTTCTGCACAACAAATATGTCAATATTGTAATTTACATAATAATTAAAATAAAATATGCCAATTAAAACTGCTGTTTATAAAAGAATTTGTAATTTGCTTGAACCTTTGCAGAAATTATTATATCTTATTGTATTAATTTAGAGGGCTATTGCAATGTGAAATAATAATTATTTGAGTTTAATTAATTGCAAAGTAAAAACTTTGAAATTAATTTAACTCAATAATTATTATTTTGTATTGCAATAGCCATCTAAATTAATACGATAAAATGCTGATTATATTTCAAAGAAAATAGTTTTTAAATAATTTTATACAATCAAAATAATGAGAAAACAGTTCTAAAATTCAGTATTAATGAAAAAAATATACAATAGTTACTTTAACCTAGCAACAAATGTTGAACTTTAAATAATTTTCCTAAGAAAATATTGAATAAGGTCACTCTAAAGTAAAAATCAAACTCTGGTTTCTTTATTTTTTTCTTCAATCTAATGAAAAAAAATATGTCAATAATTTACTGAATAATCATTAAAATAAAAACTTTTTAAAAATCTATTTTGTTGTTTGTTCTTTAATTATTCTTTATTTTAAATTGATAATGATTGAAGGTTAAAATTGAACCCTGGATTCTTTCATTTTTCTTTTTCAATGTAATTTTAAAAAGAAGTCTACACTTAATAAAAAAAGCGTAAAATCCTTCATCAATCTTGCTTGCAATAAATGTTGTGTAAATGAATCATATTCAATCAAACAGGCCTTTGTTTTCGATGGTTGTGGTTCTGTCCTCACTGGGTACTATATACATGTAAGCTTTTTATCAAATTTAAACAATTATAAACATTTTACTTTTCAGCTCGAGTTGAATAAGCTAATCTAAGATTATTTAGAAGAAAATCAATGTTGTAATTTGTTTAAACTTACTTTAAAACAACCTATTTTTTTTCTTAAGCTCTAGATTTGTGATTAAAATTTTTTTTTTTAGAAAAGACAATTTCTAACAAAAAATATACATTGTAAAAAAACTTGGTCACATCAAAATTCAAAAAAAAATGGCCATTTATGTAAGATGATAAACAAGTATTTAAAAAAGACACCTATCGAAAAGTAAAAATAAAACTTTTTACAAGAATTCAACCTGTTTGGCTAATTATCTTTTTCAATGCTGTTCTCAAAATGGGTGATCATTCTACATTGAATTAGGATGTGAAAGTGAACCCCACTTTATAAAATATAAAATAATTGTGGGTTTTTATTATTGTTTTTTATTTTTTTGTTTTTTTTTTTTCAGTGAGTTTGAGGATTTAAAATTTGCTCAAATCATAAAAAAAAAATTTTGAAGAAAAATTTTACAATTTTCCCTTTGTTTTTTCCATTCAGCAAGTTATTTCATCCATTTGGTTTTTTCTATACAAAAACACTACTGTCAAATGTAACATGGGAAATACATTCAACACCATCCAACATCATCAACTCTGGTTCACTTAAACATAAACCTTCTCCATGTTAATATGCAGATATTTTCATCACCACTGTCTTACTATATCAATTTACCTTTCCATTGGTGTTCTAATTCTTTCAACAGCTCTAGGAAATGTGGAGTCACTCATTTATTGCCATTATTATCTTGTCCATCCTGACTTTCAAGGTTTGTATATATTTGGATCTCATCAGTAGATCTCATTCAAAGATTACCAAAAAGTAGAAACTGTGAACCATATAAATGTACCCAAGTTATTAGTTAAGAATACTTGAATCCATATAACTATGCTGAAATTATTTTTATCAGATTTCAGTATTAAATAACCTAAAAGGGATTCATCCCAGTCAGCTGGGGCAGAAGAACACACCAACTGCCCCTTTGCAGATGGGTAAGACTCTCCCAATGAGTGTCCTGTAGCTCTCTTGACTGGGGCTGTTAAATACACTGACTGTATCTCTGCAGAAGGGTAAGACTCCCCCAATGAGTGTCCTGGATATGACACTAAACAATCTGATGGTGAGGCTCCAGTAATGCCAGAGCATTGGGGAATGCAGAGTACCCCTTCATTGCCAATGCTCTCAAGTCCACTCTGGCCCTGAATGGTACCACCTGATAGGGTCATATCAATGGGCCATATAAAACTGTTTGATATTTAAACTGAGTGCAAATAACTTATGCTAAATTGAATTGCTTGAAATAGAACTGTTTGATTATTTAACTGTGTGTAAACAAATAACTGATGCTTAATTGAATCATTAGTGATACATAGCAATACTTGGAACCATTTCACTTTATTGACTTATGCTAAATTGAATTACTTGAAATAGAACTGTTTGGTCATTTAACTGTGTTAACAACGCATATAACTGTTACGCTATGAGTCCTGCTGGTTCCCTGCGCTTCTAAGGAGACAATCAGCTGGAGGTTACAGGTTCAATCCTAACTGCAGGCGAGTAACAATACAGGAATACTTAACACTTGTACCCGGTTATGGCTAATGGAACCAGAACAGGCGAGCCCCATGGATTCAATAAAGGACGTAGTTCAAAGTTCTCTGTAGGTTCCGAGTTCGACAAACACCTGAAGAAGGACATATCGGCCGAAACGTTGTGGGAATAACAATAAAGATGAGGACAATAGTCCAAAAACCCTTAATGATGAAAATCATCAAGCTTCGTCTCAGAAATTTAGACAACTAGAAAGATATTCATCTCTAGGAGGCAGAAGCAGTGGTCTACTTAAAGAAATAGTAAATTTCATTTTCAACAAGTCTACACAGGAAACTAGAAGAACATAATTGTCTAGATTGATTCTACACGAGAAGGAGGTGCCGAGAAAAAGAACAAACCCTAAAAATTGGCTTCAAAAAGAACTTCGAATAAAGTACCAAAGAAAGGTAATTTATCATTTACAAAAGTTTAATTAACTGTAGGTGGTTAACAGCATTTCTTCATACAAGTCAGTCAGTATATTTTTTATTCCCTTCTTCTTTTTTTGGTTAATATTATCATTACTTCAATGTATATTATTCTTGTTACCTAAAATTCAATGTTTTCAGCAAGCATAAGGGAAAATATGCAAAGCTGGATTTTGTAAAATGTATTTCTCTTGAAATAAATTACTTTTTGGGAACTGGTGGTTTTTTCTTTTTAAGATATAAACACTCTACTCTTTCAGGTAGCGAAAGTTAACATCCCCATTCGTTAGGTTTTGTATCAAAGTTTTAATGGCAGCATGAAGTAAAGGTGTTTACACTGATATGCTGCGAGGTCTCGTAGGAAGGAAAGAAGTTGTTAAAGTGTATCATCTAATTTGTTTTTAACTAGAATCCCTTGGTCTAGAAGAATAGACCCATAAACTAGATGGCTCTCCTCATAATGGTTGATGCTGCTACTGCTATTCAGGAGCAAACGTTAAGACGTCCGTTCCCATGGAAGATTTCTGAGCGAGAGATAGATTCGCGGGCTTTCTTCAATTTTGGGTGCTGCTAGGAAGTATGGTTCGGGCTGAATAGGACAAGTCAGAATGGGTGAAAATGTTCGGTGACTCTAACGGTCAAATTAAATAACGCGCCAAACAAAAATTCAAGTTTCTTTCTGCTACAAACTTTTCATATGTTAGTCGTTGCAGTTAAAACCTAAAATCGTGCATATTTATTGAATTGAGCACATTTCTCATATGAATTGGTATTTATTTAGCATCTCACCAAGTCAAAATGTGAAATAGGGTCGTTTTAATATGCGATTACTTGCAAAAATCAAACCTTCCATTCAGTGGTTTAAAAAAATATTTGGATCCCATTGATATTTCTCTTAGAAAGTACAATTTAGAGTAGAGTATTTACCAATAGTCCGGGAGACCCGGGGTTCAATCACAGGTCGAGTCATACCAAAGACTCAAAAAATGGTGCTTGATACAGCCTTGCTTAACACTCAGAATTATAAGGTACGTATCAAGGGTAAAGGAACACTCCAGGGGAAGGAGTAGCGCTTTCCCCTATACCTCGGTATAGTAGTTACTGAAAAGGGAGCCTTCAGATCACCCTCGACTAAGGTTGCCAACTTTACTTTAACTTTACTTAGTCAAAACTGTTCATTTCTATCTCATCTACGGTAAGATATAAATTAATAAGTTAATAAGTCGGAGTTTAACATTTTCCTTGCCATTTGTCGCTTGTGAACCCTTTGTAGCAGAAAGAACTTCGTATTTTTGTTTGGTGCGTTAATTAATTTGACCGTTAGGGTCGACACATATTTTCAACCAATCAGGATGACTTATCCTATTCAACCCGGACCATTTTCCCGGGCAGCACCAAATTGCGGAAAAGCCGCCAAACACTCTCTTCATCAGAACTTTTCGAAAACGAGAGACGTACTTACTGTTCGCTCTCTTTTTTTAGCAGCAGCATCACAACACCATGAGGAAAGTCATCTAATTTATGGACCTCTTGAGTCTATTCTTTTAGACCAAGGGTTCCCAGTTGATTATGAATTAGATGAATTCAATCCGCCTCACACAGGAACAACTTTAAGTCGCCTTCAACTTTGGCTATGTCGACTGCGACGCAAAATTCCGCTCAGACATCCAGCCACTTCATCCCTTGGCAACATTTTCTGGAGACATTAACGCTTCTCTCCCCCAAACGACCAGGACCACACATTCATGGACAACGACAACGTTCCTGTTCTTAACCAGCGAACACGACCTTTGCTACAATTATGGCGACCATATCTCACCCAGACATTCAACAATGCCTTAACCTAACAATGCACATTACAACCACGAGCATGAAGCTGCTAAAATTCCTTATGAACTCCATAACTATTTCCTTCCTTACTTCCTTACTTCCTTCCTTCCGACGTTACTTGCAGCATAAACGTAACCCTCTATTCCATGCTGCTATTAAAACCTTCATATAAAAACCTTACAGCATCTTCGTTCTTCTCTCTCCTTTATTTTACAATAAAATTTAGCGAGGAAATAACAGACAACAACATTTAACAATATTTCTTCGCTAAAAATGGTGTTGTAAAATAAAGAAGAGAGACTTTTAGACAACGTGAAGGGGAGGTTACTCCTGCTCCACTTATATATAATTCATTTTGAGGAAGTGATAGGAAAAGCAACACTTTTATTCAATAAACATTTTTTAAAGTTTGTTTAGTTGATAGATTTATTCGTTCGATAAATTCGTTCGATAAATTGTAGTGTAGAAGCTTTGATCGAAAATTAAGCAAACGCAGATTTACCCTTCTAAAATCTATAATTATCTCCCCTTTTATAAATTATAAAGAAAACTATGTGTTGACTTACTGTAAGCTCACCCTGAAAATACTAGTTTCCGCCAGATCAGTGAAGTTAAGGCGACGATGAACATGTTCAGTTCCTATGTGAGTGACTACTTAGTAAGAGCAGCTTCAGTAAGCTGATTAACACCTGCGTTCCAGATTTAAGCAAAGTCTTCGTAAATAACATGAAAGCCAAGCCTGTTACTGATTCGTCACTTAAAGAGAAATCCATTTATTTCAGGAAAACCATTTTCTTTATATTAATATAAAACTTCTTTACAATTTTTTCTGTCTTGACAAGCAGGAGAAAAGATTTTTTCAATTTTTTAGGTCCCATTTAAAAAGTACCTTTTACATATGAATTGTTGATGAAAGTATTGGACATGCTTAATTATCAAGAAATTGTTAATTATAGATAAATCAAATGCCAATTGATAATCTCAACTATAAGACTCAAGCTTTAGGCATCTCGTTATAATGTAATGGACAGTAAGCAAGTCTTTACAGGTTAATTGCTACTGAGTAGTGGGTTCGATCCTCCCTAGGTACACCATACATATAGCTTTGTGCCAAATTTCAACTCCCATTAAAATAATATTTTACTTTTAGATACGGTTTTCTTAGCAAAAAAATGTATGAAATAACCTTTTATTAAAATTTTTAGCATTCCATTTTGAGTGACTTTTAATTTTGGTGGATATCAATGAAAATTGAAAAAAATATTTGAGATCTATTTTAGTGTTTTCTATTAATTACCTCCCTTGATTTTCGCTCTTTTACAAAAACATTTGCATTGATTGCAAATGACCGCTGATTTTTAAGTTGAAATTTCAATCAGCCAGGAAAGACATCCCCCTCCCCAACTCCGGTTTTTCTTATACTGCAATGCTATGAAGAAAATTAATCAGACGAAAGAAAACAAGAATAGGTAAGTATAACGTCCATTCTCACTTCTTTTTCTTTCTTTCTTTTTTTTTATTAGAATACCGAAAATGTTTAATGAAGAGAATTAAAATGAGATGTTTTTACACGAAAGTAATCCTCTATTCAATGTAAACATTGTCTGGAATTAAGTGAATATTTAAAAATAATTTAATCATTTTGTGCAATCCCTTTAGATTTTTTTGAATAATTTATTCTTTTAGATATGACTCAGTACTTTTTAATTTTAAAGTATGTACACGACATTTAACGAAACATTGACTTATGAAATAAACACAAAATTTCCATTGTATCAGGATGTCTGTCGAAAGATTTATTTTCATTTTTCATTTAAATTCTTTAATAATTTTAGATGTTGTAAAATTCTTCTCTTTTGTCATTATAGATTGAAAAATTCCGAAATTTTTTATGACATGAAACCATAGAATTAGTTTATTTAGTTCCATTTCGAACGGAGGAATCAAAATAAAATATTAAAATTTACTTAACTTTTCTGCATTTAATATCCTTGAAATAAGCTTGTTTTTTTGTTTGTTTGTTGTTTTTTTTTTTTTTTTTCATATCAATTTTTATTTTGTGGATGACATCCTCATTTTCTTTCGAAAAATGCCTGCTCGAATAAAATTGTTCATTTCTTTTAAATTTCCAATTTAAAAATGCCTATAATTTTTATTCTTAAAAAGAGGTAACTAATGCTTCTAGCTTGTTAGTTGACTTGCCCAGTCGGCTGAGGCTGTAGAATACACCGACTGCTTCTCTGCAGAGGGTTAAGACCCCTCCAACGAGTGTCCTGGATATGAAACTAAACAATCTGATGGTGAGGTTCCAATGATGCTGGATCTTTGGGGAATGCGGAGTACTCCATTACTATCGCTCTCAGGTCCACTCTGGCCCAGAGTGATAGCACCTGATAAGGGTCCTATCTATGGGTTAAATAGGACTAAACCGTGGTTTGAGTTTACTGTTTTTTGCATTTAAACTGCATATTTATGCTAAATTAAATTGTTTAAAATTGAACTGTTTTGACATTTAAACTGTGTACTTATGCATAACTGAATTGCTCGAAAGAGAACTGTTTTGACCTCTAAACTGTGTACTTCTGCTAAAATGAATTATCTGAAATAAAACTGTTTTGACATTAACTCTGTGTATTGTTCAGTCAGCTGGTGCTGTAAAATACACCGACTGCACCTCTACAGAAGGGTAAGACATCCCTGCCAATGAGTGTCCTGGATATGACACTAAACAATCTGATGGTGAAGTTCCAATGATGCTGGGGCTTAGGGGAATGTGGAGCATCCCTTCATTGCCATCACTCCCAGGTCCACTCTGGCCCGGGATGGTAGCACCTGATCATGGTCCTATCTATGGGTTAAATAGAATTAACTACTTACTTATGCTAAAATGAATTGTTTGAATAAGAACTGTTTGACTAAACTGAATAGCTTGAAATAGAAATGCTTTTGACAAACTGTATTTATATTTAAACTGCATGCTAATGCTAAACTGAACTGTTGGAAATGGAACTGTTTTTGACATTGAAACTGTACTTACACTAAACTGAATTGTTATATATAGAACTGTTTTGACATTTAACTGTGTGTAAACAAAATTAGCCGAATTAGAATTGTTTGAATATACTGAATAGTTTGAAATAGAAATATTTTTGACAGTTAAACTGTGTACTCATGCTAAACTGAATTGTTTGAAATAGAACTATTTGCATAAAAATGGATTTGGCATTAAATAACCTACAAAGGTTGATATGCCATAAAACCCAACCAACCAACCAACTTGTATGTAGACAAATATTTTATGAGTATATTCAATCATCATATTAAAAAGAAAAGAAAAAAAACAGGTAAGTAATAATGTTTCATTTTTTTTCTCCAAGGTTTGAATGAATACTTCTTACAAGAAAAAAAATGTATTCTTTTACATAATGTGACAGAGAACGGAAACCGATTGGTGGAAATGAACAAGACTTACCGTATTCTTAAATAAAGAAGGTTAGACTATGTCAGGACCTTAGTGTAAAAAAGCTTTAATTAAAAGAATTATGAAAACGAAAAAAGTTAAGTTGTGGTTTTGAAGCCCAAGGCTCCATAAAGGGTTGGGGAAGAGGAGTGGTCATCATGTTCTTGTTGTTCTAAGGAGCCCGGGTTTTAAGGTCTGAAATGACAGGATCCAAGGCTCCAACACTTTGGAGATTTCAGGGATGGGCAACATAGTATTGGGCATACTAGCCCACCCTTTCTTTTACTCCTTCTGTTTGATCTTCCAGGAGGCTGCCATTGCTGTTTTTTATTCTATGGGCTTTTGTCCTGGTGGTATTGGACTGGCTGTGGAAGCAGATGCAACAGACTCTTGTGACAGAGAAACTGGAAGTGATGGCCAGTCAATCCTGATCGGACTGACTGGAAAGGTTGTCCGTTTTTTTTTGTTTAGTTTTTTTTTTTTGCTGGCTGATTGGGACCTTGGTTACCCCTGTCCTGTGTGTTCTTCTGGCTTGGGAGGGAAGGCTTCCACAGTGTTTGAGTTAATCAATATTCTGTGTCTAGCAATGGTCATGGGAGCTGCCATCGTTTTAGCCAAAGCCTCTGGTTGTTTGGATTTGGGCCTTTGGGTGGCCTTAAATAATTCCTGAGAACCCTTTGGGGAACCTTCCATGGTTGCAGAAGCAACTCGGAGAGGGGGGTTTAAAAGCAATAGGCAATATAAAAAGAAAGTGCTCTGAAAGATTAAGAGATTGGCCTGCTGGAGCTGGCAAGAGAAAACTGTAAGGTCGCCATGAGATTAAGGACAATGGGTTACAACCAGCAATTAGCTGGTGGACAAGTAAAACAGGTAAAAATACAGCAGTTTCAACGAGAAAATGGTCTTTAGGTATAAACCACTATCTTGAGTATTACCTTGGTGTAAGAAAGAAAGTACCTGCTAGCACTTGAGTATTTAAGTATTAAGAGTAAGAGAATCTGGGTCCTTCTGAATGTGAAAAAAGCAACTTAAGCATAATATATACATTTAGCTTGATGAAGGTGCCTGGATGCATGAAAAGCTGCATGGACTCTGGCATCAATAAATAAACAAGCCAGATGCTCAGAGTACAGTGAGCTTTAGCAGAACTGGGAGAAAATAGCTGAGATTATTTTGGACACAAATGAAAGAGTCAGTGGCAAGAAGAAGAAATGATGATGAAACTGATTTCATGTGTTTATTTAATTTCAAAAACCTACACATAAGTACCAAAAAAGTTTTAGACCTAATTAGGAGTTTAACTTTGTTATATTTTGAAAATCTAAGTCTTTTTTTTTTTATGTTGTTTTTTTCCTAAGAATTACATAATTCTGTTTTACAGTTTAAATGGCATTCTAAATGCAATTATATTCTTGCCCTGTTAGTAAAGCTTAGAATACCTTGACTGTATCCCTTGCAAAGGGGTAAGACCTCTTCCCCACAAAAAATGGTGACCTGGGTATGACACTGCATGTGATGGTAAGGATCCAATTCTAGAGATCTGAGAATTGTGGTTTACCCCTTCATTGGCATTACTCCCTGGTTCTCCCTGACCCAGAGTAGTAGTACCAGTTAGGGTCCCATTTATAGGTCAAATAGATCTGTTTAAAATTATTTGTATTCAAAGGGACTGTGTTACAGAAAAAAAGTTTCCCTAATGAGTAGAGTGTTTGCCGATGGTCCAGAAGAGCAAGGTTCTATCACAGGTCAGGTCACACCAAAGACTCAGAAAATAGTACTTGATGCTACCTTGCTTAGCACTCAGCAGTATAAAGTAAAGATCAAAGGTAAAGTGGAGCAATCCAGGGAATGGAGCAGCACCCTCCCCTACACCTCAATGTAGTAGCTATTGCAAAGGGAGCCTTCAGGTTACCCTCAACTAAGGTTGCGAACTTTACTATTTTTCTTGCTTACAGAAAAGATCTCTTAAACAATTACTCAAGAAATGTAAATATGAACGTACAATGAATATAATTCCCTAATCTCTAGATGGTTTAAAATCAATTGATCAATCAGCAAATATATTCATTTCTTCTTAAGTACTGAGGAATACAACTTGAATACCCAGCCTTTAATTTAACCTCTTAACTCACACATCCTCTCCCATTGTTTTGGTTAACAATTCAAAAACTATTTTAAGAGCCTTAAACTTAACATCACTTTGACGTTTGTAAGATCAAGTCAAAAAAATGTATATGGATTCTGATCATTATGAAGCATGTATTTACCCAATCCCTCTACAATAGGCATTGCCCAGTCGGCTAGGGTTGTAGAATACACCGACTGCTTCACTGCAGAGGGGTAAGACCTCCCCAACGAGTGTCCTGGATATGACACTAAACAATCTGGTGAGGTTCCAGCAGTGCTGGAGCTTTGGGGAATGCGGAGTACCCCTTCATTGCCATCGCTCCCAGGTCCACTCTGACCCGGAGTGGTAGCACCTGATAGGGCCCTATCTATGGGTTAAATAGAACTAACAGCATACTTATGCTAAAATGAATTGAGTAAACTGAATAGCTTGAAATAGAAACGTTTTTGACAATTAAACCGTACTTACACTTAAACTGCATGCTTATGCTTAACTGAATTATTTAAAATAGAACTTTTTTTTCAACATTAAAACTGTATTTACACTTAACTGAATTGTTACATATAACTGCTTGAATAGTTTGAAATGGAAATGTTTTTGACAATCAAACTGTGTACTTATGCTAAACTTAACTGTTTTCAATCGAACAGATTATTTACATAAAAATGGATTTGGCGTTAAATAACCTACAAAGGTTGATATGCCATAAAACCAAACAAACCAAACCAAAACCATCTACAATAGGCAGATTATAGCACAAGATTAATTTTTAGCTAGTGTGATTTAAAATTTTAATTTCTCATTAAATGGTTGCTTAACCAATGTTAAAGAACCCTGCCTGCCTTTACTTAAGGCTGGGAGTAAAATAAGGGCATTAGCTTGAATTGAATAGCAGACAGTCTTGTCCAGAATTCTGGTTGTTGATTTCATTTCCTACTATGATAACCATTACAATAAAGTAGCCTCCAAGAGGTTTTTTTCCACATAATCATATCAAATATGAATAATTTTCAAATATATCTATTAGACATATAGATTATATCCTAACAAGAACTACCACTGTGTTGATCTTGGATTAATGGTAATGAAGAGATACTCCACACTCCCCAGATCCCCAGAAGGGGAGTCCACCACTTGATAAAGTTTAGTATCATACCGAGAGCACCCCATTTTTTTTATTCTTTGTGTGGAGTTGTGTTACCTTTTGGCAGTGGATACACTCGGTGTATTCCAAGCCCTGTTGAAGCTCTCCAGATCTCTGCTTGTGATGTCAACTTTGGCATAATATCTTATATATATATATATATATATATGTATATAAGGGATCTCATTTTGAATGGTACCATAATGCCAACCTACAATTTTTGTAAGATCTCACCTGGCTCTTTACCATTATCTATAGCCCTTCCTTGTTTAATGTTTTAAAGTTTTATAACCTCATACATCATCTACGCAATCACTGCAGATCATAACTTTTGGTTATAAGAAACTAGACTGTGTTACAGCCAGCTTATTTATCCGCTGAATCAATCACTTACCCCAATGCAATTCAGTGTAAGCATAAAAAAGAGTGTATGAATTCCCAATAATCAATTAAACTAATTTCACAGAAAATATTGTCAAATGTAACATGAAAAATACATTCAGCAACATCAAATGGAAATTTACTAAGCTTTTTGCTTAGATGTGGCACAAGGCCATATGAAAGGGGCACCCAATGAGACTTAAAATACATTCAGCAACATCAAATGTCATCAGTTCACCCTGTCTACATACACTCTGGCTCTTGTTAATGTAAAGCTTCTCCATCCAATTTAATCTACAAATAACTTCATCAACACTGAATCTGGTTTACAGAAATATATCATTTAGGACCTTAGCTGTTCACTGGGAAGATGGATATTATTGCTAGATCTGTGGGAGGTCTGCTTTCATCTAATAGTTACTTAAGAAGACACACTTGTTTGACCAGTTCAATTTATCATTAGGGACATCACTGCCAGTTTCATCACTGGCTACAATTGACCTCAACATGTACGTCTTCAACTGATTTCTTTACAATATGTCTACAACATTGCATATTTATGTCATTGGAGAGATCACTGCCATTTACATCACAGCTACAATATGATTACAACATTGCACATTTATGTCATCGGAGAGATCACTGTGATTTACATCACAGCTACAATATGACTACAACATTGCACATTTATGTCATTGGAGAGATCACTGCTATTTACATCACAGCTACAATTGACCTCTACATCTTCAACTGATTACTTTACTATGTGACTATATTATTGAACAGTTATGCCATTATCCTGGGTGCGCTTAACCTGAAAGAGGCGATTGAACTTACTCTAAAATTGCACGTCAGTTTTATTGTTTATGGTTATATGCTTTCATCAGCAAGGTGGTACAACAGGCTTTGTTTTTCATTAAGAAATTCCCAAAAGAACCAATAAATCAAGTAAGGATAGATACTAAGCAAATGAAAAAATGCAAGTGTCTCATTAGCATGTAAGATATGTCTTCATAACAAAAAACTGAAATTATCTTTAAATAAAGATAATTTTCCCTTAGTTTAGGAAAAAAATTTTATGAGGATGAAAAAGTGTGTTGATAATTGATAATATGAGCATATGTATGAGTGCATTTCTCACTTGTAAATTGTTCAATAAAAGCGTAGAAGAAGAGATTTGGGGAATGTGTAGCACTGTTATATAATTACGGAATGATTTTTTTTATATTTATCATTTTTCGTTAATTATATTTTATCATTCAGTTTGGTTGGGCTTTGAACTATTCAGCTCTTAGTTCAAGTGCATAGCATTGGGTACAGTTTATGCTTGCGTGCAAAGGATATAACAATCACAATTGTCATAATAAACCCCAGATAGGAAATGGAGCTGGAGTGTGAATAACGTCATGCCCGGAAGCAATGGTCTTGAGAATTTGAAGATTTTGAAAAAAAGAATTGGGAGTTGATTTTGGACAATATAGGCAGACAGTTGGGTTGTCTGCCTCAATGGCAGACAGTTGAAGTTGGGTCCGACCATGGTGTTGAGAAATTGGACCACGAGATGTGTGAATGTTGGGGGTGTTGTTAGCATAGTATGATTATGAAAGACTTTTAAGAATTGTCTCTCTCCTCGTGTCAAAGAACCGAAGCCAGAAGTTAATAAATGCGTTTGTATCTGAACAACAGAGTCCGCCTGTGTTTTGTATTGTGTGGTTTGCAGATGTATATGCATAGTATACAACAGCACTCCTTCATTGCCATCACTCCAAGGTTCACTCTGACCTGGAGTGATAGCACCTGATAGAGTCCTATCTATGGGTCAAATAGCACAGTTTGACATTTAAACTGTATGCAAACAAATGTCTTATGCTAAATTAAATTGTTTGAAATAGAACTATTTGATCCTTTAACTCTGTAAACAGATGACTGATGTTTATATAAATAGTGATACATAGCAATACTTGGAGCCATTTAACTGTATGCAAAAGAATGGACTTAGGTTCAATTAAGAATGTTATCAACAAAATATATTTACAAATCATATATATTTCATATATATATATATATATATATAAAGAGGATTTGGCATTAAATAACCTACAATTGTTGATATGCTATAAAACCCTACCAAACTAAATCATATTTAATATATATATATATATATATATATATATGTAAAAACAAGATTTGGCATTGAATAATGTACAATGGTTGATATGCCATAAAACCCAACAAAATCTTATATTGAATATATATGTATAAAGAGGATTTAACGTTAAATAACCTACAATGGTTGATATGCCATAAAACCCAACCCAACCAAATCCTATATATTCAATATATATGTATAAAGAGGATTTGGCATTAAATAACCTAAAGTCATTGATATGCCATAAAGCCAAACTAAACCAAACCAATGAGGGAAGTTTATTTTTTTCAGATTATACAATTTTTGTAGGGAATGCTTATATATGAATATTTTGTAATGCTTTATCAATAATATTTTTCTTTTTTTTTCAGATAAAGTATTCTTCCTAAATTTGTACATAAAGCAATTCAGCTAACACCAATATCTTAGTAAACATGCAAGAGCACTGTGAAAAAGAATATTACTCTGCTCAGGTGTGTGGATCAGCATTTTCACATGGTTCGAATTCAGAAAGTCACATTAAAACACACAAAGGAAAATCATTTTGTTGTCAAGTGTGTGGATCAGCATTTTCACAGACATCTGATTTAAAGGATCATGTGCGAATACACACAGGAGAGAAGCCATTTTCTTGTCATGTATGTGGATCAGCATTTTCACAGAATTCTAATTTAAAAATACACATGCGAATACATACAGGAAAGAAACCATATTCTTGCCAAGTATGTGGATCAGAATTTTCACAAAATTCCAGTTTAAAAACACATATACGAATACACACAGGAGAGAAGCCATTTCCTTGTCACATATGTGGATCAGCATTTTTACAGAAGTCTGATTTAAAAAAACATATGCGTATACACACAGGTGAGAAACCTTTCTCTTGCCAAGTATGTGGATCAGAGTTTTCACAAAATTCCAGTTTAAAAACACATATGCGAATACACACAGGAGAGAAACCATATTCTTGCAATGTGTGTGGATCAGCATTTTCAGTAAATTCTGCTTTAAAAACTCACATGCAAATACACACTGGAAAGAAACCATTTTCTTGCCAAGTGTGTACATCATCATTTTCAGATAATGCCTATTTGAAAACACACATGCGCATACACTCAGGAGAAAAACCATTTTCTTGTCAAGTGTGTGGATCAGCATTTTCACAGAATTCCTACTTAAAAGCACACATGCGTATACACACTGGAGAGAAACCATTTTCTTGCCAACTATGTGGATCAGCATTTTCAGAGAATTCCAATTTAAAAAGACACATGCGAATACACACTGGAGAGAAACCATTTTTTTGCCAAATTTGTGGATCATCATTTTTACAGAATTCTGATTTAAAAAAGCACATGAGAATACACACAGGAGAGAAACCATTTTCTTGCCAACATTGTGGATCAGAATTTTCTCAGAATGCCAGTTTAAAAAAGCATGTGCGAATACACACAGGAGAGAAACCATTTTCTTGTGAAATTTGTGGATCAGCATTTTTACAGAATTCTGATTTAAAAAAGCACATGCGAATACACACTGGGGAGAAACCATTTTCCTGCCAACTGTGTGGATCAGTGTTTTCACAAAATTCTAGTTTAAAAACACACATGCGAATACACTCTGGAGAGAAACCCTTTTCTTGCCTAATTTGTGGATCAGCATTTTTGCAGAATTCCCATTTAAAAACACACATGCGTATACACACAGGAGAGAAACCATTTTCTTGTCAACTGTGTGGATCCACATTTTCAGAGAATTCCAGTTTAAAAAGACACATGCGAAAACACACAGGTGAGAAAGTATTTAGTTGTCAAGTGTGTGGATATGCATTTTCACAGAGGTCCATTTTAAGAACACACATGCTTATACACACAGGAAAGAAACCACTTTCTTTTCAAGAGAGTGGATCATCATTTTCGCAAAATTGTTAATAAAAACACTCATATAATTGCACACCAGAGGTAATCTTCAGTCTTGATACATGTGTTTATCTTTATTTTCTGTACAATTTTTAAAATGTGCTTGCAATAACCTATCTTTTAAGAAATACATGAAGTGTGTCAATCATCTTGTTTTTCTGAAATTAATGTGCCCATTATGACCAAGTTATTGTTTTTACCCTCCTCTTATAATCCTCTGACCACCTTAAGTATATTCAACAGCTGCTGCAGTTCTATTCTTTTAACTTGTCTAAGCACATTTGTTATATCAGAGACATTTACAGAAGTATATTTCATTTGAGGCATTCATATTTTCTCTATAATGACTATGCATCTTTACTCAGGCATTTTCAATTTTGGATGTCAGCAATAGATCTGTTTGAAGATTATTAAAAAATGATTACTTTATATCATATAAGTAAGTAAAGCTGGCGACCTAAGTCAAGGGTGACCTAAAGGCTCCCTTTTCAATAGCTACTACACCAAGGTGTAGAGGAGGGCGCTACTCTATTCCCTGGATTGCTCCACTTTACCCTTGATCCGTAACTTATAATTCTGAGTGTTAAGCAAAGCAGCATCAAGTACCATGTTTTTGAGTCTTTGGTATGACTCAACCTGGGATTGAATCCCAGTCTCTTAGAGCATTGGCGAACACTCTACTCATTAGGCCAATAATTGTATATAAATCATTACTATTACATAGAAATAGCTGATAGTATATAACTGTACCAAAAATATTTGCATCACATTTCAGCATTAATATTGATATGCCATTTACCAAACCATATGTTAATGATTAGAATGATAGCATGGCTGTAATCAGTTTCACTTTATTCCTTATCCTGTTTCTCACTTCTTTGGTTTGGTTGGGTTTGTTGGTTATTTAATACTACATCCTTTTTATACATATATATTAAATATATATGATTTGTAAACCCTTTTTTGTTGATAACATTTTTACATGAGCTTGAGCTCATGTTTTTCATTCAGTTAAATGGTTTCAAGTATTGCTAAGTAACAGCAACAATCCAACATCAGTCATTTGTTTGCACACATTCAAATAGATATACATGATATATATGATTAGTTTGTTGGTAATTTCATTCAGAACCAACTTGTTTGCACACCAACACTGCCATTGCTTCCACATAGCTAAATGGTTTCAATCACTGCTATCTCACACTTTCATTCAATATCAGACATTTGCCTGCACACAGTAAAGTGGTTAGAAGTATTGCTATTTAACATCAACCATTCTACTCAACACCATTCATTCATCTGCACACTGTCAAATGTCTCTAAGCACTACTATGTAATACCAATAATTCAATTTAGGCTCACAGTTAAATAATTTCAAGTATTACTATTCGACATAAATAATTCTTTTCAACATTACTCATTCATTTGCACTCTGTTAAATCGTTCCAAGTATTGCTATGTATCATTAATGATTCAATTAAACATAAGTCATTTGTTTACACACAGTTAAATGATCAAACAATTCAATTTAGCATAAGTCATTTGTTTGCATATAGTTTAAATGTTAAACAGTTCTGTTTGACCCTATCAGATGCTACCACTCCTGGTGAGAGTGGACCTGGGAGCAATGGCAATGAAGGGGTACTCCACATTGCCCAAATCTCCAAGGTTGGAGCCTCATCATCTGATGGTTTAATGTTGTATTGAGGACACTTGTTGAGTCGGGGGTCTTACCCCTCTGCAGAGATACAGTCAGTGTATTCTACAGCCCCAGCTAACTGGGTTGTTATCACTTCAGGGAATGAAATATTGATAGTTTGAAACTTCAATCCTGTTTCTGTAATGGTCCCTAATGTGAATTGGTCCAAATATACCAGTTATCCCTCATCCTAGTCAAAGAAGACAGGCATGAGATACACTTGGCTAAACCAAACTCTCAGTCCTGCAATTCACAACCTTCATTTTTAAAGGAATTGAGATCTGACATCCAAATAAGCAAAAGTAAAAAATACTACAAGTCTTAAATACATTGTATACATATAAGAATTAATACAAACACGAAAACATATTTTGCAAATCATTGTTCATTGCCAAAATAATGCATAAAAATATTTTATTTGTTTTGCTGTTTGCTTGTTTTACTTTTAACATTAAACTTTTATCAGATTATGCTGAAAATTCCACTGCTGCAATATTAAGCAGCATATTGTTACAAATGCATTACCCACAATTTTCTAAATTTACATGACCTTATGACATTCTTTTAATCTGTCAAACACAATTTGTAATGTGCCCATAAGAGTCTTCTGCTCATGCTTACCTAACACAGCACATATAAATGAGATAGGAACAGAAAGGCACGAATCCCACTGAATGTAGATGACAAACATTCAATTTCTTTTGATTTTTATGTTTTCCTTCTCAACATTTTTGCCTTTCTGCTGTTCTCTATGGTGTTCAAAATAACAAAAACAAATCACCTGTTGAGTCCAATGTCTTAATTACTTTCAATTTATCCCTGTTTAGTTTCCATCCTTTTTGAATGGCCATTTTGTTAGTTTTTCAAACATGTTTCTTTAGTCTATTGAACATGGCTTGAACTCTGGATCTCTTGAGACAACCAAGATATTTTTCAGCAAGTCAATGGCATACCTCTCCATTTTATTCTCTACTGTTGTCATGAACAGCTGGAAGACCTCTATATGTATTAACAAGCCCTAGCAGTATTTCCCTTAACTGATACCCACGTGACAAGTGAAAATAGATTTCTCCCTATTTACTTCCTTCAGAGAAACATGCTATTACTTTGATCTCAGGTTGAGACTGGTAAAAAAACCTTATTCTCCCCCCCACACACACACCTCCAGAAAGTCTGGATATCATTAATTAAGTGTAAATTACCAAAGAAACATACATCGCCTAATTTTCCCAATCCCCAATATTATTTTCATCACTCTCTAATAGCACTTTTGTGCATTGGCATCTAATACAGTCTGATCTTTATTAGTGGCTATTCACCTGGGTGTGGGTCCTGCTTAGTTCCTCATCCAATTTATTAAATGGTATCACCTGATCCAACTTGCCTTCCCTTCTTACTGTGGGATTTAATCTTTTTACAAGTCACAGTGGTATAGGGAAGTAACTCATTGTCTTTTAGACTTTTAGCTATAGTCAAAGGTACCTATTTCATTTCCTTGAACTGCCTCCTCTAACAATATCAATTCTTCAATTTTGTGATGAAATTCACTAAATTGTATCATCTGATCCAACTTGCCTTCCCTTCCTTATAAGAGAGTTAATCTTTTTACAGGTTACAGTGGTATAGGGCGTTAAGTTTAAATTCTCTCCTGATTGTAACACCATATCTTCAACAGAAGTATATTAACCATGCAAAATTTACTAAGTTCATGCTAGCCTCATATCATTACTTTTGAGGATCCCTAAAGGTATTACTGTTAACTGCTCAATAGTCTCATGACAAGTGAAAGCAGTTTTCTACTTTCAGAGATACGTGATGCATTCAATAAGTTTCCAGACTTTTTTGTACAGGCATTTAGAATTGTCATAGACTCTTAAAAATTCACTATGTTATTGTTATACATCTTATGAGATGACTGACCAATTTTTATGATTTCAGGTTCAAATGAACAGCTGCAGCAGGAATTGGAATATACCCTACTAAAGCCTAATTGTCACAGCTGGTGAATTTCAAAAATGTAATCTGGACGTGAGGACACTTTAGAAGAACGATATGCAATAAAATTCTGTTTTAAACTTGGAAAAAATGCCTCAGAAATGTATGGAATGCTTCAGACTGCTTTTCGACCATCTTGCATGAATCAAGCATGAGTTTTTGAGTGGCATAAGAGATTTAAGGAAGGCAGGGAGTCTGTGAGGGATGATGAAAGGTGTGTGAGGAGTAAGGAAGTCAATACACCAGAGTTGATTGGCCAAAGGGTTAGGGTTACTATGTTGGGGTTTTAAGGGAGTTCAGGAAGAGATTCCTTGGGAAGAGGTGAGCACTCTTCAAATCGGGTCAGTGGCATTTGCACCAGTCCACAACTCCATTCTTGTCACAGACTATTTGAGCAAGATAGGCATCAAGACAGTTCCTCACCTTCCCTATAGTCCAGACGTTGCTCCCTGTGACTTTTGCTTATTCCCTAAGCTCAAAGGCTGTCGTTATGAGACAATTGAGGAGATGAAAGAGGCTGTGACAAAGGTCATTGACACGCTCACACAAGAAGACTTGAATGGGGCCTTCGAAAAGTTGTTGGAATGGTACAACAAGTGCATTGCGGCTAGAGGAGATTACTTTGAAGGGGAATAGAGTTTCATGTGTGTTCTATCAATAAAAGTGCCTATATGAAAAAGTCTGGAAACTTATTTAATGATCCTTGTACTTGTGTCACTTTGATCTCAGGTAAAGAGTGTAGAAGAATGTTGCTTTACCTCAGAAAGGCTGTATATCATCAACTCTTAATATATATTTCTTAAACCCCTGCCTATCCTTTTTATCTCACTTGAGACTTGATATTCCCTTTTAGTAACAGGTATCTAGTTTGTTTTGTTTTCTTGGAGCTGACAACAACCTCAGATTGAAATATTCCTGCTGGTTTCACCTGCTGCAACTTGCCTTCCCTTCCTAGTGGAGGAGTTAATCCTCATTTTACAGGTCACAATGCTTTGAGAAGGCAACTTTAAATTCTCCCTCGATAGCAGCAGCATCTCTTCAAAAGGTGTTTCACCTAAAAGTATTTCAACCATTTTAATTCTCTACAACAAGAATCAACTATAATCGTTGATCTGTACTTTCTTAATACTTCAATCAATGCCCAAATTCAAGGGTTGCTCCAATGTTAAAGATGTCATATTGGTGATCTACCATTTTTCCAATGTTAATCAGCAATGTAATCTTGTCAATTATTATACACACATGCTTTATGGAACACATCTGTTTTCCTCAACATATACAGGGGGTGTCCTCGTGGTGTAATGGTTAAAGCGACGGACTGCAGAATCGTAGTAAGCGAGTTCGTACTCCAGTTGCACTATTACGTTCACTTTTGGGCAAATACCCTTGGGAAAGGTATGAACCCCCTTATCCTCTCAGCTATGGGTTAAATAGTACCACTACTGATCTTCGAGGAGAATAGCTTTGGCATTAAATAACCTACAAAGGTTGATATGCCATTAGACAAAGAAACCAAACCAAACCAATCAATAGATACAATCATTTTATCTCCAGTATCTAACTTTGACTGGGTTCATCACTGAAAGCCTCATTTTCAATTTATTGTCATATAACATTGGTAGAATGTTTATATCACTGGCTGCATCAAGATTGAATGATCACTGGAAGCCTTTTTATGGAAGATTTACAAACAATCAGGATTCCTGTATCTATGGCTCACACACAGGTGTGTCTGCAAATTCTTAAGTGTGGGAAAGAGTACCTACAAAAAAAGGTACCAAACATGTACCAAATAATATTAAATTCATTATATATTTTATGTTGTATTTAAATTCAAAACAGAAAAAATAGAATTTTAAGTTTGTATGTAATTCCAATTATATAAGTAAAAGAAAATGTTATTGTTTTATCACAAGGTCAGACTTATTTAATTTACAATTAAGAACATCACAAAAACCGATGTGTTAAAATTATTTTACATCCATGAAAATTTATATATACCAAGATTTTTCAATATTTTCTGTCTCAGAAGACTGTTTAAGGGTAGAGTGTTGTTTTTATTTCAACCCCTTTTAGAATTCTTTGTTGTGCAACCACTAGTGCTGATAAATTCTGCAAGTTAGTACTTTCTGGACACCTAATATCAGAATTTTTCTTTGGAGTCAGTAGGAAATATTAGATATGAATTGTTCTTTAAGTATGGACAGATGAGGTAGATATCAGAGATAAAAAGCAATATAAATACTTTTTAGAGTTCTAAAAAATAAATTTGTATGAATATTGAAGCTTGCTGCAAATTAAAATCAAATTTGTTAAAATCAAATATGATTTGCTTGTTGAATGATGTCACATTGAGGGGCCAATTGAATTTATCACCAGAAAACTCATTTTCCTTTCCATGATTTGTTCCATCTGACCCAGATCTCAAAGTCAGTAATTCAACTTCTAACATCCCTAATATTGAACCCTTTATTTTCCCATGCATAACTGGATTAAATGATTCTTAGCTATCATGATAAAAGAAATTTCTTGAAGTTGATAACATTAAAATCTATAGCAGTTTATTTCTCACTAGAATTATCCAACACTACAACCTTCTATTCATCTAATATCTCAATTTTTTCTTTGGAGTCATTAGGAAATATTGGATAGGATCGTTCTTTAAATATTAGAAGAAAAGTTAAAATGTCATAGCAATATAGATATTTGTAGAGTTCCAAAAAACAAATTTGTATGAATATTGAAGCCTGCTGCATCAGTTAAAATCAATTGTAATTTGTTAGTTGAATAATGTCACATTGAGGGGCCAATTGAATTTATCATCAGAGACCTCATTATCCCTTTCCATGACTGGTTCCATCAGTCCCAGATCTTGAAGTCAGGTGTAATCAGTCTAAGTAATTTAACTTCTATCATTCTTAATATTCAACCTGTTATTTTTCCATGTGTAACATATTGACCCTTGACTGAGCCGTCAATCAAGAGATGCACCTGTGTAAATAAGCGGAAGAACAGTGAAACAGATGCATCCGGTCAAAGATATCGGGATATCACCTTGACCTGTGAATGTGGTTGAATTTGGTGATGGTGGCAGATTCATACGCCCACAGGAAGCAGGTGGACGACAGACATTTATATAATCAGGTGCCACAGACGGCTTGGGTCAGTTCCAGTTCCAGTTGGAGATAGGATGCCAGTGGAGTGAGAACCAGCTCCAGACAGAGGGCTTGGGCCCTCAGTGACCCACGGTTGAGCAGCCCAGCCAGAATGCGAAAGAAGTGCTGCTATGGTCAAAAGAACTTGGGGTCAATATGTAGCAGTCTGTCCCCATCTCCAACTCGCCTTTCACACATAACCAACATCAACCCTTTCGAGAATAAAGTGTGAGAGGTATATTTTTTATAAAGAAGTGTGTTCATTCGTCCATTGAAGTTCGTCATTATGTTTGATTATGTTCATATATTTGTATATGTATTATGTATATGTTTGTGGCTATACAACACATGCATAACTGGATCAAATAATTCTTAGTTATCATGATAAAAGAAATGTCTTGAAATTGATAACATTAAAATCTATAACAGTTCATTTCTCACTTGAATTATTTTTCAGAAAAGGATTTAATGAGAGTGCAGAATAAAGGAAGTTCATTTTATGGGGAATTCTATTTTCTTATGTAAGTCTCATAAATTATTCACACTTCTGTAATTCAAGAAAATCCCATGCCTATCAGTGGGGCTTAAAATATACTGTATTCTCTACAAAGTGGATATGAAATCCTGTACTCAAAAAAAATATGTTTCCTAGATATGATATCTAACTATTTGGTAATGAGGCTCTAGTTCTGAACTCGTGGCGAGTACCCCAGCATTGCCATTACTCTCAGTTTCACTTTGACCTGGTGTAGTAGTGTCTGTCATTTTCCTATTTGTGGGTGAAATAGATCTGTTGGAAAATTATTTGTATTAGAGAGGAATACTTGAAACCATATAACTGTAAATTATTTGTATTAAGAATTGTTACTTGAGTCTATAATTGTTCATGAAGGATTATTATTATTATTATTAATCACTTGAAACCATATAATTGTGTACAAACAAATAACTCTTATTAAATAGAAATGATAATGTGAAACCTTAAAATTATTTGTATTAGAGAAGAATACTTGAAACCATACATCTGTGTGCAAATTATTTGTGCACAAAATCTTTTAAGAAACAACTACACTGAAAATGTAAGTTAGACACTATTATATGGGCTTTGTTCTATGTGTGTACATATATGTGTGCATGTATGTGCTGGTGTGTATATGCATTTGGTTATGACTTGACTTTAAGTATGTGTATGCGTTTATATGTGTGTCCATATAGGAGTCAAGACATATTTGCAGGGGATAAATTGCAAATGGTTCGAATAAAGTGTGCCGTGAATTAAATTTTATTATCACACCTTTTAGGGTCTCCTGGAGACATGTCTGCCAGTATGTTTATGTGGGTTGTCAAAAGTCCCGAAACAGCATAGATACAAGAGGATCAGTCAGAAAGGAGAGTCTGTTACTGGAAGGTATAAGAGACAGAAGAGAAGCAGATGGGACCACAGATATAGCGGTGGGCTGAGAGAACGGATACAGAAGAGATAGGGAGCAGAGAAGAGATAGAAGAGACAGACAGACATGCAGATGAGCTGAGAAAACCAGAACAGATACAGAAGAGATAGGGGACAGAGAATGGAGAGAAGAGAAAGACATGCAGATGAGCTGAGAAAACCAGAACAGATACAGAAGAGATAGTGGACAGAGAATGGAGAGAAGAGACAGATATGCAGATGAGCTGAGAAAAGCAGAACAGATGCAGAAGAGATAGGGGACAGAGAATGGAGGGAAGAGACAGACACGCAGATGAGCTGAGAAAAGCAGAACAGATACAGAAGAGATAGCGGACAGAGAATGGAGAGAAGAGAAAGACATGCAGATGAGCTGAGAAAACCAGAACAGATACAGAAGAGATAGCGGACAGAGAATGGAGAGAAGAGACAGATATGCAGATGAGCTGAGAAAAGCAGAACAGATGCAGAAGAGATAGGGGACAGAGAATGGAGGGAAGAGACAGACATGCAGATGAGCTGAGAAAAGCAGAACAGATACAGAGATCCAAAAATCTAGCAGTCAGCATTAGTTTTTAATTAAATGAATTTTCGCTAGCCAAAGTGAGGACTTGAAAAACTGTAATGTTGTGAAGTGTCACACAGGCCAAAAAGCTAGCAGTCAGCCTTAGTTTTTAGTTAAGAGAACTACGTAGCCAAAGTGAGGATATCACTAGCTGTCATTTTGTCACATAAACTCCTTTTTTAAACTACGTTTATTCAACTTTTTTGTCTTGTTATTCTTTGTGGAGCCGTCTCAGACTCATGCATTTCAACTTGACCTGCTGAGAAAGACGACAATGAGGTGTGAGATGATCATGCAGCTTGAGATGCTTGGCCCAATTCATATTCACACAAATGTGAACATACAATGAATGTGATTCCCTAACCTCTAAGCATACCATAACCCTAGTGGAGTTGGCATGGTGCTATAATCAGTAAAGATTACTCTTAAATATAGGAAGAAAAATAATCTGAACTTAAGACACAAATGAGAACATGGTATGGAAGACTGGATAATTCAACTCTACCAATATTGCTTAGCAAAAAGCTGATTATATGTATAACAGCCATCTTACTACATCAAGCTGACACAGCAGACAGCTGAAGTAACTTCACAAGTCAAACCACTTTAGATGGGTGATGATACTACCGAGTTCCCAGATGTCAGGAGAAGCCAATATTTGTCTATATTCTCTGAAAGAAGAAAGGTACTTGAGGATATTAAGGTTGGTGAATTGAAAAGGAAATTAAAAAGACTGGAGAGGATGTGGAAATAGCATATGTATACCATAAAGTGGTCTATTAAAAAACTATTCTGATACAGATTTTTTAAAATTCTCAAACAGTAAAACAATATTATGCATTTGAAACTATAATTATTTTACAAACCTAGCCTTTGTTCATTTATTGTGGTGAATGTAAAGGAAGACCACTTTGTTTGAAAATAGCATATCTGAGTCATCCACATTTCTGAACAACACAGATGTCAACCCCTCCAGAGAGCAATGGATCAGCATCTCTCTTGTTACTATTTATTCGCCTTCCCACCAGGCCAGACTGTGACACAAGGTTGGTTTAATGTGGGGTGCGATGCAGGAAGAGAATCTCCAGCATGGCAGTTTTAAAAAATTCTTGGATACCATTGGCATTTCATTTGTGGGTTGCTGTGCAACAAACCCAGCCCTTATCACTTTTAGGATGCTACCTGATGGAAGACCTCCTTGAAACAAACTTATTTCCACCCAACCTGTCAAACGTCATAAAACCTGCACAGTGTAGTTATTTAACTCCCCACAAAGCCAGAATGTGACACAATGTCAGTTGTATGTGGGGTGCTATTCAGGAACCTAATCTTCCACATAGCATAGTTTCAATACTTTTGTCAAGTTTGAATTACATCACCCATCTTCAAAAAAAAAAAAAAATTGCAGAATTGATGTGTATATCGACCCCACAACACTAAGCAATAAAATTCAGCCCTCGCCCTTTTAGACAAGAAGGGAGATGTTTCCGGGAGGAGAATGGAAGATCCCTTTAACAAAGCCTATAATCTTACCTTACTCACCTGTAATTTATTTATTTGACTCCTCATGAAGTAAGAATTTGATTCAAGATCAGTTTTATTTTGGGTACCCTGTAGAAATCGTTCCCATGCCATTGTTGCAGGACTGGTATATATGTGTTGATCCCACAAACATTTATAAGTTGTGTGTTGATTGACAGAGGACTCGATAAATGACAGAGACAAATTGATAAGTTTAAATTTCAAGTTTTATTGAGCAAATTGTACACGAAGGTGTATGAGTGTTGAATTACAGTTGTTGTATCATGTAAGTGTAGTCTCTGATGGGTGTTGAAAGTCTGTGTTGTAGAAAGCCATAGACCCAGCTGTCAGTTTGTGGCGACGGTGCGTCTAGGTGTATGGTGAATGTTGGAATTTGGATAGCCATCATGTTCCTGGTTTAGTGATACAAGATACTCCTTTTAAGTAACAAGGCTGCATGAAGTCTGTAATCTGCTAATTTGCCATTGTTTATATGTGAGTTAATAGCATCCGGTTGGACAATCTACTACTTCTATTTTAGTCGCCTTTCATTGGCTAATCTACTGATGGAAAAGTCCATAAATATTTGCTGACAATTTATAGACAGCCAACTTTCATAGGAGAACCTCTTCCCAAACAATCCAACAGTCAGGTTGTAGATCTTGCAGGAGACGGTGAATGCATTGGTTACGGAGGCTGGATGATCGATGTCCTGGTTTGTTCAATCTGTGGTTAACTGGATGTGTGTCCATGTGGCCTCAAGTGTTGATGCTAGTCCAAGCAGTGTGTCGCTCGTGGACTAGGGGATACAGATGCCGTAGCTTGGTTGTGCAGAAACGGCTGATGGGTTAAGTTAGTGCTGGCTGCTGCATCGTCGTCTCATAGTATCTGACAGGAAGGTGTTGTGAGAAGACCAAAAGTGATCTCGAAAGACATTCTGAAGTTAGCTCTTTGAAGAGCTGTTGAATAATAGACTTACTGAGGTTAGCTCTTAGAAGAGCTGTTTGAATAAGATGGCAGCTGTGATTGGTCTGGTAGGCTGTGCTGGGTCTACAGCTGTGATTGGTTGAATTCAATATCTTCTGCTTTAGCTGATGGAAATGACGCAGACCCTACGTTTGACAGCTTGGTTTGGTTGTTAGGATGCAGCCCCATACTGCTGGGAGAGAAAACAGATCTTGCCTTTCCTATAGGCTAAGCTTGGCACTATTTGACACTGCCTCCCACCAGACAAGACTTGACCCAAGGTCAATGACACGAAGGTTGGTTTTTGGGAGGGGGAGATCGGGCTCAAACCGAAACTCGAACCTTGCTGGACTATGCTGGTTATTGGCTCACTTAGTGCAATGTGAGCCTGATGAGCCTTGTTAGACATTGACCTAAACATTGGTCCGGGCACGGATGCCTGATCATAGCTTGAACTGAACCAAGAGTTCTTTAGCCGTAAATGAAATGTGTATTATTGTTTAGCGAGGGGGAACCATTTTGTAGCCTGAGTTTTTGTAGGATGATTTTAGCTGGAGAAATTGGTTTGTTGGTAGCAAGGGAAAGTTTGCTGTTAGCGAGGAAGATGGTTGTAGTTCATTTACGAGGTCACCATTTTGTACGAGGATTTTTGTAGGATGGTAACGGGCGGGGAGTTTGTTTGTTTGTTAGTGAGGATAGGTTGTAACGTATGTGTGTTTACGTTGAGTTGTTTCCTCGTTTAGTGTTGTTAGGCCCTCGCTAAGTTTGTGAGGAAATAAAAGGTAGAATGATGATGAAGAAGTAAGATGGCGAGAGTCGAAATGGGTTTTTGTGAATAGGTTTTTATTTGCAGCATGGAATATTTGGGTTTGCTTTTGGTGCAAGACTCGTGGAGTTTAAGCTTATTGAGACGAAATGGCGTTATGAGATGTTGAGAAGGTTGAGGTGGCAGTGTGTGTCGTCGGACGTGAGGGATTGTGTTTTTATTGCATTTTTGACGAAGGACATGTTGCAGTTGTAGGAATTGAACTTTGGATGTCACCGTGAGTTTTATGTCTGGTATTTGGGGAGAGTATGCGTTATCTCCATGCGTGTCGACAGCGGGATTAGGCTCAGATCGACATAACCAATTTTGGGGTGATATAAAGTTGTGCCTGTGCGAGGCATGTTGAATGCATCTAATTTATATTCAACTGGGATTCCTCATAAGGAATCCATAAATTAGATGGGTTCCCTCGTGTATCCATGTTGCTGCTGCTGCTGCTATTTTAGAGCCGCAGTGAGATGTTTGCACTGGGCGGCGTTGACCAGCTAAAAAGCGTCACTATTGAAGAACGGCCAGTGTGACGTCTGCACTGGTCGGCGTTCTCCAGCCGAAGAGAGTGTGTTTGGCAGCTCACCCGATTTGGTGGCCGGAAATGAAGGTCCGGGGTGAATAGGATAAGTCATCCTGATTGGATGAAATTAAGTGTCGAATTAAATTGCGCACCAAACTAAAATACGAAATTTTCCCCTTCTCTACAGTTCCAATGCTATACAATGCTGTCCATGACATCATCGTCTACCCGAAGGTAGCCCAGCCGAAGCTAGGAACCATTCGGCCTCAAATCTGTCCTTGACCTTGAACACTACTCGAGGCCAAAGCCCGGTCACTGACCTGATTTTTGGTTACTGCCTGTTGTGTTTATACAGCGTCGGCCGCTACCACATTGCTGGGCCGAGTGAAGTGTTTCTGTACGCAGGAAGTTCCTTTATTAAATCTAAATAATAATGAAATACTTCATTAAACTTTGAAAGGAAACTTTTAAATATAATGTAGTTTATCCTGTGGTTACGAATTTATCTTCGAAAGGCCAGTAGAATTAATCCTTTCGACAAATAGTTCATGTTAGTAACAGAAGTTCGCTTCGTAAAACGTATGTACAACGTTTTGTTGTCTGACGTCACGTTTTTTTCTCAACCGGAAATTTTAGGTTGAGTTGCCTGGGGTGACTTTCATACCATGATTTTTAAAAAAAGCTTTTTTTTTTAAATGCTTGGATTCTGTCGGCATTCCCCATGAACAGAAAAAAAATCTGAATGTGCAAATTACATAGGCATTACTTGACAATGTAAAGGTCATCATGAGTAAGGGATACATCTATGAAATAAAAGGAAAAGCAATATTTTCATTTTTGAAGTGTCATTTTTTAAAGTATATTTAATAGACTGATTTAGTCGTTCTAATAATTTATGGTGAAGAAAATTTGATCTAAAACCAAGCAAACACTAATTTCAAAAGCTATGGGCTTATCTTAATAAAAAGTATAATTATTTCCCTTTTGATAATTAATGAATATGAAAAGCTGTACGTTGACTTACGGTGAGTTCATACTGGAAACACCTATCACCGTCAGATCAGTGAAATTAAAGCAGCAATGTGTTTGTTCAGTACTTATGTGGTTGACTACTTCGTAACAGAAGCTACTGTAAGCAATGTAATGTCTGTGTTCCCGATCTTACTAGTAAAGTCTGAGTTAATAACAAGAAATAAGGGATCCGTACAAAGAAATAAAGAGTTATAAAATATGATATATATATATATATATATATCATGAAAAAAAAAAGAATGGGGGAATGACTAGTTCGATCGGGGGACGCTTCTGATCGTGTGACAACAAAGAACACTGACTAAAGAGTTTTAATTTTTCATTATCTCTTGTGAAGGTAGGAGAGACAGAAGGCAGTTTGTTGGAATTTGTAAATTCGGCAGTTAATGTCTGTTCAAATAGGATTGGCTTATTTTGATGTTGTGCCGTTATAGCCTCGCCCTTGGCTGCTATTTAAGAGAGAGGAGCCTGGGAGCTGAGGCCTCTTCTCTTTGTCTTTTTCCTTTTGGCTCTTCAGGCAGTTTGGCTCATGGCTGGTTTCTTGGACTAAAGTCCTATAAGCTGCCTAAGCTCTAAGCCTCTTTTCCTCCTTTTGGGTTTGAAGTTGTTAGAATAATTAGCCTACTGTAGGCTCATGGTGGTTTGGTTTGCTTTTTTCCCATCTGTAGAAGGTTGAGTCTGTCATCTAGAGAATAAATTCGGTAATAATCCTCCGTAGACTCCAAGAAGCAGGAAGAATTTAATCTCGACTCGAACAAGAAGAAGCGGTGGTTTCAACACGAGGCATATACTAAAGAAATAGTGGACCCCTTTCAACAAGTCAACCCAAGACAGGGGACTGAAGATTATCGAGGTTATTTCCACAGATGAAGGAAGCGTTGCAGTAAGAGATAAACTCGGAAAATTATCTTAAAGAAAAGAACTTTGAGACAAAATACCAAGGAATGGTATTTATCATTGTTTGCAAAGAGTATAAAACCGTAAGTGGTTGACGGTGCTGGTTCTTGTAAGTCTGTCGTACTTTCATTCACTCCCTCATTTTATTATGTACGAATATTGTCGTTGTTTGAATGTACATTTCTTTTTTGTTATCGAAATTAAATGTTTTTCGACATGCAAAAGGAAGAATATGCAATGTGGATTTGTGTATGAATATCAAATGGGTGTATAGTTTATTTCCTTTGAAATGAATTGCTGTTGAAATTCGGCAGTTAAATTCTGCTCGAATATGATTGGCTTTTTTATGTTGAGCCATTATACTCCGCCCCTACCGTTATCTAAGTGAAACCCACCAAGAGATCTCCCTCTTCTTTTTTTTTTTCAAACTCGAGCGGGAGGCTCTGCCTGGCTCGCTCGTTTGCTTTGTGAGCTCTTGCTTATTCGCCTTCGAATATATGTAGTTTTTTTTCTTAAGCAAGGCTTGAGTAAATCGGTCTATTAGTCGCTTTTCCTTACAGGGTTTTTTGTTACTTGTTGAAACAATAAGCCTGCTGCAGGCTAATTGTGGTTTTGATATGCTGTTCCCTTCAAAAAAAAAGTTGAGTCTAACGTCTGGAGGTGGTATTATTGGACTTTTTTTGCCGACAACAGGAGCTGTTGGCTGGGTCAGTAGATTCGGTAAAGATTCAACAGATTCAACAGAAAGAAATTTGAGTTGAATCAGAAATATATTCATCTTTCGAGGAACAAGCGGTGGTCTACTCAAAGTTCATCTATGAAATATTAAACTTTGTTTTCAACAAGTCTACACAGGAAACTAGAAGAACATGGATGTCCAAATTGATTCTACACGAGAAGACGCCGAGAAAAAGAACAATCCCTAAAATTTGGCTTCAAAATGAACTTTGACATAAAATACCAAAGAATGATATTTTATCATTAACAAAAGTTAAACTGACTGTAGATATTTGACGGCATTGCTTCGTACAAGTCAGTCGTCACATTTTTATACCCTTCTTTTTTATTATAATATTGTGGTTACTTGAATGTATGTTATTTCTGTTACTTTAAATTCAATGTTTTCAGCAAGCATAGGGGAAAATATGCAAAACCGGATTTTATAAAGTTTATTTCCCTTGAAATAAATTACTTTTGTAGGAACTTGTTTTTGTTTATAAGAAATATAGACACTCTTCTCTTTCAGGTAGCAACAGTTAGCATTCCCATTCCTTTTCTTTGTAGCCTTTATTTTTTATGCTTTTCTCTTCCACTTCGTTTAGCCTGACAGTTATAGGATACAAATTTCTTCTAGTCTTAAAATAAGCAATAAAAACATACTTAAGAACATTCTAGAAATTTAGGATCAAACCCGTATTAACATTTAAATTACATTTTTATATTTTTTAACCAATCAGCTAAAAACATGGAATAGAACATTCTAGAAAATTAGGATCGGAAGTGAACCTACAGAAAATATTTAGGCTCGAAAATAAAATAGTAAAATACAAATCTGATTGGTCAATAAATGTCTACGCGCAAAAGTTTTAGGACGATTCTTTGATCCACCTGTAGGATATAAATAACACAGTTAGGAAGCCAGACGGGAGAAGACACAAGCTTACACACAAATGAAGACACAGAGAACACAAGCCACTAAGCCAGTAGCCGATATTATGTCCAACCAATTCCTTTCCTTCCTCAACTAAAGTTCGTGACCTCTTTTCAAATGACCGAAAATTATTTTCAAAAGGAAAACCCGACAAACTTTCTTTCATCTACGAGACACGCTGTCGCCAAAATAATAAAACCCGCTATAAACTTAATGTAAGTAAGAAAGACTTATTTACGGACTTCGTTAACATGACCCTACGCACATCTTTAAACAAATTTATTTTCCTTTTGTCAAACTTCATTTTCTAAAAGGTCATTTACACATCATATATTTTTGTTAGTTTTCATATTCTGTTATATGCATATTAAATTGTTTGTTGTTTAATGTTCGTTGTGTTCTATTCCATTTCTTTTACGTGATTGTAAAGTTTTGTGTTGTATTTGTGGTGGGAATAATTTAGAGAGCAAATCAACAGAAATAACCAAATTACATACTCCCCCCACAAATTGGTGACCTTCCGACAAGTGAAAGTACGCAACCACACATAAAAACAAAAACAGCTCTCATTTTTAAAAAACAGCACAAAAAAATTATTACAACGCGTAAAAATGGAAAACAGCGACATTGAACCCACAACAGCAACAATAACAGCCAGCATTCCCAGCTACAACCCAACTAACATACCAGTATGGTTTTCGCAGCTAAATGCACTTTTTAGCGCTAAAAAAATTACATCGCAAACCTCAAAGTATGCATACGTCGTGGAAAAACTTCCCACCGACGTGGCGGCAGAAGTGGTCGATTTGCTAGACCATATGCCTGAAGACAAACCATATGATACGCTAAAGAACGCCATTATTAAACGTATGGGTACATCTGATGGAAAAAAGTTACATGATCTATTTTACAATTTGACCCTTGGACATATGACACCCTCACAACTCTTGAGAAAAATAAAATCTTTGTTAGGAAGCAACACCATGTCCGAGACAGTTTTAAAAAAACTATGGACGGACAAACTCCACACTCATACAACACAAATACTCGCATCACTTCCTGAAGATTTAGACTTGGAGAGTGTATCGGAAATAGCTGATAGAATACACGAAAATAACCAAAACCAGAACGTTTACGCCACATCATACAACTCAACAAATGACACAACACCAAGGAATACAACAACGCCAACAAACACAACATCACAGACAACCACGCCAGACATGTTAACTGAGCTGCTACAGGGCATGAAAAATTTATCCCTGCAAGTCCAAAATTTGGTGAAGCTCAAAGCATCCCAACATTCCAGTCCTGACAGAACCTCCTCACAGAACAGAAGACTAAATAGGTCGAACTCACCTCCCAGAAGGCGACGCACCTTTGATACCTGTTGGTATCATTTCAAATTTGGATGTGAGGCAAGGAAGTGCATAAAACCATGCAACTTCAATTCGACCACACCTACATCAACACAGAATCAGGGAAACGGTTACACCGGCAGCAAGTAAAGACGACATTAGCTGCTGGTTTAAAACAAGGAAGTCGTCTATTTTACATTCGGGACAAAAATACCGGATATTTATTTTTAGTCGACACCGGCGCACAAATAAGCGTTATTCCACCGGATCCCAAGAAAAAACACCAACCATCTTCATTCACACTGCAAGCGGCAAATGGATCAAGAATTGAAACCTACGGAGAGATAGCACTAACGCTCAATTTGGGTTTACGTCGATCTTTTCCGTGGGTTTTCACCATAGCCCAAGTCAAAACACCGATTCTTGGAGCTGATTTTTTGTCCCATTTTAACGTTTCTGTGAACATGGCTACGCGATCTCTCGTCGATTGCAACACCGAACTGACGGCTAAGGGAATCACCTCAATCTACCGGTCAACTGGAATTTGTGCGGCAATACCAGATGCGAATGGATTACAAGAGTTGATCACTAAATTTCCAACTCTCACTACGCCCTTTAAACATTCTGATGAAGTTAGTCATACAGCTAAACATTATATCACAACCTCTGGACCACCCACACATGCATCACCACGCAGACTACATCCAGAGAAATATAAAGCAGCAAAAGACGAATTTCAGCACATGTTACAATTAGGAATCATACGCCCTTCTAGTAGTCCATACTCCTCACCCCTACATATGGTTCAAAAGCCAGAAACAGGCGCATGGCGACCTTGTGGGGATTTCAGGAACCTCAACGCAAAAACAGTTCCTGACAGGTATCCAATCCCACATCTACACGATTTCGCCATGGGCTTGCAAGGAACCAAGATCTTCACAAAACTGGATTTGGTTAAGGCTTACTACCAAATTCCAGTAGCAGAGGAAGATATAAAAAAAACAGCTATTACAACTCCTTTTGGACTTTTCGAATTCACCAGAATGCCATTTGGATTACGTAATGCCGCTCAAACTTTCCAGAGACTCATTGACGAGGTATTGAGAGGGTTACCGTTTGCCTTTGCCTATATCGACGATGTCCTAATTGCTAGCTGTGACACCAAAGAACATCAAGACCACTTGTTCCAAGTTTTCGAGAGACTAACACATTTCGGCTTGAAAATCAACTTAAGCAAATGTGAGTTTGCTGTCTCGAAATTAAACTTCTTAGGCCATACGATAGATGAACAGGGAATCACACCTGTCCCAGAAAAAGTGACAGCTATACAAAATTTCCCACAACCAACATCACTGCGACAACTTCGGAGATTTCTCGGTTTGGTAAATTACTACCGTAGATTTATTCCAGGTTGTTCCAGAATATTAACCCCACTCACAAACATGTTGCAACAACAAAAAAATAAAAACGCAAAAATTCAAATTGAAGGAGAAGCTTTAACTGCTTTTCACAATGCTAAAAAAGCATTAGCAGATTTTACCAAGCTCTCCTACATCTCTAATGAGAACACTAGTACACTTTCTCTAACAACAGACGCTTCAGGAGACTCAATTGGAGCAGTCTTACAACAAAAACAAAATGGCTTGGAAAAACCAATATCCTTTTTCTCAGTGAAATTGAACACCGCACAGCGAAAATACAGCACCTTCTCAAGGGAGTTACTGGCAATTTACTTGTCAATAAGGCACTTTCGACACTTACTCGAAGGACGAGATTTCACCGTTTTCACTGATCACAAACCACTCACTTACGCCTTACATGTAAATACCGAGAAATATACGCCCAGAGATACTCGACAACTGGACTATATCTCGCAATTTACCTCGGATATCCAATACATAAAAGGCTCAGACAATATTGTGGCAGACACACTCTCACGCTCCACAATACAGTCTATTGATTCGGTAGATCTCACCTTCGAGCTCATTGCAGATGAGCAACGAAAAGATGCCACATTAGACAAACTAAAGGACACTTCCCTACAGCTGAAGGAATACCCTGTCCCATTTGGAACAAAAACAATACTTTGCGATGTCAAAACAGGTCACTCAAGACCTTATATACCACCATCACTTAGAAAAAGGTTATTTACACATTTCCACAACCTTTCACACCCTGGACGCCGAGCAACCACAAAATTAATTAGCAACCGTTTTGTTTGGCCCAATATGCACACTGACATAAAAAACTGGACTCAAACCTGCTTGAGTTGTCAGAAGAGCAAAACAAACAGACACACAAAGTCTCCTCCAGGACAATTCAAAAAACCAGATGGTAGGTTCACAAACCTACACATCGATATTGTCGGACCATTGCCAATAGCAAATGACTGTCAATATATACTCACCATCATTGACAGATTTACAAGATGGCCTATGGCCGTCCCACTTAGAGATATATCAGCAGAGACTATCTCTAAGACCATATTACGAGAATGGATCTCAGTCTTTGGTTGTCCTTCAGTAATAACAACAGACAGAGGCTCCCAATTTCAATCAACGCTTTTCGATGAGTTTACAAAGTTATTGGGAGTCAAACATATAAAAACAACAGCATATCACCCCTGCGCAAATGGATTAATTGAAAGATTTCATAGACAACTTAAAACAGCTTTAACAGCTAACAACAACTCCAAAACATGGTTTGATAATTTGCCCCTTGTTTTATTATCAATAAGGAATGTTATCAAAGAAGATCTGGGATGTACAGCTTCCGAAATGGTTTTTGGAACATCCTTAACACTGCCAGGTCAATTTTGTGAAAAAAACATTTCCTTGCAACCTACAACAACATTTGTCAAAAATTTTAAACAGAAAATGAACGATTTAGTTTACACACCCACAAGAACACAAACAAAAGAACTTTACACACCAAAAGACCTTCACGACTGTAAATACGTTTTTATTCGAAATGATGCAGTCAAAAAACCCTTATGTCCTACTTACTCCGGACCTTTCCAGGTAGTTGAACGACACCCCAAATATTTTAAGCTTGCCATAAAAGGCAAATTCGATACTGTCTCCATAGACAGACTAAAACCGGCGTACTTGGACTTACCAATAACGGAAAGTATGACCGAACAATCTACACCTACAAAAACCACATTATCCAAACCAACCTCCACACCGACAAATACACCAGCAAACATCACCACAAAATCTGGAAGAAAGGTACATTGGCCGAAACATTTTAAGACTTATATTACATATTAATAAATACTTTCAATATTTATCAATCTGCGGGGGGGTATATAGGATACAAATTTCTTCTAGTCTTAAAATAAGCAATAAAAACATACTTAAGAACATTCTAGAAATTTAGGATCAAACCCGTATTAACATTTAAATTACATTTTTATATTTTTTAACCAATCAGCTAAAAACATGGAATAGAACATTCTAGAAAATTAGGATCGGAAGTGAACCTACAGAAAATATTTAGGCTCGAAAATAAAATAGTAAAATACAAATCTGATTGGTCAATAAATGTCTACGCGCAAAAGTTTTAGGACGATTCTTTGATCCACCTGTAGGATATAAATAACACAGTTAGGAAGCCAGACGGGAGAAGACACAAGCTTACACACAAATGAAGACACAGAGAACACAAGCCACTAAGCCAGTAGCCGATATTATGTCCAACCAATTCCTTTCCTTCCTCAACTAAAGTTCGTGACCTCTTTTCAAATGACCGAAAATTATTTTCAAAAGGAAAACCCGACAAACTTTCTTTCATCTACGAGACACGCTGTCGCCAAAATAATAAAACCCGCTATAAACTTAATGTAAGTAAGAAAGACTTATTTACGGACTTCGTTAACATGACCCTACGCACATCTTTAAACAAATTTATTTTCCTTTTGTCAAACTTCATTTTCTAAAAGGTCATTTACACATCATATATTTTTGTTAGTTTTCATATTCTGTTATATGCATATTAAATTGTTTGTTGTTTAATGTTCGTTGTGTTCTATTCCATTTCTTTTACGTGATTGTAAAGTTTTGTGTTGTATTTGTGGTGGGAATAATTTAGAGAGCAAATCAACAGAAATAACCAAATTACATCCTCCCCCCACACAGTTACTGCCAGATTTCTTGGGCTAAGCAGAGATAAAGTCTGCTTGGTTATTTAGGTAGAATTATACTTTATATAGCGACTTGCATTCGGATAATTTTGTTAACTTTTCGTATGTTAGTCGTTGCAGTTTAAAACCTAAAATCTAGCATATATATTGAATTGAGCACATTTCTCAAATTGCTTTTGAAGGAAGCTTTTGTTTTGTTGTTGAGAAGTATAGACTCGCCTCTCTTTTCAGATAGCACTAGTGTTAGCTCTTCCTTCCCCTTCGCTTTCTCTTTTTTTTTGTGCTTCATTTTCTCCCTCTCCCTAATTTGATATGGCTTGCTGCTGGATGATTTCTTGGCTGAGGAGGGGTAGTTCAGCTACTGTAGGAACATTCGACTCTAAGTAATTTAGGTAAAATTGTACTAAGAAAGTGACGAGCATATAGATACTTGTGTTAATTTTTCGTATGTTGGCCGTTCCAATTGTAGACATAAAAAGTTACCATCCATCCGGATCTCAGGGTAGTTAACAACGCCTATAAACAGGTTCCTCCCTCATCAACCAATATCAACTCGCTTTCTGAGACTACCAGCTATCTTTGTTACGGGACCGATAAATACGTGGATCTCACAAACTTTTGAAAAAATAAGTGATTGACTGACCAACAAGGCAATGATGATAAAGACAAGAAAGTTAATTCGAAGAGCCAAGCTTTTATTAGGAGAATCAATAACAACGAAATTGGTAGCTGGTCCGTTCAAGGACCAAAATGTAATCGGAGTTGCCGTGCGCAACTAGTCTGTCGCATGTCTGGAAATGCAGATGCTGGTTCGCTGATGCAGGAACTGGTCTGGAGGTGTCTGCCACCTGGTGACGTTGGAACTGTTGCTCGAAGTGTCTGCGGCAAAAAGATGCAGGTGTCTGCAGCTTGGTGACGATGGAATTGTTGCTGCAAATGTCTGCTGGTTGGTGATGCCTGAACAGGTGCAGCAAACGCAGGTGTTGATATTGATGTGAGATGCAGGAACTGGTCTACGGTTGTCTGCGGCTTGGTGATGCCAGAACAGGTGCCGCTGCTTTGCAACAAGAGTGGCTGACTGCTGCGTCGTCGTCTCGTGGTACCAGCAGACGGGTGTAAGCGAAGAGATCAGAGGTGATCCTCAGAAGACTTTCTGAAACAGCTCTTAGAAGAAGTAATCCTGAGAAGAGCTGTTGAGAGAGAGAGAGAGAGAGAGAGAGAGAGAGCGAGCAGTGGTGATTGGTTGGTGGTTCCTGCGTCGTCTGCAAGACATCGACTGTTGGGTTGGCCTGGGACTGAACGCCTTCGGCAGTTGCTATTGATAAGGCCTGAGTCGGAGTACTATGAACAAAGGTAATAGGTTTACCTTCCTCGCCCCCACGACTGTCTTAGCAGTCGAAATGTGTGTCTTGGGTCGTTGACTGCTTTGTTTATATTGAGATAGCAGGCTGCTTTTTTTTGGGGAGGGGGCTTTAGTTGAGAGAATTCTGTGTTACCAAAACGATATATATATATATATATAAACAAAATCTAATTTTCGGTGGAATTATCTTTAAAAGATGAAAAATCATTTTTCTGCACCTTCTTTGAGAGAGTCAAATCACGAAGTTATTGCGAGTGAGTGACAACAAAATTTTCATGAAAAATATCTTTAAAGAAAGTATCTTTTATTGCTTTGATTACAAAACGTTTTCTAATCCGATAATTACCCAATAAGGGAGAAATTTAAATTTAAATGAATAAAAAAAAAAGTGCTTTAACAGCTTCGCCTTTTTGTTCATTGCTTCCTATGAAAAAAAAAGTCTTATAGATAATATACTTCTGAGTAATAGGTTCGATCCTTACCTAGTACCCCGTACATACGTCTTTGTGTCAGATTTAAATTCGCATTATTGACAATATATTTCTTTTAGTTAGTTTGAATATTTCAATTATCTCTTTTAGGTGGATTTTAATTCTGGTGCATAACAATAAAAAATGAAAAGAAAACATTTCAGGCTCCCTTGTTTTGTTTTTTTTTGGATGAAGGGGTGACCTATGAATTATCTCCCTTGATTATCTCCGTTTTCAAACATGTGGCGTACACCCCAAACGGTCGCTGATTTTAAATTTTATTCTATCAGAAAAGAAATTCTATTCCTTGTTCTTTTATAGTGCATTTCTTAGAAGAAAATAAATCAGAAAAAAAGAAAACAAAAAGAAGTGAGTATAACGTCCAATCTGAATTTTTTTTTGAGAAATTAAAATACATATTTAGAAGAATTATCTAAATATTAAGATTAGATATTTTTATAGGAAGGCATTTCATTCACTATTTAATGTAAACATTATCTGGAATAAGTGATTACTTAAAAATATTAATTGTTTTGTGAAAGTACTTTGATTTTTAAAAATAGACATGACAATTCTTTTCGATGTTAAAGAAGTATGTTTATGACATTTTACGAAAATGACGCATGAAATATAAATTGAAATTGTAATAGGTCTATTTAAACAAAAACAAAACAGGTTTCTTTTAATTTTTTTTCTTTAAATTCATTAATAATTTACAATGCAGTAAGATCCCTTTTTCTTTAAAATTTTATTTATTTATTTTTATTTGAAAATTATGAAACTTTTTTATCATATGAAACTGACTCATCGAAAAATTTAAAAAGTTTAACATGCTAATTCGTGAGGAGAAATTTTTAAAGAATATTAAAATTCACTTGGCGATTTTACTGCATTTAAGATCCATGGGGAGAACTTTCGTTTATTTTAATCTTTTTAAAATTTATTTTTCATATTTTTAATGTAAAGATGACATCAAGTTCAATTTTGATATTTCTTGGTAATAGAAAAAAATTGTTCATTTTTTTAAAAAATTCTATTTAAACATGCCTATAATTTTCATTAACTTATGCTTCTAGCTTATTAGTTCTGAAATTTTTTTTACTGTAAATCATCTTCATCATCATATATATAAGTAAAAGTTGGTGACCTTAGTCGAGGGTGACCCGAAAGCTTCCTTTTCGATAGCTACTCCACGGAGGTGTAGAGGAGGACGCTACTCCTTTCCCTGGATCGCTCCATTTTACGCTTGATCCTTACCTTATAAAGCTGATTGTTATACAAGGTGGCATCAAGTACCATTTTTTGAGTCCTTGGTATGACTCGACCTGAGATTGAACTCCAGTCTCCCTGGCCATTGGCGAACACTCTACTCATTAGACCAATGGCCTGGAAATAATATGAAATATTTTTTTCTCCAAATTTTTATGGAAACTTACAAAAAAATTATCATCTTTTACTGAAAAGTTTATCAAAGTCTAATTAAGAGTTTAATTTTGGTATATTTTGAAAATCTAAGCCTAAGAATTTCTCTATTATATAATCCAGAAGTAATGATCCCCCCAAAAATTTAAGACAAGATTTTAGGATACTGATAAAATATAGATTAATATAAGATTTTGGGTTTTTAAATCATCAAAATCTATCCTTAACTTTTTAAAACATAAGCTCTTGAAGTTGGAAAACCAGGACAAAAAAGATCCTTATTTTCCAGAAAAGCTTTGGACAATGTATTATACTTTTATTCATATTACATTTCATGCAAAAATATTAAAGATGAAACAATGAAATTTGGTATATGTAAAAAGTGTTAGTGAATATCATGTAATATTAACAAAAGACATAACTAATCACTTGAATTTATTATTAAAAAATAAATTAGATCACAGCAAAACCAGAATTAAAGAAAATTTCATTAACAGTTAAAAAAACCATTATTAAAATAAAAACAGCAAATTATCTTTAACTTTAGATTTTGAGTTTTTGTTTAACTGTTAACCAAATTTTCTTTGATTCAGGTTTTGCTGAGATTTAATTTATTTTTGCAAAATTCTCAAAGAATGAAATTTTTTGCAACTTTTCAAAAACTGTTTATGAGTAAATAAATATGTACTTTTACTTTATGTGTTAAAATTTGAGATAAAATTTGTTCAAAAGAGACAGTTCATAATATCAAATATTTATTAATTTATTCATTTTAATTATAAAACATTTTATTTCTTTAGCAAAGTAAAAGATCTGACCTTTTATTTATAGGTTGGAAATATTTACCTTGTTCCAAGAAAATTTTACATTAAAACAGGTTGTTACTTGAGAGAATCCCTGATCTGCTGATTTTTAAAATAAATCTGTGTAGATGATGCATAATTTTTTATGGTGATTATAAACAAATTACTGGACATAAATTTATTTAAAAAATACATGAAAATTTGATAAAAGTCTGTTTCATCAATTTTTGATTTAATAGAATTTTTACTTTGAAAATTTAAAGAAGCTGAACATTGAGAACAACTTGTGAAAATCATAACTGACCAATGAAAACTGCTAATAGACTATGTAAAATGACATTCTTTATTTCATTTTTCAGCTAAATTAGACCAATTAACAGTGGTAAGAAATAAAGTAACATGAAAGTGGAACAATTATTAGCTGAATTAATGTGTGTCAAGCTTTATTTAGACAAAGAAAACTCAGCTACAAAATGTGGGATACAAGTCACTATTTATAACGCCCATGTGGGTGAGTCTTTTGCTCAAACAATTATCATATTCTTCCGTTGACATTAGAAACTTCATCCACAGCAGTTGGATTGTTTTGTCCTCCATCTGGATCTTCTTGTTTGTTAGACTTAAACAATTTCTTCATTATGACATACATGGCCCACTTAAGTGGGCCATGTGACATACCATGTCTTCCTCCTGTACTGAAACATCTGAAGTTTCATAAGGATTAGTTGTGCTCAAGAGCAGGGTGCCAAATCATGAACAGGCATGGTAAACTCCCACCCATCTGTTGTTGGCATGTGTCAGGTTACTGTCAAGGTGTTCAACTTAATTCACGAAAGTTTTGGTTTTACTATTCCTTGTAGGGAATCTAGTGGTGTAGCCTGGAGGGTAGCGAAATACCATGAGATGAGTGGTGTGGGAAATGATATAAGTATTCATGAGTGTTGTGTAGCAGGAGTGAAAGTGAATCACCAGCTGCCGCTTGTAAGAATGACCATCTTCGTCAGTCAAAAGAGACCACCTTGGTGTGTTGTCTGTGGAAAAGAGGATAGCCTGTGTGAACACCTGATCATAGTAGTGGCTGAGCAGTGCCAAAATTCTGCTTAAGCTAATGTGAAAGAGGCGCATTCAGAGATTAGACAGAGACAATGATGACATAGAAGAAGGAGGAAAAACAACAACAATAATAATGACAAAACTGCTTTCACATGTTGATGAAGAAACAACAATGAAACTGATTTTGCATGTTGATTTACAAAGACTTTTTTCTTAATAATTAAGACTCAGGGTGGCATTTATTGCAATACTGAGTAACTGGCTCATGAAGTGTAACAACTCAGGAAGCAACAATTCCCAGGTAAGTTG